>CM054179.1:72367662-72967662 GCA_028829895.1 Sinotaia quadrata
ATATTTATTGATTTACTTAAAGTATAATATAAACTGTAGCATGATTTCTCTGCCAAAAATTTATTTATTGATTTATTTATTTAATGTAAGAAATAGACTAATTTGGAAAGTCCAATGAATTTATTGATTTATTTAATTAAGAAACAGACAAATTTGGAAAGTCCAATGAATTTATTGATTTATTTAATGTAAACATACATACTCTAATTTGATTTCTCTAGCAAAGATTAATTTATTAATTGGAAAACAATTGACATGTCAGCGAAGATTTATTAATTAATTTACTGTAAAACATATAAACATATTTTAATTTGTCCAGCAAAGATTTATTGAGAGTAAGGCATATAGAAATAATTGGATTTGTCCAGTACAGTTTTATTTATCTATTGCAAGACATGCACACTAATTTGATGCGACCAACAAAAGAATGCTTTATTGTAAGAGATATTGAAAATTTGATCTATCCAGGGGTACGTCACCCAAACACCATCTGCGCTGCATGCAAAGAACGGCATGTGTGTGGCATTCTTTGGCGATGCACAGTGTGTCCAAATGTAGAATTATGTTCTCTTTGTTACTCAGAGGATGAACACGATATACGTCATGAATTTTCACGCTTCGATACTTTTCAAAGTGCTGGGTAAGTATGTCTGTGTGAGCCCATATTTGTGAGTTAAATAATACGAGATGAATATGAATAAGCGTTAAGTAATTAATTATTGTGATCGTTCTCGTAATCATGCAAAAGTTGGTCGTGAGGATACTTGTAAATTTTCATTCATGTTTTCTTAAAGGTGGTACAATTGTGTCATTCTTTCAATTGTTTTCTGATTAACCTTTATGGAAACTATTTTTTACCGGTTTTACTAATCTAGAACCTGACCTTAATCCTAATATATAGACCCTATACCTAACCCAATCCCAATTCTAACTGTAAACACCAAACCATAACCTTAAACACTAATCTTATCCGTAAAGTGTAACCATACCTCTAACACTAATGCTAAACGCTGACTATAACCCCAACCCTGAACCTTAATCATAACTGTAACCATCACCCCAACTATTACCCTAAAGTCTAACCCTAAACTCTAACTCTCATATAACCATTTATCTTCAGTTGTGAAGAATCAGTTCTTTGTTAATTGATAAGTCAAGATTACATTATGTTACAAAGACGCGGGTACGGTATTAAACACCAGCGTTTGAACCTTGACCTCTATGGGATGATGAGCATGATCAGACATTACCGAGACAAGAAGATCTTAAGTTGTATTTGTATAGTGTTTCTTGATCATTGTAGAAAAACCACATAGTCTAAGATCCAATTTTAGAGACTAACTACATTAATACACTCCAAAGTCAACAGTAATGACGTCATACTCTGAGGATACAAGAGAATTATACTTGTATTGTGATATGGAACACCATAGATCAGTCTTAAGACAAATCAGGTATAACAATAACTACAAATATAATTTCTATTAATAGAACGTTATGGTGCCGGATGTCTTACTCACATGAAGATCAGAAGTTGACATTTAATTCAGCTCGGTTTGTCGTTAAGCTTCACCCAATTAGTTTCTGATAAGTTTTTTTTTTTAAATAACATAAAAACTGTATTTGTAGTCTATAATCTGTTTCAGATTGAATGCAAACAATAACAACTAGCATTTGCGAGAATGAAAGTTTGCTGTCTATGAATGCACCTGCTGATACGTAGTCCTTTCATTTTTTTTCCAAAATGAGACTTTATATCTAGTTTGGAAATAAAGATTTACACAAACACATCTCATTAAGAAGACTCCTCAGACTTCGTTCACCCAATGATCTTACGGACCACAAGTTGTGGGCAGTAGTGGGTATCAATGCTGTGTTTGTAGGCTGTAGGAAATTACTGCTGATTTATATTCATTGGCCTCTCCCTGCTATCTTCGTCAGAACATTTAATAATGTATAATGGCTATGCCTCTGAACATAGTCCTTTATGCGTTAGATGAAGGGGTTGAACTTCAGCTAAGTTGGCTATGTGAACATCAGACGATAAGGTTATAACTTCAAACTTGTCGGTCATTTGTACATTAGATGGAGGGGGGTAACCTCAGTCACGCTGACCCAAAGAACATCAGACGATAAGGTTATAACTTCAAACTTGTCGGTCATTTGTACATTAGATGGAGGGGGGTAACCTCAGTCACGCTGACCCAAAGAACATCAGACGATAAGGATTCAAGTGTAACCTGTTCGGTCAGTTGTACTTTAGAGAAAAGTATGTACTAGTATTACTACCTTGTTCCAATTAATTAACGTGTCTTTTTTCGTTAAATTGCCTGTGAAATATCAATATTTCTTTTCAGTTTCTAATTAAAAATTAAATAAAACATAGACGTAACCCAACAATCCAAGAAGTTATGGCATATTTCATACTATACGGTGATTGTGATGCAGAATGTATTGTGGTTGATTGTATTTTGTCTACAGCTCGGAGGTAAAGAAAAGGAATGTATTTGTCGTTGTTTGTATTTTGTCTACAGCTCGGAGGTAAAGAAAAGGAATGTATTTGTGGTTGTTTGTATTTTGTCTACAGCTCGGAGGTAAAAAAAAAGGAATGTATTTGTGGTTGTTTGTATTTTGTCTACAGCTCGGAGGTAAAGAAAAGGAATATATTTGTGGTTGATTGTATTTTGTCTACAGCTCGGAGGTAAAGAAAAGGAATGTATTTGTGGTTGTTTGTATTTTGTCTACAGCTCGGTGGTAATAAAAAGGAATGTATTTGTGGTTGTTTGTATTTTGTCTACAGCTCGGTGGTAAAAAAAAGGAATGTATTTGTGGTTGTTTGTATTTTGTCTACATCTCGGTGGTAAAAAAAAGGAATATATTTGTGGTTGTTTGTATTTTGTCTACAGCTCGGTGGTAAAAAAAAAGGAATGTATTTGTGGTTGTTTGTATTTTGTCTACAGCTCGGTGGTAAAGAAAAGGAATGTATTTGTGGTTGTTTGTATTTTGTCTACAGCTCGGTGGTAAAGAAAAGGAAAGTCAGTGTTCGTATGCGCTCCATGGGTCTATTTAAAGGGGCAAAGGTCACGCGAGGAAAGGACTGGGAATGGGAGGACCAAGACGGTGAGTAGAGCTTTGATCAAATTTAATTTTAAAAATTACTTGCACCAGTTATACATCATTAAAATATTCTCTAGCAATTGGTGAACAAGACGTGCACTTAGCTAAGGATTCGCTATGTATTTGCTTTATAGATTCCATAAAGGAAAGCATTGTTTTGAATACGATATACACAGATTAGTGTGGGTATAAGATTGGCATCATTTCTATCAACAATATTTGTAACGTGGTAGTTTCACGATTGATTAATCACAAATGTCGTTAACGGTGCATTTATTACAATAAAGATTCCTAGAATTCTCAAAACATCGTACGCATTCTAATCCATGTTTCTTATTATGGAAAGATTTTCAGTGTGTCTTATTATGGATATTTTTCAATGTGTCTTATTATGCATATTTTTTCATTGTGTCATATTATGCATATATTTTAAGTGTATCTTATTATGGATATATTTTCAATGTGTCTTTTTATGGATATATTTTCAATGTGTCTTATTGTGGATATATTTCCAAGAACACTAAACTGAAGATTATTTAAAAGTGTTCACTAATATTTTGATTGTTCATCGACGATCCATTATCAGCCCATCGAACATTTTTTTGGTCTTAAATATATCCATTCTTTTGCTTTACGTAGAATATTAAAACGTTTTTTCATAAGCATACCCATTCTTTGGCTTTTAGTTAGATGATCGGAAAAGCAATAGGTAAATTATATATTTTACATTCTTTGGCTTTTAGTTAGATGATCGGAAAACAATAGGTAAATTATATATTTTACATTCTTTGGCTTTTAGTTAGATGATCGGAAAAACAATAGGTAAATTATATATTTTACATTCTTTGGCTTTTAGTTAGATGATCGGAAAAACAATAGGTAAATTATATATTTTACATTCTTTGGCTTTGTGTAGATTATTAAAGATCAAACTTAATCGATAATTGTTCATACACATTCTTGCCCTGACTTAGATGAAAGTGTTAAACTATACTCATCCCATAAAACTGACAATATTGTTTACTATACCAACGATAAAACTGACAATATTGTTTACTATACCAACGATAAAACTGACAATATTGTTTACTATACCAACGATAAAACTGACAATATTGTTTACTATACCAACGATAAAACTGACAATATTGTTTACTATACCAACGATAAAACTGACAATATTGTTTACTATACCAACGATGATTAGACCATGATATGATGGCGTTATGTATTTGGTCATAACTATACTCGTCCCATAAAACTGACAATATTGTTTACTATACCAACGATGATTAGACCATGATATGATGGCGTTATGTATTTAGTCATAACTATACGTAAATTTGACTGTACACAGGTGGCCATGATATGATGGCGTTATGTATTTAGTCATAACTATACGTAAATTTGACTGTACACAGGTGGCCATGATATGATGGCGTTATGTATTTAGTCATAACTATACGTAAATTTGACTGTACACAGGTGGCCAGGGATCACAGGGAGAGATAGAAGCTTTTGAGACCATCGATGTAGAATCAAGGCGGAACTTGGTTCGAGTCCGATGGCCCAACGACTTTACCAACATCTACCGTGTAGGACACCAAGGTCATGTTGATCTCAAGTGCATAGACGAAGGCATTGGGACATTCTACTACAGAGATCATCTTCCTGTTCTCGGTGAGTTAGTTTTCTGTGCTTCCCCATTGTGACGGTCTGCTACCTATGCTGGATGTCACGTGGGTAGCGATATCAGACACAATAGTACTGACTGGCTGTCATATGGGTAGCTACGTCAGGCGCTAGTACGGACTGGCTGTCACGTAGGTAGCTACGTCAGGCGCTAGTACGGACTGGCTGTCACATGGATTTGCGACGTCAGGCACTAGTACTGACTGGCTGTCACGTAGGTAGCGACGTCAGGCACTAGTAGGGATTGACTGTCACGTGAGTAGCGACGTCACACACATAAATATTTAATTTGTCCCCAGTAAACTTCATGCATTAATGCAATATCCAAGAATGTGTGTATGCGATATTATTAAAAATTCCGAATTTGAGAACGATTGAAGAACCCAGAGATAAATATACATCTTTTAAATATTCTTTTACTATTTTTCTGTTAGCTAAATCAGTAAATGTGAAAATAGAATAAACAAGATGTAACCGCTCTTTCCCACCTAATAACAACTCTACCAATAATAAACCTGCACTCACGTACAAACACACTCATACACACTCGCAAACGTACACACATATTCCACTATTCTAAAGCAAAAAGTGCTGCTAACCCCATTTAATTTATTATAGAATATCAAGAATAATATCGAATGGGAAACAACTAACGTTCGAATTTTTTACTTAAAAGATGCCTCCAACTTCCCACTACCCCTGGCTCCCCAGGAAGCATTTGCTGTCTCGCTGGACACGCCCACATCGCCCTCTGCCTCGTCCACCACTCCCAATGCATCCCCTACAAGTTCGTCATCCAGCGGGATTTCCATCAGTGCTGCGGGTGGAACAAGTGCCTCGTCTAGCAGTGCTACGTCTACCGTGGTAACTGAAAGACACGTTGACAAGACTTTGACTGATGCATGTTTTTATATGTGAATGACGGGGTGATGTAAGTGGTGTGGGAGCGGTGTAAGTGATATGGGTGGTGGGAGTAGTGTGGGCGATGTGGTTGGTGTGAGTGATGTGGGTGGTGTGGTTAGTGGGGATGATGTGAATGGTATGGGTGATGTGGGTGGTGTGAGTTGTGAGTGATGTGAGTGGTCTGAATGGTGTGGTTGGTGTGAGTGGTGTCGGGTGTGGGTGGTTTGAGTGATGTAGTTGGTGTGAGTGATGTGGGTGGTGTGGTTGATGTGGATGGTGTGGTTGTGTGTAGGTAATGTGAGTGGCATTGGTTGTGTAGGTGGTGTGGGTGATGTGAGTGGTTTGCGTGGTGTGGTTGTGTAAGTGGTGTTACTGGCGTTGTGTTTTGAGTGGTGTGGTTGTGGTGAGTGATTATGTCATAGAGCTCGCACCTAAGAACCCAAAGGACGCAACAGTCAACCGTCCTCTATTAACTGACTTGAAAAATAACATTCATGCTGTTCAAGGTCCACTCACTCACTCACTCACTCACCAGTAGTTTAACCAGAGAACCCGACACTCAGTCATCCAACCAATAAACCAAATAGAATGAACTAACAAACATTAACGCGAAGAACGTTTTGAAATTAGGAAGTTTGGAAGAAAGTTTAGAAAGAAGGAAGTAAGTTTGGAAGGAACGAAGGAAGGAATTATGGAAATAAGGAAGGAATTATGGAAATAAGGAAGGAACAAAGGAAGGAAGGAACGAACGAACTAATGAACGAACGAAGTAAGTTTCGAAGTTTGGAAGGAATTTCGGAAGGAAGGATGAATGAAAGAAGGAAGGAAGGAAGGAAGGGATGAATGAAAGAAGGAATGAATGAATGAAGGAAGGAAGGAAGGAGATAATATACACTTAACTGGAATTAATACACAATGCAAACAGTGCTTGCAATTATGATCATAGTACAATAGTTTGTACAATTGTCCTAAACTTTTCGTGACAGGAAATAAGAGTGCACTTATAAACAAATTATTTAATAAGTTTTAATTTGTATATTTTTTATTGTAACGGACGACAACGGACAAATTAAAACGCAGTGCATTGCCGTAGTGTGTATTATAGAAGAGTATGACCTAAACCCCCACCCCCAACACATACATGCGCACGCTGGATTCCTTTTTCAAATATTACAGTTGAAATATTCATTATATTTAGGAACATTATTTTTTTAATTAATTTAATAATTTGGTCTGATGGCTACGTAAATTTCGTTTCTAAAACCCACACATAACTATGACACGCACAACTCTCTTACCTAAGGTTACAACTAAGACTTTTATAAAATGTTTAATGAGCTTTCCATAGACTTCACCGATCTTTTTTTTATCACAAGATGGGTTCAGCTTAAAACATCCAATCCTACATTTTCAATAAACGTGGGAGAGTAAGAAACAATTAGCTTTCATTTTAAAAAAATCAAATATTCCATGGCATGACACTGAAATTTGACAAAATTCTAAAAGATATTAACTACTACAATGCAAACCTAAGGAGATATTTAGCAATGAAGACAACTCTGGATGAATAAATATTAAATTAAATGTCGGCTGCTGGCGTGTTGAGTACCACACAGAGTGACGACCTTACAACTAACGTTACGACAGATGTACACGACCCGATGAGTAATTGTATGGACATTACGCTACGCTCATTTTGTACAGCACTCAACTGAGTACACATGTACCGGTTGACGTAATCTGCTGGAAAAGTTGGACAATAATTACTCAAATTATTTGTAGGATAAAATTTGCCCCGCCCGTAATTAGATCTTTACCACAGAATACCGATGACGTACTTCCTGGAGGGGAGGAATCTCGCGGATTAATACGAGAAGGGGACTCTCTAGACAAAGAAGAAGAAAAATCCGAGCCGTTGGCGCTGGGAGACAAAGTGGTGATTGCTGTTGATGAAGACCGGTTGAAGGAGCTGCAGAAGCAGTTTGGAGGATGTACACAGGGCATGATCAAAGTAAGATGACGTTTCCGTATGCGAGTGTGTGTTTGTATGTGTGTGTGCCTGAATATGTATTCCTATATTTATGTGTGTCCTTGTGAATGTGTTAATGGATGTGTGTGTGTATGTGTGTGTGTGTGTGTGGATGTGTGTGTGTTTGTGAGTGTTTATGAGTATGTGTGCCTGTGAGTTTTGTGTGTACATGTGAATGTACTTTTATGTGATCGTATTTGCAAATCTCTACATGTGTTTAAATGTAAGTGAAAGAGTGTGTGTCCTTGTGAATAATTGAAATTGAGATTGTGAGTATGTGTATTTGCGTGTACGTTGTACAAACAATAATATATGTGTATGTACGTGTGCTTGTATTTAGCCAGTAGTGTACCCACAAATAGTGTATGTGTATGAATGAATATGCATATATGTATGTATATATATATATGTGTGTGTGTGTGTGTGTGTGTGTGTGTGTGTGTGTTTGTGTGTGTGTCTGTATGTATATGTGTGTGTGAGCGAGAGAGTGTATGTGACACAACGCCACCCTAGTTATTGGTTATTATTATTATTATTTTTAAATTATACATATCTAATTACAAGTGATGAGAATCTTAATTTATGTTATTAATAATTTTCATAAAACATATCTCGTCTCTCTCACTTGGCAGATAAGCGGGCGCTGTAAACATTTTCTCTCTTCTACAACATTAAAGACAAACATTTACTCCCACACACTATTTCCGTAGGTGGAAAACTTCTTACCAAAGGAGCAAGTTACCCATCCACCCACTCTCTCTATATAATATATGGTTATCAATATGTATAAGAATGTCAATAAATTTATTAAATAAAAAATCAAATCTACATATAGAAATACAATTAAAACATTATTTGACATCAATATTTCCATGAACCACATGGGAATAATTTCAATACCTATACACTATACAGTCTTATGTTGTAATATATAATTTCAATACCTATACAGTCTTATGTTGTAATATATAATTCAGCAGGTTAGTATCAATATCAACCACAAATCATAAATCATAGACCAGAATTCGAGTTATAGAGAGATAATCGATAATAATTTGTAAATAACCTTGTCTAGGCAATGCCTTTGCATTATTCTTTCTGGCACTTTCATAACAAAGTCACAAGTTTATTGTCACAATAGAATTGTCAGTTTCAATGTCCTCTAGCATGCAGTAGAATGTTCCATCAGCAGCTGTTCTCTCAAGACTAATCTGGGTGCTTCTTCGCCGCAGATCAATGTAGTAACTTCCTTGTACCAGAAATTCCATATGTAGTCCAGCATACTTTGCCACCATACATCTGCAGAGTGCAGCGTAACCTTACATTTACACACTGGGGGTAGAAACTTCTCAAATCATAGAAGTGTATAAATTAATAATCTATGAAATTTCGGGGGGGGGGGGGAAGGTTGCATCTATTAAGCTAACTACTCATGCCTTTCATGAGTGGTCTCTGCCACATGAAATTCAAAGTGATTAGACAATAAATTCTTTTCAAGAGGTAAACATTGATCTAAGCTCAATGGCCGGTCTCCTTTGTAAATCTTAACCATTGGATAATAAAAACTACTCATCCATCTATAACCACTTTAGATCACATCAGCAAATCTAACAAATTTTACACCTGAGATTTTACTGCAACTCTTGGCACTTACAAAAATATCATCATAAGCAGTGCTCAAGTTCGGGTCATTTCGACATTTAACAATTTATATAACAATAAGTATAGAAATAGGGATAGACAAATTTACTCTGCCACAGATACATATACACTCACATATATATGAAAGTGCATTTACATCATTACATATATATGAGTGTATGTATATCATTATATAGATATGTGTTTGTGTGTGAGAGGGAGTTTATATTTTATAGATTAAGTTTTAGTCTAAATTTTAAAATCAAATGAAATAACTGGTCTGTATCGTTGTATTATTATTATTATTATTATTATTATTATTATTATTATTATTATTATTATTATTATTATTATTATTATTTTATATTACTGTATTTTAGCGCATCGGTCAAACGGCAGAGGTAGCAATTTTGCCGTCTGAGACGTGTTTAGCAATCACCGTCAAGTATTCTGAAAAACAAAAGTACAGATTGAATCCTGAGGTATTAATCAAGGTGGGTTATTTCTTACGTGCTCTTTTTTGTGTCTGTATATATGTACATGTGTGTGTGCTTATGTGTATGTGCCTGTGCGTGTGAGAGTGAGTGTATTTGTGTGTGTGCGTGCGCAAGAGCATGATGTCTGTCGCTTACTTATTAGAAATATCTCTGCTGTTGGTCACTTAGTAGAAATATCTATACTGTTAAGTATTTATTAGAAATATCTATACTGTTAAGTATTTATTAGAAATATCTATACTGTTAAGTATTTATTAGAAATATCTATACTGTTAAGTATTTATTAGAAATATCTATACTGTTAAGTATTTATTAGAAATATCTATACTGTTAAGTATTTATTAGAAATATCTATACTGTTAAGTATTTATTAGAAATATCTATACTGTTAAGTATTTATTAGAAATAGCTATACGCTTAAGTATTTATTAGAAATATCTAAACTGCCGTTAATTATTCAGCCTTTTCCCACGACCTCTGTTGACTGTCGGTTGTGAACCAGGGTGAAATATTACCAAGATTATGGGAGATCCAATGTTTTACAGAGGGTATGGGCATTTCCAAGGAGCGCTTCTTTTAGTACTGGGGCGAGTCCGTGGTTTCTATGTAGCCTTCCAACTCAGATATTATGTCCCACAAGGCTCCTGTCATTATACATTTACATTCTACTGTCTCTGGATTTCTAATCTGAGATCGTGATATTCTTCTCTTTCTTTTGTTTTTATGTTTCTATCACTTGGAACAGCGACATCAATGATTGTTGCTGTTCTGTTAGACTTACTGAGAACTACAATGTCTGGTCTTCGTGCAGAAATCACTCGAGCTGTTCTTAATTCGACGTCGCACAATATTTTGACTTCTGTTTCGGTGACTGCTTCTGGTTGGTGTATCCATACTTTTTCTGGGCTTTTTACTCCATAGTTCTCAAGTAGATTTCTATGTATGTGTTTTGCTTCTTCGTTTTATCTTTTCAAGCATTCTGTTCCAGCTAGAAACTGACATCCAGATAGTATTGTTCTGTTGTTTCATCCATGATTTGAAGATTCTGCAGTGAATGTGGAATCACTTGAGATTTTCCTGATTTTTGTTTTGTGTGACTTCGTGTTTGATCTTGTTCAGCTGTTATGAGTGCTTCTGATTCTGCTTTTAAACCTGCCTCTTTCAATCATCTGTATGTTGATTGTTTAGACCCGAGTAGTAGTATTTGGTTTCTTTTTCTTTCTTGTCCCTCTACCCATTTAACTTCCTTTTTCTCTCCATTGTTCTCTTACGTGTGTCCATTCTTTTCCCCTTTCATTCTCTCTCTCTCTTCTCCCTCTCACACTCTTTCTCTCATTCCTTTATCTTTCTCCCTTCATCTTTCTCCCTTCATTTCCATCTCTTTCCTCTCTCCCTCTTTCCTATGTCGTCAGTATTTCTTTTGTGTCCTTATCTCCTTTTCTCTTTCTTTCCCGTTTTTTTTCTCTCGCTTTCCCTTTCACTCATTCTCTCCGACACTTTCTCTTAACAAGAAAGGAAAGATTTGGGTAAGAGAAATCTTCCCTCCCAACATCTCTCTTTCTTCTTACCCGTCTCGCACTTTCTCCTTCCTTCATTGTCTTTGTCTTCCTCTCTCTTTTTCTGTCTCCTTTCCCCCTTCTTTTTGTTTCCTTCCTTTCCCCTTTCTTTTCTCTCTATTATTATTTTTTTTCTCATCTCCATCTCATTGCTTTTATCTCCAACATTCTCTTCTTTATCCCCTTTCTCAGTCTCACTTCCTTTCTCCTTCTCTGTCCCTTCTTCCCTGTACCTCTCTCTACATTTATCTCCCCCACCCCACATCTCTCTATCTTCTTCAGTGTATCTCTATTCACCCTTACGCTTCTCTCTCTCTCTCTCTCTCTCTCTCTCCTCATCTCTACATATCTTTTTACTCTCTCTCTCTCTCCCCTCCTCTTCATGTTACACTGTTCTCTCCCCTCTCTGTATCTCTATCTCTTCCCCAATCCCTCCTTCTTTCCTTTAGAGTCATATCTTAATCTTAAAACTCGCTTTAACGAAGCAGTCTCAATACATAAAGTAAATAAAGTGCTCTTCATTTTATATTTATTCCTCCGATCTCTTTATCTGTACCACTATCCTCCTCCCGCCCCTCAACACACTATTTTCTTTTCTCGTCATGCCTTAATGTTCACTGTAGTGGACAGTTTTAATAAATAAATTTAATAAATGTACTAATTAGAGTTAAAACTGAAATTCTCTGGAATCTCACTGACTCTTGGAATCCCAGACATGAATTTAGTTAGCTCACTTTATCATGCGGATGTAAAGTCTGTTCGATTAAGGAATATTTTTTAAAATTATTTTTTGAAGGTGACCACTTTTGATAACGGTGACGTCGTCCGTATCCGACGGGATGTAGACCAGGTCAAATTTCTTAACAAGAACCTGAATTGGAATCCAGATATGGCAAAGGTACGACATTCCAGACCAGTTGGTCTGCAGTTATTCAAGCCGAAATTAAGACGATTTTCAGAGTTACAGATTTGTAGATTTGTATGGCTTTAAACTTACAGACGTGTAGATTTATATGGTTGCAAACTTACAGACGTGTAGATTTATATGGTTGCAAACTTACAGACGTGTAGATTTATATGGTTGCAAACTTACAGACGTGTAGATTTATATGGTTGCAAACTACAGACGTGTAGATTTATATGGTTGCAAACTTACAGACGTGTAGAAGTAAACACACTCGCAATCTTCAATGTTACGAGCACTTTTGCAGCAAAAATATATATCGAATTGTCGTAAGTTGATGTTTTCAGATACACGCTTATCAAATCTTTAAGATATATGCTAAGCAGAGATTTTAGAGGTTAAAAATATTAGTTTATTTTATGAAAATATTTATAACAGCTGCTTTTAATGTCTTTATTTTCGGTGCTATTTTTAAAATTTTGAACTATTTCGTAAGTTGTACATTGTACTTTTTTTTTTCTGGACGAGAGTGGTATGGGAATGTACTCACAAATAAAACGTAAAGTTTGCTTTCACCTTGAAATGGTCGTCGCCATTCGCGTATTGTCTTTGGATACTGTCAAAACCTAAAGGGTTATTGAGGTCAAGGTGAATTGGTGCTTGAGATTGCGTCTAGCCTTCTATTGTCTTTTCTTGTTTTTTTAATTGAATCTAAAGCAAACCAATCTACGTAGCCCCCAAACCTGTGTGTATGCTCGTGAATCTGTGCGTACAATCTCTCCTGTTATTACATAACTGTTGGCTCAATAATCTGCCGAGGAAAGAAATATATATAGATAGAATGGTATTATCTTTTCTTACTAAACACAAACCCGATGTGAGTTGTTACTAGTTTCTTTTCACGAATCTTTCATTCCATTTAAACAGTCACCATGACTCTCTAACATGCCACGCCCATTAATAATAAGTTTAATAATCCTTTCTGAGACCTGTTTTTGAAATGTGCCTCTTTAAAATGTAAATCAAATCTGATAAGGCGTGCCACGAATGAGCGAAATTCAGGTAACCGAACTTTAAACTATGCTGCAATTCCTTTTAGGTGTGTGGAAAAGTCGGAAGAGTGACCAGTGTCAACGCTAATGGCACTGTTACCGTCCGGCTTGGGAGCCAGAGCTACGAGTTTGCTGCAGCAAGCTGCGTGCCAGCAGTGGGAGCACGTCCGGAGGAAGCCACAGCCAACACGGAGGGCGCAGGGAAAGCTTCTTGGACTGCTGGCAGTGACAATAAGAACAACGACGACAGCAGCACCGCTGATGAGGACGCTGCCGACAAAGGTAGGAGTTTTGCAAGGTAGTTGGATGAGAAACTGATGGCGCTTGTTCTCTCTACGGATAGTTTGCAGTTAGTTCACCCTGGAGTGAGTTCTGGATAATTATTTCCACTTCCATCGTCATTGAGCCTGTCATCATTTGTCATCTTTCACAGTGGACTCAATTTTAAAAAAAATACTTAATGTAAACTTATCACTTCATCTATAAGTAAATCTTTTACAGATATAGACAAATACATGTATAGATATATCAAAGTCACGAGGTCAAGCACTGGCTTTGAATGCGAGTGAGTGGGGTTCGAACCCCAACCTCGTTGGAGTTGTTTGAACCCACAAAGTCACTCCCTGCATCGGAGTTGTCGCGCAGCGCCATGATTTTAAAGCGTTTAGAGAGTTTGACTAATGTGAAGCGCCAATAACAAACTGCAAATTTATTTGATATATTTAACGAGAGTATTATAGATTTTATATTTAGCAGCAGTGTAAAATACAAGCACACATTGGGATAGAGTTAAGTGACAAACCAGGTCAGCGAAACGTCATACTAGAATGACAGTCCAGACAAGAGATAAAAAAAAAAAAACACGTCAAAATAGAATGACAGTCCAGACAAGAGATAAAAAAAAAACCACGTCAAAATAGAATGACAGTCCATACGTGGGGGGGGGGGGAGGAGGATCAGCAGAGCGTCATAATAAAATGACACCACAGGTACGAGATTAGCAAAAACATCATAATAGAATGACAGTTGTGTCAAACGGTATTCAGCAAAATTATTACATTTCTGCAACTTTAGTTCGGAAACACTTTCAATAGCATTTTCATATTGCAGAAACATTCGCAACGAACGTTTAAGATTTTGACTGGCTAGTCTGTCAGGAAGAACTTTTTAAAATTCTTTACTAAAATGGTATTATCATTATTAGAATAGCGTTCTAGAAATGACACGTGTTGGAATGTTACGCTAAAGACTATACTTTACTATTGAAGCATTCCACTACATTAATTTACGTTTTGGACAATGCACTGGTTAAGAACAAAGATTCCGATCGATCGCGCGCGCGCGCGCACGCACGCACGCACGCACGCACACACACACACACACACACACACTCTTCCCAGTTAATATTCTAAAAGAGGGAGGAGCAATTTTAATGGGATCATGTAATGAAAATGGGGCGTGGTCTGTCTGAGGGTTACAAAAATATATTTAAACTGAATATCTCATAGCTTAAGTCTTTTGTTAATTTTTACTGGCACTGCCACTAAGCCATTTCTGTATTTATTATACTATCGAAATTACACCATTAAAAAATAATGGAAATGAGTGGAATGATTATTAACTAGATTAAGCTGATTTCATTTCTGAACTTAGAATACTTGGTTTTAGTGAGGGTAGATGTGACGGCAAGAGTCTTAAAATCAACAACGGAAGTCTACGTGTGGAACACTGCTTGCTGAGTTCTCTCTCTTTTGATGAGAAATGAAAATTATTGCAAATTCAAGCTTGTCGCGGAACTGTGATGAATTTACAATTCTTTATTATGAAGTACTAATGAGTCGGTGTAAAACAATCAAACCAATGCTGAAATGAACTTTCAAATGTATGGCACCATAATTAGGTAGAATTTTATTTAATAATGTCTTAATCATTCAGCAAGTTATTTAGCATAATAAATATAGTCTTTCTTTAACACAGCGTATCGGACACGGATGATGGAGCTGTTGTTTGGAGGGGCTCTGTCAGGGAACAGTGATGGAAGCGGCTCCAAACCAACGGATCCCGAGGTCAAAGTTCTGTTCCAGGCAATTTCTAATGAGGAAACCCAAGCCGTTGAAAAGATTGTACGAGGCAACAGGTCACTGGTAAGATTAACTTAGCGACTGAGCAGTGTAGTACACTTTTTGACAACAAATCTTGACACAAATCTTGACACAAACCTTGACACAAACCTTGACACAAACCCTGACACAAACCCTGACACAAATCTTGACACAAACCTTGACACAAACCCTGACACAAATCTTGACACAATCCCTGACACAAATCTTGACGCAAATCTTGACACAATCCCTGACACAAATCTTGACGCAAACCTTGACACAAACCTTGACACATATGCAAATGGAATACGAAGTGCACCTCACTTCATCCAAAAAGAAAACAAATCTAACTATTGGTTCTTTACGTCGTAAGTTTCAATAAAACAGTGCAGACATGTTGCTTTCGTTCAATGAAGCTCTGGCCACGCCCAGATTGCGCGCGTCAATGTCCTCTCCGCCACATGCTTCAAACGAACTTGTACTTGTAGGTTGCACATCAAATCGTATTTGCTCACTACGTCCCTGAAATTATATAATTAAGCAGCCCTAAGTCCTTTCTTCAAGACTTGATATATTTATCCTATTTAAACATACCGATCTCTGACTATCATTTCAATACTACATCAATACAATTAAATTCTATACTTTAAAATCTTCTCACATTCACCAGTCACTTATTTACCTTCAACAAGGGCCTTCTTTTCAAGCTTTCTCCCAAGCCGAGAGGGGACACGACCAATCTCCTAGCTTCGTCTAGTAGGCATATGTGTAATGGTCAAATGGCACACAAAGGTATTTATACTATCAAAACATCCACACATCTTTCTTAAAAATTAGATAACTTGGCCCTGCCTACGCAGCTCCTTTGATTTCCTGCCCTGTACCCAGATGTTTCGTTTTACGCCCACCCATCTCTTCTCTTCCTGGAAGTTTGCACTTCCGATTAAGGACACATTCACACGGAATACTTTATTCAATTGTTTACTTCCAATTTAAATTGTTCAAACAAATGAAAACTCCTTTCATGACATGAACTAATATCTTGTAATTGTTTTACTTAAAGCTAGATGCTTGCTTGTCTATTCTATGTAAAGAAACCATATTCCTGTAAATACATCATTTTGTAAAGAACAATTTAACTCGTTACACGTGTGAGAGGAATGTACAAGAGTTATATGTAATTATCTTCATATTTTCTATGAAATTGGATTCAACATTATCACTACTATTTTGCATTTTGAAAGTATATTGTAATTCCATATTAAATTGGCATGTGGAATTATTATGAATACTTACATTATTTGTAAACCTAACGTACTTGATATATGGTTATATTTGTTTATTACATGGGTCAAAACACGTGATTCTTTTGCTACTATTGCCTTAGATCACCGAATGTGACGATTTTATTTCAATCCACAGGTCAGGCAGCGTGCTAGTTTACTTGTTTAAATTTGTGTTTCAGTTAACCAAAGAATACAAGAAGATGACACCACTGATGTATGCATGTCAGTCGGGTAAACGTGAGATGCTAGAGCTTCTGTTAGGCCTTGGTGCCGACATCAATGCCAGAAGCGAGAATGGTAGCAGTGCACTCATGTCAGCTATTGAAGGGTGACTACTCTTGATAACAGTTTATTCTCTTTCACTCTATCACACACACACACACACACACACACACACACACACACACACACACACACACACACACACACACACGCACACACACATATAAATATAGTACACAAGTCTCTAATATCTACTATTGAATACAAAATATCTATTACTGTCTATCTATGGTTACCCTTCACTTGTTATGGTTATCACCTGTTAATTAACAACACGTAACTAATTACAAGGGAACGAAAATTTTAATTAACAGTTATTAATAATTCTCCCACAAGACAAATATATCACTCACTTGGCAGATTATAAGGGTGTAGTAAAACTCTGCTCTTTACACAATAATAATAATAAGATAGACGTTTTACTGTCGCTTAATGTTTCTGCAGGTGGAAACTTCTTACTAAATGAGTAATAAAAATCCATTTTTGTTTATATTTAATGAGCCCCCATCTTCCCACCATTATTCCAACACAAGGTAATATACAAGCAAGGTTACTAGATTTAACAATAAATTTATTATATCACCAATCAAAAAATACAACATATGAATATATCAAATGTTGTTGACTTTACACACACACACACACACACACACACACACACACACACACACACACACACACACACACACACACATATATATATATATATAGAGAGAGAGAGAGAGAGAGAGAGAGAGAGAGAGAGAGAAAGAGAGAGAGAGAGAGAGAGAGAAACATGTTCATAGATATAATTCATCATAGAAATTAGAATGGTGTTTTAGAGAGATGATTAATTATTGTCAATGTACTTAACCTTTCAATGATGGCAGCTGTCACTTGCACGTGTTCACAATCACATGGCTTGTAACAAGTCACTTTCTTATTTGATGATGAACCAGCCAACCCCTTCTAGGCACAGTACGCAACTGCTACTCAAGCACGCCTTGAGGAATGGTCAAAATAATCTTCGTGAATTCTCAAGACCAATCTGAAGCTCCAGTTTTCGCCATATTGGTTCTTGAATGGAATTAACAGGAATCAACATACAGCATCATGTTTACTGATGTTTTAAAATGCTGGATACACACAGTACAGTAGTCACTGCAGTCTGAAGTGGATAAAAGGTTACAAACAATAAAGGCGTACTTCTTACTGCAAAGTCAAATTAAAGCAGTGCTAAATTCTAGGCATATTTCATCTCTAAGCCCTTTCTTTCTGATACAATATCAGCTTACATATCCTGCAACAATTATCCAAAAGCCTCTTACGCATGCTGCATAAGAAATATAACATCAATCAACATTTGAAAGTATAATGTACAATGTAATAAAATTTATTGAACATGAAATAATGGTTTAATTACATAAGCATTCTCCAATTAAAACCAAAGATAAAGAGCAAGCATGCACAAAATATTTCTAAGTCCATTCTTTCTTTATCAGTCACTTAACTTACTATAAAAACGATTACTTTTATGACCAGACTTGAGTCATGTCAAAATCAAAGTGATTAGAATATAGGACTTCTTCAACAAAGTAGCTTTCGGTCCATCACCACTGGATGAAGTTGTTACCCTACCCTCTTGAATATGTGTGAGACTATTCATTAGAAAATTTATTCATCCACTTGGAGTTGGTTTGGATCGCATCGTCATGTTCTAGCATATTCTTCTCTTGAGTTGTTTACTCTAACTCTCTGTCACTTACAAAATTATCATCATAAGCAGTGTCCAAGGTGGGGTCACGTTCACATTTGCAACAAATATATAATTATTAAGTTTAGAATTAGGGATAGGCAAATTTACTTCTCCACACTAGCTATCTATCCAAATAAAGTTTACTAAATGAAATGTTATGGGTAAGTCAGTAGTAAATTTCTAAAAGAAAAAATATATGAATCAATATAATCAGTTCCTGTTTATCCGAAAATGAATGCTTTTGAAAATGCCTCATACAGAATTACCCTGTCAACTTAAAAAATAAATGAGCCTTATTTAATTCATTACAAAGTTTGCTCTCAATAAAAAGTAATTATCAGCAATGACTTTATCTCGTTGTCACCAGAAGCATTACAACCATCAGCATCGTCGTCGTTGTAGTAGGATTTATCATATTGATTCATATTTATTATCATCTTCTTCTTTATTATATTTTCTATTATACTTATTTATTGATATCATTAAATCATTGTCATTAGTTCATTATTATCAATTGTAATAATAATAGACAAGAAGAGGAGATTGCTGTACAGCTACTGGGAATGGGAGCAGACGTGTCTGTCCAAAACAATAAACAGCGAACACCACTGCACAATGCCGCTTACAACAATATGATTCAAACGCTGCAACTTCTTCTCTGCATGGAAGCGGACGTCAATGTCAAGGTAATGGGTCTGGTTACTGAGTGTGACAGTGTATTGTCTCCGTAAAGTGAGTGTAACCGCAGCCACCACTGGCTTATCAGTGGCCGGGTATTGTTACCTGCTCAAAGGGATAAAGAGGAAGAGGGTAGGGTACATGGCAAGTTTGACAGAGCCATAACCAGCAAGAGAGAATACATTTGTCGTCATGTCTAATGATAGAATGCAAAGTGTGACAGTTACGAAGTGTGCTCTAAAATGCTAATATTGAAAAGGGGAAAAAATAATAAAAATCAAACACAACAAAAGCAGTGGCAACAATACTATCTTAATATTACTATCACTGTTGCTATTTGCACTACTGCCACCTGTAACATATCAGTGGTCCCACTGCTACTAGTATGTACTAATCCAGTGTACTACTGCTGTGTCTCCTACTGCTCTAGTATCTACTACTACATTGTACTGCTGCAGTGTCTACTACTGCTCTAGTATCTACTACTTCATTGTACTACTGCTACTTCTATTAGTATCTACTACTGCTACTACTACTAGTACCTGCTGCTATCTTCTATTGCTACTAGTACTACTGTGTACTACTTCATTGTACTGCTGCTACTAGTACTACTATCTACTACTACAATGTACTACTACTTCTAATACTTGTCTCTACTCTTCCTCCTACTACTAGTATCTACTTCTATCTACTACTGCTACTGCTAATAGTACTAGCATCTACTCCTGCATTACTACTAACATCTACTCCTACCACTCGCAGTATCTACTACTACTAGTATCTACTACTGCTACTACTACTAGTGTCTGTTACAGTATTGTACTATTACTAATGCTATTACTAATACAACAACTAGTGTCTACTACTTCATTGTAGTATTACTAGTAACGCTACTATGGCAGATTTCCCTGTACTCTTTGTGTTATACTTTCGCTTATCCCATTACACTTTTTTAAGCCAGGTTATTCTGAAACGTTCACAAGGAAACATCTGTATTTACTGTAAACTATCTATAAATATTTTCTTCAGTGTTGAATCCTTTCGACAGTACAAAGCATGTGCCACTTGTTGCCATGATTTCAGGATAAGTACGGTGACACACCCCTGTTCGATGCCATAGAAAAGAATAGAGATGACGCCGTGGAAATACTTTTGCAGGTAAAGAACACTCTATTACCTTACAGAGTATATGATGATACTTTATCAGGTAAGATACATTCCGTTATTACCTTAAAGAGTGTGAATATTTTTTCAGGCAAGGCACATTCCAGTTATTGCCTTACAGAGTATGTGATTGCACTTTTGCAAGTAAGGTAACAGCTTCTCTGACCGGAATATCACGCATCTGATTTATTCTAAATTAGGTAATGAAAGTCGTGTTATCTCCCTTATAATAATCGCTTAGATTAATTATCATACAATCCGTCATGCTATGCACTATAGTACTAACGTGTACACTGGTGAGAGGCAATGTTTCCTACGATCGTTTATATAGGTCTTTTATAATAATGATCTCTTCTATAGGATTCGTATTCAATGGGTCATTCTATTACTACTACTACCATTATGCCACTACTACTTCTATTGATGATGACGATGAGTGATGAAAATAATAATAATGTAGTGACATTACTAGTAATATTAGTAACAAAACGATTATTATTTTTTCATAATTAATTCAACTCGTTAGAATAACGGTCTTTAGAGAGATATGCAAACTTTGCACTTTTAAAAACCCAACAATCGTTTAAAAAAAAAAAAAGCCAGATTCAAAGACGAATCACGTGTCAGAGAACGCAAACGCAATGAAGTAAAAGTATAAATACAATTTATATTATGAATTTTAAAATGATTTGCTATTTAGTCTGTAAAGTTAAACAATACACCAAGTTTAAGTAGTATCGAACTTCTGGTTTTGTGTTCTGATATATTTACTTACTAAGAGGTTAAAAGTATACAGTGTATAGTATAGTACTTAAATTTTCTTAAGTACATTCGTCTGTAAGTTTGCAGCTTTAAACCGATTGTTCTTTTGATAATGGACTTTAGCGTTAACATATCGTGATAATGGACTTTGGCGTTAACATATCGATCTAAAGTTTATTTCTAGATATATATATATTTTTTTTGCCGTTTCAAAAAGAGAAAAGATCGGTGATACAATATTTATTTATTCCATCCGACACTCCCACCAAACTTACACACGTATTGAAAAGTGGCGACTCATAAATATTTTTTTCTATCAGACATATAATTGCAGTGCTTAGTTGCAGACCTCCCGGCTAAAAGCCCTACCCCTCCTACCTCACAAATGTCATTGATCTATAAAGAACACTATGATGCAATTAAATGTAAAGAGCAAAAGTAAGCAATGTCGTCTATAATGTTCCATGTACTTTTATACAACATTCAAATTATTCGTTTCTTTTACTAATTTCTGCTGACAGGTTCCACAGTTAAATTACGCAGAACTGAATGGAAAGGGGTACAACATGATTCATATGGCATGTTATAGCGGCAGAACTAAGTGAGTGACGTACTGGATATTTCTTTATTATGTCCCCTTGTATTTGTTTCATAATTGTCATCTTGGGACATAATCTTTAACACTGTGATCTTAAAATATCAAAACAAACGTGTTTGCATTGCTTTAGCAGCAATCCAAGTATATTTGCGTGATTTTTTTCTTCTTTTCCGATGCTGTAATGTGTAATGTCTTAAGCTACAGATAACCTATGTTTCCAGGCAACTCGAAATGATGTTGACAAGCGAAAAGCACCCACCAGTGGACGAATTGCTGTTAGGGGAGTACACAGCACTTCACATTGCAGCTATCAACGACCACGTGGAGTGTGTGGGGCTACTTGTGCTCATTGTACGTCAAACACACAAATGATGTTGTGTGCGTGTGTAATGTCCCCTTGTGTATAGCTGTGTATACTTGTGCTCATTGTCAAACACACAAATGATGTTGTTGCGTGCGTGTGTAATGTCCCTTGTGTATGGCTGTGTTTATATGTGAACTTTTGTTTAAATATATATGTTGTGTATATGTTATCTAATTTTAGTTACATAATATATTTGTTGCATGTGTTTTTTGTAAATGTGTTTGGATTTTTGTGTTTGTAAGCGTGCAATGTGTGTGTGTGTGTGTGTGTATGTGTTCAGCTTGAATAGCTTTTTGTCAAGCATTTTCCTGAGAGTTTCATTTATTTATTCAGAAAGTCAAAGTTCTACTTTATTACATATTTTAAATGTTACATAACTAATGTTAATCGATTATATATTCCACTGTTTAACAGGTCATTTTTAATCATTAAGAAGTCTTAAATTTGTTAAACTTTGTTTAATATCAGGGGGGTGCAGATGTTAATTTTGAAGACAGACGAAGACATGCCACGCCACTCCATCTTGCCTGCAAAAGATGGCAGATAAATACTGTAGAATGCCTTATCGGACTTGGTAAGTTGAAACTTTGAATTCTCTGCTAAAGAGTTACGTACTCTTTTATTCGATCAGAACATCGTGAGACTAGTCATTCATTTATACGGAGATTACTCGTGGAAACAGTATGCCAATCTTTAAAGAAACTGTCAAGAGCATTTACAACACTACATCAACAGTAGACCAATTGCCCATTATATATGTAGACCACTTGCCCATTATAAAAGTAGACCACTTGCCCTTTCAGTAGTAGACCACTTGCCCATTATATATGTAGACCACTTGCCCTTTTAGTAGTAGACCACTTGCCCATTACACTGTTAGACAAATTGCACAATACAGCTGTAAACCACTTCCCATACAGCAATAAAACACCTACCCTTTACGGCTGTCGACTATTATAACAACAGAACTCTCTTCATTACAGTAACCACCCTTGCCCATTACATCAATAGAATACTTGCCATTACAACTATAGAACAGTTGCCATTACATCAATAGAATACTTATTACAACAATAGAAAACTTGCCATTAAAGCAATAGAATATTTGCCATTACAGCAAACGAACACTTATTACAGCAATAGAACACTTGCCATTACAGCAATAGATAAACCAGGAACCAGGAAGAAAATCCAAAATTCCAGCAATCCTGAAAATTGACAATTCTAGAAATATAGGAATTTCTAGAAAGGCTGCTTCTTCCCATGGATGAAACAGCAGAACAAATACTGTCTGGATGTCAGTTTCTGGCTGGAAAAGAATACACCAAAAGACACAACGAAGTGACAAAACTCATAAATAGAAATTTATGTGAAAACTATGGAGTAAAACCCTCAGAAAGAGCATGGATGCACCAACCAAAACAGTCAAGGAAATAGAAGAGGTCAAAATACTGTGGGGCTTAACATTGTATCTCTCAATATATTATAACTTTAAAAATACCCGAGCAACCATTGGCAGTTAACACCAGTCAAATAATTAGATTTCATTTTAAATATTTTTTAAATGACGCATGCTGTTTTATAGCTGAAATTTATGTGCTTCTAATATTTCATCATTCTATTTGTGTTTTTTTTTCTTCTGAACAGGTGCTAATGTCAATGCACGTGACATCAATGGTAGCACTCCACTTCACCTGGCCTTAGGAAAACGCTATGATGAGAGCATGGTTTTGGACTCGGTTGGTTGACTCTCATTTAATTAATTTAAAATTTAACCTCAACCTCGGGGTTGATAAGTCTATTATTATAAAGTGCTAAGCAACAGGTAGATAGGCAGGTAGGCAGGCAGGTAAGCAGGCAAGCAGACAGGCAGGCAGGTAAGCAGGCAAGCAGACAGGCAGGCAGGTAAGCAGCTAAGCAGACAATCATGTAGACAGGCAGGTAGATAGGCAAGCAGACAGGCAGACAGATAGGTAGGCAGATAAGGGGCACAATTTAAGACATGAAAAGATCGCGGTCCATTGTGTTCTATAGGTTAGGTTGATTAAACTCTATGGATCATGTAGATTAAACGTATAGATTATTTATCTATATGTTTAATCTATATGATCTAAAGATCATGAGTGTGTAATAGGTTAAACTCTTTGTATAAGGAAGATTAAATACTATTGATTATATACATTACACAATAGATAAGATAGATTAAACACTATACGTTAGAAAGATTAAACACTTAAATTAAACACTGTATATAAGGTGGATTATACACGGTAGGTGCAATAATATGTTTTAAACACTATCTATCATTTGGATTAGATACATTTAAATTAAGCATCGTATTTTCTGTTGTAGTATGTGACATTTGTACAAATTACCAAAGTTCTTTGTACCATTATTATTTTCAAAATAATTTATGTTACTATAAACACAAGTATTTTCATCGACTCTGTTTCCATTAAATGGAAAGATTTTACATTACATACATTTTTAACTATTTTGCATCAACCTTCATTTAGAATTAGAAATGATGTTCTCGCGGTTAGACCTATTTGTTTCTTCTAGTATATGAAACTAATTTCTATTCCCATGTCTTTGAATAACTACGTAATTAGCACCAGCATTCGGAAGTGTTATCATTATCCGGAATCTTTAGTAATAATTACCATTACTGGAACCTCTTCCTCCTCGAGCACTTGTCACCAACACACATTTCCATTACCTGGAACAATTCATATATATTCTCCGCATTGTTAGAAAGTCCGTAATTACTTGACATTCCACTGCTCTCAGGGTTCTGACGCAGAGATTTCTGCACGAATACGTATCGCTCATCTCTTACTGGAGAACGGCGCCATGCTGGACATACAGGACAACACAGATAACGTCCCTTTGTTCTACGGAAAACCAGAAGTTCAGGCAGCGGTGCTGGGTTTCCTCGACCAAATGTTAGTGCTGTTTATTTTTTTAAAAACCTATTTATTGTCAAAAATCGTTCAGACGTGATATATTTAAGCTAAAAGAGAAAATAATGAAATTTCTTACTGATTGATAATATTTATAATTTAAAAATATTGAATCGTACTCTGTATCAATTAAAGACCCCCCCCCTTCCACCGCCCAAGTTGTTTCTTAAGTGTAAATTAATAAATAGCAGTTATGTTTACTTGACTGAGAATTGTAGGAAAAGAGTTGTAGGTCTCAGAAGCAAATTTTCTTCTCATCAATTACTTATTAAGTTGCATGCTAATTTTATCTGTGTGTTTTTCTCTCTCCTTCCCCCTTTTCATTTCCTCTTTCTGTCCATTTCTAGGCTTATTCTCAATTCATGCAGTCGTCCTTAATGTTTGACAATTGTTTGAAGAAAGGAAAATAGTATATATACACTTTTATAGAAGAGAATTGTAATTAGGACATTATTTTTTTTTTCTGACGTTTTACAAATTACACCATTATATTAGGAAAGCTTCGGCGGCAACAGTGAACACCAAAACGGAAGAGAAAGGGGAAGTCACTGATGACAGATTGCCGGTCGATAATGAGCGCGAGCCTGCTGCACCCGAAGACCTAACGGCAAATGAAATTTTAAGCCCTACAGAAAACAGCTTGATGGCTCCTTCCGGAAGCCAACCCTATCCAGTAGTCATGCCCATAGAGGAACAACATCCGGCCTCAGAGGAACATCCGGTCAAAGAGAAACAACCTCCGGCCACTCACGTTGCAGGCGACTTGTCTACTAGCACAAACGTTGCAACGGCTGCTGACGACATATCTGCAGCAGTGACCTTCACAGGAAGTGCGATAGACTGTGCGACAGGGGACATCACCCCTGAGGAAGATAGTAAGGCAGTGCCGCAGGACGCTACTTGCTGCAAATGTGGCGCGAAAGCTGACGTCACTCTGCTGCCATGCGAGCACAAGAGTGTGTGTCACAAATGCTGTGAGGCCCTCACGCAGTGTCCAGTGTGTGACGTCAGCATTGAAGAGTTGGAGCCAGACAACACAGGTGAGCCAGAAGACAGAAAAGATAGATGAAAAGAGGAAAGCAAGAGAATAAATGCAGGCTTATTTTGAGAGTAAGAGAGATAAGGGGGGGGGGGGGAAGGGGGAGATTTTGAAAGAAATTGAGAGTTAAAAAAGGGGGAAAGAAAGAACAGGAGAAAGATAGAGATAAGAGGGAGGAGAAAGGAAGAGAGAGAGAGAGAGAGAGAGAGAGAGAGAGAGAGAGAGAGAGAGAGAGAATGAAGAAAAGAGAAAGAGAATCGAGGAGAGAAGCAATGATAGAGAATGAGATTCGATGAAAGGAGAGAAACAGTGAGGAAAAAAAAGACAAAACGAGTACGAGGGAAAGAAAGTAAAAGAATGAAAAAGAGAGAGGACTTTGATATCTTAAATAATATTGTTTTATTTTATTTTGTTTGTGTTTCCAGATGACCAGGACGACGCTTATGAAAATATTCTACTGAGTAAATAATGTGAGCAACATTTTGACGAATGATTTTGTAAAATTTTATCTGGCAATGAGCGATACCAGAATGTCGAAAATTTAGCTTGGCTTATAGTAAGAAAAGACAACTCCGTTACACTTAGTCACAAACAAATTAATGTCAAGCCTCATCACGAGCTTAGTAGCAAAGATGGCTGACAGAAGACATTCATTACAGCACAAGTTCCATTGTTTTGCCTTACATCATATTAAAATCTTTATATACATTTTTTACAAAGTAATAAATAAGTTTTGTGTAAAGTAAAAACTCCAGAGAAGGGTATCAAATACTTTCGCTGATCTCCCGCTTCCAACGTCTGTTGATTGTGTGGACTCGAATGACATCATATATGCTCAAGAGCATACAAGCATGGAGAAATTTAGTAATACACATCAATTGCGTATTCTTTAACCCATAAAACATATATTAATCAAAATCTCGACGCTAGTCTTGCATATGCTATCCAGAGATTATCATTGTTTGTTTTTTTTTAAATGGATTATGTTTTGCCACTAAAAACTGTCATTTCTACTTAAGCAATCCAACTCAGTGTAGTCGACAGCAGTTTTATTTTCTGTTAGTGATCAGGGGAGACCACTGTTGCTTCATCTAATCACGTGATCGGAACTAGATACGAAATGTAAATTTCCAACGCAGTGGCACCGCTTGCATTTATAATGGATTTCCTTTTGTAGATTGTTGAACCTTGGACATATTGAAAGGATTTATTCAGTTAATATTCGTTGTGTTCAGTTTTTAAGATATTCAGCACCCCTTTTACTCCCCACATATTGAAAGGTTTTATTCAGTTAATATTCGTTGTGTTCAGTTTTTAAGATATTCAGCATCCCTTTTACTCCCCACCCATCTACCCCACCACTTCGAATGTTGGCACAAGCCAGCAAATTACATTTGTAATAACTGCTCTATGAAATGCGAATTGTGAGGAAAATGTTGAGCTGCAAATGAAAACTTTGCTGACTTTACATTAGAATTATTTACATTGGTAAATATCTCACAAGACGCATACTGAAATGTGTATCTGTGTCTCTATGTGCATATCGTGTAACATGTATGTATGAGAGTATGTGTGTTTCTGTGTAGTATGCATGTTTGTCAAGGTGAATGTGTATGTGCATACCGTGTATATATGTGTATGAGAGTATGTGTGTTTCTGTGTAGTATACATGTTTGTCTAGATGAATATGTGTGTGTTCATGTGTGAATGTATATGTGCATGTATATATGTGCATGCGTGTGTTTTATGCATGCATTTATGTGTATGAGTGTGTGTCTCTGTGCGTGTTTTATTTGTTTCCGTTTATTTGAGGTTATAGAAATTTAGTGGTATGTACAAAATACACGATATACATAGTCAGCGCAAAATCTCCTGCGCCTGTATGTTGCTATTACATTCATGTCTTCACATTCTTGCAGTAAGTACGACCCAAATTGGGATTTCTAAGGTTTAGACAGGTTTCTGAAGCATGCTCCTCCATTTAAACTGTATGCAGACATTGAATTACTATTAAACATTTGATGAAATGTTAACCTACTGCATGCAGACATTTAATTACTATTAAATATTTGATGAAATTGTAACCTACTGCATGCAGACAATGAATTACCATTAAATATTTGACGACATTTTAACCTTCTGCATGCAGACAATGAATTACCATTATTTGAATAAATTTGGACCTACTGCATGCAGACAATGAATTACCATTAAATATTTGACGACATTTTAACCTTCTGCATGCAGACAATGAATTACCATTATTTGAATAAATTTGGACCTACTGCATGCAGACAATGAATTACTATGAAATATTTGATGCAATTTTAACCTACTGCATGGAGACAATGAATTACCATTAAATATTTGATGACATTTTAACCTTCTGCATGCAGACAATTAATTACCATTATTTGAATCAATTTTGACCTACTGCATGCAGACAATGAATTACCATTAAATATTTGATGAAATGTTGACCTAATGCATGCAGACAATGAATTACCATTAAATATTTGATGAAATTTTAACCTACTTTTCTTGTGCTTTTTTGTTTGTTGTTGTTGAGAAGAACAGAACACTTTTCAACATTTGAAATATGACCTAGATACTGGTACATAGTTTATAATTAAAACATAATTAAGCATACATGTACGTGCACGTCAGCAAATAAAAATTCAATTCAGCATTTCCAAGAAGTTATACTTTAACTTCAGCTCAAACAAATGTACAAAAAGAAATCAGTTAATATTTAAATTTAATGTATACATGATTGTGATTTTATTACAGTTTTTAAAGTGACAAACAAACACAAGCTGTAAACTCTGAATGGAATGAGCTCACTCACTGACCTCCTTACTCACCCACTAACTCATTTACTCACACACTGCCGTTCCATGCAATAATTTATCTAATTAGTTACTAACAAGGATACACTCAATCAAAAATTTCAGTCAGCCCTTACTGACTGGAAGAGAAAGTACTGATTCTTTAATTATGTACTGATCGATCACTATACACACCTCTGTATAAAAAAAAATCGATTTGTTTAATTCATAAAATCTACTTTTGCACTTGTAACGAAAACTGCTATAAACGTGACAATTAATAAGCCGATTCTGTATTAAAAAATGCAATTGTTTATTTTAGAACATGACATTAATTGTGCCAATGTCTTGTATTTAAATAAATCATGGTTTATTACTTGGTCTAGGCATGCTTTATCGCTAGGATTGGGCATGCTTTATCACTAGGATTGGGCATGCTTTATCACTCGGATTGGGCATGATTTATCACTCGGATTGGACATGATTTGTTACTAGTATTGGTGTAAGCTGAAATGGGGTGAGGTAGTGTAATTGCCACGAAACGTGTGTTATTGTTGTCTGTTTTGGGAATGCATTTCTACATCACTATGTTTTCTCTGCTGGTTATTTACACACTTTAAAGGAGAAAAAGACGTTGTTACGCAGTAAGTGTACATTCGAATTTAAAAGAGTTACCATCATCATAATGGGATCAGGCAATGTAAATTTTAAATGATTCATCATTTGTTGTAGTGGTTATTGCTATGTGGCAATGACGGTGATGCTATGTGTATGTGCGTGTGCTGTGTGTGTACATCATGAGATTGATGCAGTAGATGTTTCTCCTGATCTACTTAATTATACCGCGGCTCCAGGGGCAGGTAACATTGGGATAAAAAGAGACAAGAAGTGTTGAGTCGATCCAAGTCCAGAGGGAAAGATGGAAGTGAACGTCCCACTCACATTTGCTTGCAAGTTTCTGCATCAAAACTCTGGTCATCTGCAACGAAACAAAATAGAAGTAGGTATACATTAAAGCGAAAAGAACTTAAATGTGTGTATGTTTGCATGTGTGCGTGCGTGTGTTTGTGTATGTGCGTGTGTGTGTATGTTTTATGTTTGTGAGTCACAAGAAAAAACGTTTTCACTGGGAGAAGAACAACACTTAGTACTGAGTGATACAATAACCTGTCTGCATTAAAATAATAACAATATTTGCATACAGTCCTCTCCCTCGGTGATATTACTTTATGCTGACCTAGCTATCGTATTACTGAGTTATGCACTGTCACAAGTGGGGCGAGCTGAGCTGAAGTTAGAGACACAAGGGATGAAGTCGGTTTGGGCTTGTTCCTGTGTATCTCCAAGATAAACTTGTGTGACATGTTCCAGTAATAGGTCGTGTCAAGATGTTACATAGACACACAATGACAGTCAACCATTGATGTTTGGGTGGGGCCCAGTTTTATTCTGTCGTGTAAAGGAACGTTTTATTGGCTGTGCATGCAGTGAGCAAGTATCATAAAAGTGAATAAACGGACGAACAGACAAATGGAACAAAACAAATACAAATTCTTTCGCCCCTCTAAAAAACCTGTGAATAACAAGTTTGTTTAGAGATGATAAATTAGGTCGTATATTACCTCATTTGTGGCACTACTCACTACTCACAGCGTTTAGTCAAACATACAACTTTCCAATGTCATACACTCCATAAGGGGATGTTGGGGGATGAAAATGATGATATTAAAAAAAAACGTGAAAATAAAAATAAGTATACAATTCTTACACGGTAAATGGCATCGCTATCAACGATAGTTTACATACGACATAGGCCATTGTTAGCCATCATGTTAAAGCTCATATTATGCAAAAATAGTAACAATAATGAATTTCTATCCACAAAAATATGACTTAAATGTCCTTATTCCTAACAGTTCAAGATGTGCTAAGATTTAAATGTTCTTATACTGTTCCCAGATCAGTGACGTAATCTCAGGCATCACTCATAAGGTAGAGTTGTTCATAAGAATGCTCTGAAGAGATGTGATGTAATCTGTCATGTCACTCATAAGGAGATGACGCATTGCTCATTATGATGCTTTGTAGAGAAGATGATGCCTGGTAGTGTCTTAACAGTGACGTATTCAAGCATATTTATCTTTTTAATTTTTGACAATGAATTTCAATTTTAGTGTTGCCTGAGAGCTCTGAGTACCGTTAAACAATTCAGGAGTATCCTGCATGTATGGGTGGATTTTTTTTGCTATTGTGTGTAGGAGTATTTATGTGCGGTGCGCATACAGGAAGTCCCATTCACGTGTACACTAATAATCACCACAATATTTACAAAAGTAGAAAGAAACGTATTTTTGTATTAAAGTATGAAAGGGCGCTAGACAGTGTTACTAAAAAATCATAAAATTGTACCAACAGTCAGCATAGACAGTGTTTGTAAAATATCATAAAATTGTACCAACAGTCAGCATAGACAGTGTTTGTAAAATATCATAAAATTGTACCAACAGTCAGCATAGACAGTGTTTGTAAAATATCATAAAATTGTACCAACAGTCAGCATAGACAGTGTTTGTAAAATATCATAAAATTGTACCAACAGTCAGCATAGACAGTGTTTCTAAAAAATCATAAAATTGTAGCAACTGATATCATAGACAATGTTTGTAAAAAAAAAAAGTCATAAAATTGTAGCAAATGATAGCATAATAAAAATGATGAAATATGCAGTTTGCAGAACGATGTATTGCCTGATGATATACAAGAGATTATGCTGTTGCAATCTGCAATTCGGCGATCTAATACAAAGCAGAGTAACATGTTGAAATATTATTTATTTAGGTTACATTAAAAGTATATAAATATAATTTTTTTAGCTTCAGTGCAGATTATTTGTCACTGAATTGTGTAAACATCTGTTTCAAATAATAATACTAATGTGTGTGTGTGTGTGTGTGTGTGTGTGTGTGTGTGTGTGTGTGTGTGTGTGTGTGTGTGTGTGTGTGTGTGTGTGTGTGATGTAAATTATATATTATGTACCAGTGCATATGTGTTTATGTGCGTGTGTCAACAAAAATAGTTTCTGAACGACCCTACCTGGGCCGGTGTTAACTTTGTCCTGCACTGCTGCGTCACATAACGGGCACGAGGACACTGTGTCACAGCACTTGCTGCACACGCACTTATGTTGACACGGTTGTAGCGTGACGTCGGACTTTGAAGTGCCGCACACCCCGCACGGCAGTCCCACCCCTTTCAGGGCTTCATTAAGATCGTTTTGCTTATCGAGGATTTGCAACACACTTTGCGCTGTCGTTGACGTCTCACTTTGGTCTGTATTTTGCCGTTTGACAAAGTGATGACTCAGGAAAAAAAATAGATACTCATTCAGTAATAATTGATTGAGACTTCAAGGTCGACTAACGACTTCAAAATAAATTGAATACCAGATTTTTTACTATAAATGATAATGACTTCATGGTAAACTTTTAACGAATGCATGATAAATTATAATGCAAATCGTAATACACTGATGATCACGTCTTCAGAAAAACTGATAAATAAATAAATTGTTTAATAAAGTGTTAAACGATTCCACGATAACTAACGGCTCTTTGTCTTAAAGAAAAAAACTGATAATAATTTAATAATATAGTGATAACCGATTTTACATTACAGAATAAAGATAGCATTACAGTGGTGAAGGTGCTGACACTATACTAACAACTGCTTACAATATCAAAGATTTCATAATAAGGAACAGCCAGTAAACAGATTAACAAATAAACAACTTTAAAATGCGAAACATCCAACAAGCTGTAAACTACTTTTAATAAATAAACAACTATTCATAATAACAATATTAAGTTAACTTATACACTTTCAAAGTTTACAATTCCGCCATACACTGATGAATTTCATAATCAGTTGATAACAAATTCCGTAATTAGTAAATGGATTGTGATTTCGATATAAATTTACAAACTTCTCTAAAGCCATAGGATTTAATAACTGTTTTCAAAATTTACCTATAATGACTCGAACATCCAAATGTTCGATTTTTAAATCAGATCTTGAAAAGCAAAGAGGTTTGGGGGGGGGGCAACATTTGCATATACTATAAACAATTTAAACCAACAAACACACTGTACATATATTTATAAGCTCATTAAAATGGAAATGTTGCTTTAACATATACATACTTAAATTTAATAAACTGCTTCACCCCTTCTCTGACTGGCCTTACGCCATAGCTAAATGGATCACGTCCCTTCTTGTTTTTAGCGTCAACGTACGCTCCCTTGATGATGAGCATGCTAGCCAGGCCCACTCGTACTTGGCATTCCTGCTTGCCGGCCTCGCTCTGCGAGGAAACAAACAAAAAACAACCCCAAACTGTGACGCCAACGCCACCTAGTTAATGGTTATGATGATCATTATTAATTAATAGATAACCAATTACAAGTGATGAGAATCTTAATTTATGTTATTAATAATTCTCCAGAAGACACCACTCCACACATCAATAATGAAAACTATAGTTATACATAATTATATCAACACAATATGCAATTAATAATATAAATCAAAAGGTTAGTCAAATTCTAAGAGAAAAAGGATAGACAATGTAAGACGGTTCTAGATTGCGTCATAAAAATAATGAGTGACATAAAACTGCTTTCTAAATGTCTATTTCGCTAGTCAACTATCTCTTCTCTAGCTCTCTTTAATAGTTTTGGTCTATGATTTCCTGTTAAGTTCTTAAACTCAATAAATTTTTCAACTGTTGTTTCCAGGTTTACTAATTTCTACACAATGACAATTAGTTTAACAAATATGAGCTCATCACTGGACAGGGCCTACCCACTTTATATGACGTCAATACTACCTAGTTAATGGTCATGATTATTAATAATTATTATTATTAAGCATTCTCTAATTCAAATCATAGATCAATAGCAAACTTGTACGAAATATTCTAAGTCCATTCTTTCTTTATCAGTCAGTTAATTTACCATAAGCTAACGATCGCCTTTAAGACCGGACTTGAGTTTCATCAAATTCAAAGTGATAGGAATGGAGTACTTCTTCAACAAAGAAACTTCTGATCCATTCCCATTGGATGAAATTATAGTGTGAGACTATTAGTTAGAAAAAGTACTCATCCAGTTGGAACTTGTTTGGATTGCATTAACAATTTTCTAGCCTATTCTCAACTCGAGTTGTTTACTCCAACTCTGACACAACAAATACCGTCATAAGGAGTGCCCAAGGTCTAGTCACTTTGACAATTTAACAATTTTATAACAATTAAATCAAGAAATAGGGATAGGCAAATTTACTCCGCCACAAAAACGAACACGTTACTTAATGAGATCGTAGGACTTTTTAGCCATACTTTTTCACAGCGGCCACATTCAAAAGTTAAAACATTAATTACCCATTTACTGGAAACATTCATGACAACACAAAACTATTTATACTTCTTTGAGTAAAAATTCAAAGCGCTCTGTTGGTTCACAATCACAAAACAACTTTCACTAATTCATGGAAGAAGTAAGCATATATATGTATGATTGACTTATCTCAATACTTGGCGATTTGAATTCTTTCAATTAATTTATAAAGAAATATGTGTGGGCCACACGCGCTTGCGTTTGTGTGTGTGTGTGTGGGTGTGTGTGTGTGTGTGCGCGCGCGTGCATTTTTTTATTTTATGAAATATTAAATTCTGCCTGAAAATATTGCTGAAGCTTATGTAAAATTAATGAATGTATTTATATATTTGCCTTGCTTACTGTGCAAGCATACCATCAATAATATCTTCACCATTTAAAAAAGATATTATTCACTTAGATTTACTCTTAGTTATTTTATTTTGTCTCCATTGGTATTTTCCCTACTCGCATCTTTTCTTATGTGAAGACTGCTTTTCTAAAGAAGCTGCCTTTCTATTCTTTTTATTACATCACAAATTAAGCTTGTTCATTAATAAGTCAAAATAATTAAGCATTTATACACGTCTACCCTAGCAGAATTGGAATGTTTCATTACTCTTTGTAGAATGCACATCAGTTTATGTATACATAATCGCATTTATTAAAACTGTTTATCAGTAGCTCACAAATTACATATATCTTACTTTTCTACACGTGCATTTTAAAATAGCCCTCGCCTGGTAATTAACGTATATCTACTACACCAAATAGAAATAACTCTGAATTAATACTGGAGTTATCCTCTACAGTTTAGTCATAAACTGTGGAAGCATTTACTGTTAAACTGCGACTCTGATCAGAAAGATTATAACGCGTGCATTTTTAATTATCAATAATTCCATTGCAATGATTACTCCCTTGGATTTCATTCAGTATGGATGTGTAAAGCCTATGTAATAATTAACGGGACATCATAATTATTATAAATAATTCACCATGACAAGAAGCTTAAATTTCTACATGTGCCTACAAGATAAATATAAGCTGATTTAGCACGTATTGTTCAGCCAATCATTCGCTCTCACCTCTATGTCATCAACTTGTCTCCCTCCAATGCACAGATGCAAGGGCGTGTCGCCCCGTGCATCTTTGACATGCACGTCGGCACCTGGTGACGATAACTATAACACATTAACTATAGCAAATCAAAGTGAAGATACCTATTATGATATAAATTTGAAAATCATGATGAAAACACCTGGCAACGATAACAGAGAACATAAGCACAGCAATTAAAATGAATGTACCTATTATTATATAAAGATGAACATCACGGTGAAGACGCCTGTTGTGAAATGAAAATGGCATGTAGCTTATTATCTGGATTACATGCTGGTGGTTGGCTGGCATATTGGACCTGGTTGCTGTTCTTGGCGGTTTTTGTTTGTTGTTGAAAAGGATTGGGTTGGTTTTTAGTGGTTATTAGTGGCTGATTTATGTTGTTTATTATTGTTGGTGGCGGTTGTAATTGTTGCCAGTGCTACCTGTCATTGGGTTGTTGCTGGTAGTTTTAGTGGTGATTGTTGACAGTGGTATGTGTTTTAGTTTGTTGTGGTGTTCATAGTTATAGACAGTTTATGAAATATTCTATTTATATTCATGACATTTAATCCCGGCAGTTTCTCATTTCCAGAGTCATTCATAATTTTCGTTTTTTATAATTCAAGAGCAATAATAACTAAGCATTTACTATGCTTGGGTGATAGGTGTAATATTATTGCAATATTAATATACAAACAGTCTTTCACTGAGTACTTTATTTTTAATTTCAGTTGAATTTAATCTTCTTCTGCCACATGCACTTTTAAAATGATTAAATTGAAACTTATTTGAAACCGTTAAGAAATGCTCCATTTGGAAACATCATTGTAAACAAATGGAACACTTACCTAACTCTAGGAGAGCTTCTGCTGCACAGAATTTGGCCTTGAGACATGCCAAATGGAGAGGTGCATACAATGCTCCAGTCGAGTCTTGTAGATTAATGTCGGCCCCTCCCTAATAAATTGAAACTAGATATAAATCCTTTAATACGGCATTGAATATAATAATTAACACATATGACCTTGTTCTGTATCATATTCTAATCATGGCCTCGTGTATCATTAAATTTATAAATAAACAAAACCTGCTTACATTAAGAATCTATCATCATCTTTGCATGCTCGCATCCAAAATACCTCTGGAGTACGAATTAAAACTCACATTTTAACATCAGTGTCAGCATATGTCAGCATACATAATGCACAAGCTGTCAACACAACTTACATTAATGATCACAAACCCATAGAAACACAATTTTGACAAAAGCACTATAGAAACTTATATTATTGACATTACGATATTATTGTGATGAGGATATGATCATTGTTATTGATATTCATACGTACTGATATTTATATTAATGACCAGAAAACACAGAAAAACGGAAAGTGATATTGCTGATCAGCAGATGCATACATTTTACACTGATAATAATAAAATGAATAATAACTTATACTAATGACCAGAAGACACATGGATACATACATTAATGACCAGCGGTCGCAGGGAAATTTTGATGACCAGAGGACACAGGGTTATTTATGTGGATTATCAGAAAATCTAGAAACTTGCAGTGATGATCAGGAGACACGCGGATATTTACATTGATGACCAGAAGTTGTAGGGAAACGTTTTTTTACCAGCGATACCAGGGATACTTAAGGGGATGATCTGAAAACGCATGGATACTTTTTTTGATGACCAGAAAACCATAGATACTTACATTGAGACCAAAAGACCAGGATTGCTTACATTGATGACAAGAAAACCAAGAATACTTACATGGATGACCTGAAGACCAGAGATACTTAACATTTACACTGATGACCAGAAGACCAAAGATATTTATTACTTACATTGATGACCAGAAGACTAGAGATACTTAACACTTACAATGATGACCAGAAGACTAGAGATACTTAACACTTACAATGATGACCAGAAGACTAGAGATACTTAACACTTACAGTGATGACCAGAAGACTAGAGATACTTAACACTTACAATGATGACCAGAAGACTAGAGATACTTAACACTTACAGTGATGACCAGAAGACTAGAGATACTTAACACTTACAGTGATGACCAGAAGACTAGAGATACTTAACACTTACAGTGATGACCAGAAGACTAGAGATACTTAACACTTACAGTGATGACCAGAAGACTAGAGATACTTAACACTTACAGTGATGACCAGAAGACTAGAGATACTTAACACTTACAGTGATGACCAGAAGACGCACGCATTCGTCAAGGTCATTAATGGCTGCTAAATGAAGAGGTGTGACCCGTTGATTGTGAAAAACATTAACCATAGTCTTGTCCTTTTCCAAAATCATCCGCAAAGCACTAAAAAGTAAAATAGAATTACCATTATATGCTTAAATTAATCTAAAATAAGTTTAAGGACATATTGCTACACCATTTCATTCTGTGTTGTTGTTGGTTTTTTTTTGTAAGTATAAAATAGAAGAATAATCAGTGAAAACCACCAATTTTTCAGTTACAAAGAAATGATGTTTTAATATGTTCAATGTTTAATATAAATGTTTTTCTATTATCTGGAGGTGTTAAATATGGCGTGTGAATCAGTGGCTAGAGGTTTTCAGATAATTATTATAATCATAACGAAAAGATGTTTGTAGAATAAATATTTATTTTCTTCTTAAGATGTGATTTGCAATTTTAAGTAAATTAATGAAATAGTTAGCCAAGATGGTAATAATTATAACCATGTTTTCGCAAACATTATCAAGTTTTAGCTTGAGATGATAAATAGCTGAAACTGAACATAATTAGCTCTATCACAAAAATGGACATAGATTTACTATATGAAAAGAAAGGTCGCATTTAAATGATAATTTAATAAGCAGTGAGAAATATTTATTTTATATTTTAAATAAGTAATAAATTATAAAAACTAATAATTAAAAGTACGTTAAAGATAATATGTGTGTGCATATTGATAATGCTATGTGGTCGATGCTAATATAAGAGATTATAATAATTCGTGTAAAGTGGCAATAAATGCGAAATATAGTACTGCAAGTACTATTGCTACTACCACTAGCACTATGACTAATTTGATTGCCTTTTATTACTACTATTATTACTATATTAGTATTTTCAATATTTCTATTACTGTTACCGTCTACTATGATTAATATCTCTACTGTTTCCTCCTACTATTATTACTAGTATCAATACTGCTATTACTCTTATTGATTTCTCTACTAATGTTACTGTTATTACTATTACTACTAGTAGGCTACTACTATTACTATCTACCACTAACACATTTATTACTATTATTACAAGCACTAGTATTATTAATATTACTCTTATTTACACCTTCTTGTACTATTATTGTCGATTGCTCTTATCATACTAGTCTCATACTATTACTGATATTGTTGCTGTTAACTGCCATTACTAATATTACTACTTTTACTAATATTACTACTGTTTTACTACTATTACAAATATTACTACAGTTATATTACTATAATTACGATTACTACTACTGTTACTCTACTATTATTAATGTTATACTACTATTACTAATGTTACTGTTGTTATACTAATATTACCAATAGTATATATTACTACTATAACTACTGTTATTAATATTACTACTAGTGCACTACTATTACTACTGAAGTTTCTACTACTATTACTAATATTATTACTGCTATACTACTATTACTAATATTACTGTTCTTATGCTATTATTACTAATATCACACTGCTCTTTCAATATTACCACTGTTATAAGCAGGAATTAAAGAAGTAGCTTTATGAAGCATTATAATTATAATTCAATAAAATATCTTAACATTGTTATCCATACCTGGCATTCTCCGAAGAACAAGCAAGGTGCAATGGGGTACAACCATTAGCATCTCTGACGCAAATATCGATATTGTCCAGCGATAAAAGCGCCGCCACAGCCTCGTTTCGCTTCATTTCTATCGCTCTGTGAAGAGGCGTATTTCTTCCATCACTCTTTAAGACATGAAAATGGCGTATTATGAAGAAAGTGTCTGCTACTAGAAGGCGGTCTAATTTATTCCCAATCTACCGTTTAAAACTTAAGCATTTAAAATAGTTAAGAAGGAAATAAAGTTGATCCTTTATCACACCACATGATATTCCTACTAGAAAGATGCTTTTATTTGAAATACTCGACTTCTGTTTTAAGATCTTCATGATAAATGTGATAGCTTTAAAATAAATGACGTCACAATATCCTGCGCAAACAATAGAATTTCGGGATGACATGTACCGTTAAAACTCACTTAAACCAAACAAAACAATGATGCACATACTGCTAATGTGAAACAATTTTTGTCTCGCACCTTTTGATTGGGGTCGACGCCGAGCGCACTGAGCATGCGCACAACACGCGGCTTATTAAAGTGCGCTGCCAGATGGAGGTACGTGTGAGACACCTGGTCAAGGAAAAAAGGGTCCGCGCCGCGTTCCAGCAGTAATATGGCTAAATCTTCCCAATCACTGTAAAAAGTCACTGAACAGACTTAAAGTACTCGTGATTAATTTGCATACATCAAATGATTTTCTGATGGGACAAATATTCATGTGTGTGTGTATGAGTGAATAATTATTATGAATGTTATTATTGACCTACATTATTTCTGACATGTATGCAGTTCTGACAGTCAGATAGTCATCATTATCTAAAAATGCATAGAACTTCATTTAAAATGTAGTAAACACTTTCATATATATGAATTTGTTATATTTAAAAGGAAGAAATAATACATTGCATAAGAATCAATTATTCCATCCAACCAACTATCTATCTATCCATCCATCCATCCATCCATCCATCCATCCATCCATCCATCTATCTATCTATCTATCTATCTATCTATCTATCTATCTGCTTGTCTGAGAGGTGAAACTGCACTTTTGGAGGAGTGCGTGGTATAAATGTCGTTGTCTTTGTCGCTGTCATTGCAGGGACATCCATATCACTACGCTGGATCTAGACGGGACTCCTACAGATATCATTATCTGTGCAGGGACATCCATATCACTACGCTGGATCTAGACGGGACTCCTACAGATGTCATTATCTGTGCAGATACATCCACACCACTACGCTGGATCTAGACGGGACTTCTGCATTATGTCATTGTCTGCAGAGCAGAGACTGCCCTCTAGACACTGGAATTGAGTTTCATAAAAAGTTTTGTTTCTTCTGGAAGTGCAATTCTCTGAAATGTCCCAGAATAGTTTTCTATCAATAATTTATTTTCAATTAAGAAACCAACCTCATCCCTCAGCTCCTCACAGAACTAGAAGTAGCATGAACACAACTTACGCCTCCATGGCCGCTCCAACAGCCGTTTTGTTTGGAGGAATGATGTAGCTGACGTCAGCGCCATTGTCTAGCAGAGCGTCGATAACTCTCTGGTCTTTGCAATAGCAGGCCTTCATGAGGGGTGTCAGGTTTCTATGTTCTGCATTCACCTGCAACGTTTGAATACCTTAGTAGAGGGAGTCAGAGGTATGTATACGTATCTCATGTTAGTGTTAGATGTAAATATCCCTGGCAATAATAATTTTACATGTAACATATACATTAGTACAGTGTTCTCAGTTAACTGAATGCTGCCTCTTTGTACATGGTTGTAAATGTACGTTTCATCACATATATCTTCTAGTCACAGTACAAAGCCTGTAAGTGTACGTTAGGTGAGAATAATGGTTTTTAAACATCAAATTTACCTTAGCAAACTGGTCTAAATCTTCCGAAAATGGTTCTAGTTTTGTAAACAGATAGATAGCAGATAGATAGATAGATAGATAGATAGATAGACAGACAGACAGATAGATAGATAGATAGATAGATAGATAGATAGATAGATAGATAGATAGATAGATAGATAGATAGATAGATAGATAGATAATGGCTAATAGATAAAGTCAAATATATCTTGGCACAATGGTCTCAATCATCAAACTACTTTGGCTCATGAAATCTCATACATGAGAAATAGCTTAGTACAAGGGGTTTTAAACATCAGTATGCTTTGTGTGTGTGAATATTTATTTATTTATTTATTCAGTGAGTTCTGTATTAAATAATTAAATACGTTAAACTGCTATTGAGAAGTTACTTGACAGGCTTTGGCACAGTCAATCGCCAGACTTTGTAAATGTTCAGTAGAAGTCACATTAGTATATACAACTACTATTTCCCCAATGGCAAGCAACATTTTAGAAACACATATTTATTTTATAAACATCCTTTCTATCTTAATTCAGTTATGCAATTAGAATAACATAAAATCGATGTAATATGAAACTAGTCATCTTGATGAGTAAAATTATATTAATAAAATGAAAACCGTATCAGCAATAAGCTTATTCTAAACCTAATACTGCTCTATTTTCTACCGAGTGTCCACCATATTCCAATTTTGGCATCAGTCTCTTAGCAAGGGCCGCTCAGGAACTGTTAATTTCACAATGAATCCACTTACCAGTGAACTATCTTGCTCACAGAGTGATCTCACAGTCACGTGATCGCATCTATCAATCGCACTCCAGAGATGATCCAAAACACTATCGCCATATTGTCCACTAACTCCTCTGGCGGACTCCTTTGACCTCAACTGGAAAAGCGACTGAATGGTTTCTGAAGCAAAGCAACGTTAATAAATAGAGAATCAGGTAACGCTAAACAAAGCTCATAAATATATTCACTTTAGGCAGTGTGCATTATATGCTCATCAAAACCCTTTACAACAAGTGTAAACGAGTTACTATTGGCAAATATAGAGATTCGTTAGTTTAAAATAAATTATTTTATTCACACAAAAAAACCCCACTAACATCAAGGCATGCAACTGTAAGAGCAAGTTTTAAGAATGTATTAAACGTTAGAATGGACTATACATGTTAGAATGGACCATACATTTTAGAATGGACTATACATGTAATGCTATATCCCCTCCATTTTTAGTCGGCCGCAATGTGTATCCATTAATTAATATTGAGTACGTATTTTGGTCGGCGTAGGAACAATTACAGTAAGATTTACAAAGTGATTACTAAATTGACTGAAGTGATAATCCATGTCCATGACGTCATAATTTTGGTGATCGGCGTAGATGTTTCTTTGTAAAGCAAGCAAAAACATGTAGATCTGACTGTTAGATTTACAACACGATTGCATGATTATTGTAGTGATATTCGAGTCTAATAAACAGAATATTTAATAAACAAATATTCAATTAACGTGTCAAATTGCATTTCAAAAACAAGCACTTATTGTTCGCATTGATGTAGCTCCACAGTTACAGTCACAATATAGTAACCCGTATTTCTATTTTTGCTACATTTCAGCCCTTTAAACTAATTCTTGACTTGGTCAGTCGTGAACGTGATGAATGAAATTACCTTTAACTTTCTTGAATTATGTACTGACATTTTCTATTGAAAAATAAATCTAGGCCTAACCTGTATCTCTAATGAACATTTTCTTCAATTTATTTATTTATTATAATAGCAGACATATATGTACTTTAACACACTATAATAACAGTTGACAATAAAGTACTTTAATACACGCTATAATAACAGCAGACGATAAAGTATTTAACACACACACTAATAACAACACAAAATAATGTACTTTAACACATACTACAATAGCAGCAGACAATGGAATAATTTAAAACTTACTATAATAACAGCAGACAATGAAGTACTTCAAAATATTCTATAATAAAAACAACCAATAAATTACTCTTTCACATACTAACCAGAATATGTGTTTACTAGCGGAGCTCCAGCTTCACTGGCATTCCCGGAAGTAACATCAAGGGAGTCAACTATTGCTCCTGGAGCATCCAGGCAGCAGGCAGGAGAAAAAAGAAAGTTCTGGCTTCCAAAATTGACCACAACAGAATCTCCGTCACTGTTAATGTTTGATACTCGTCCGACTTTACCGAGAGCCTGCAATAAAAAGCGTAAAAACTTGGTGCTTGTATAAATTAGACACTGCTATTTAGTACTTTTGTTTTACATTTATATGCATGAATCAAACGATAAAGCAGAGAACACAAATGCACAGTATAGACTCAAGTAGTTCACATGCACACAGAACAACACATTCACAACAACAACACACACATCACTCTCGCTCACTCACACACACACACACGCACACTGAAGTAATTTGTTAAGAAGATATTTTTAGTTTCTTACCCCAACAACAAAATTTGTATTAAAGGCGCTGTCGCCACGAAACGAACGTGCTAAAGTAAACTCGGATACTATAAAGGAATAAAGGATTAACACCTGTGTAATTAGAAATCGGTCATCTTATGAAAATGTATACATTTTTAAAATTTGGATTAGAGGAACTAGAGTATATTATTGGACGGTAAAAGCATTATTTCATGAATAAACAAATATTGTTTAAAAAATAAATTGTTGACTCGTAAAATACTAAAGTTTGGTCAAATTCACAACGAATGCTCAGAACTAAATAGTAAAGTGTTAAGCTTGGTACAACAAATACCAGTTATTTCAATAAACAGTAAAATATTGAAACTTTATCAAACAGGAAACCGGGTACTTCACTGATTTAAATATCTGGTATACATTGACCGCTAAGGTATAAACACTTCATCCAAATAGACACCTGGTATTTTACTGAATGTTAAGTACAAAAAATATTTGAAATATAAAACTGGCATTTCATGAAACGGACAATACAGAACCTTGCTCAATGTAGATGCCAGGTACTGCAGTAATATGTAAATTGTAACACGAAAAGTGTAACCGTAAGATATATCAAAATTTCACGTGAAAGTGCACAGAAACTTGATCAAACAGATACTGGGATTTCATTGAACAGTAAAGTGCTGCAAAATGAAACGTGAAATGGGAAGAGAGGGCTACAAAAAAGTAAAGTATTGAATTTTAAGCAAAACAGAAACTAGATAATTATTTGAAAACAGATATTTGATCGAAATAAAAAGTACAGATTCAATTAAACTGTCCAGCAATTGAAATTCAATCAAAATGCATACAAGGTAATTCAATGAAAACTAAGTATCGAAACTTGTCAGTATAAAAAAGGTGTGCATAATTCAACAGTAAATAGAAAAGGGTGCAGAATTCAACAGTAAACAGAAAAGGGTGCAGAATTCAACAGTAAAGTGTTGATTGTTGAACAGATAAGTACCAAATATGAAGAATCGAGTGTTTTACAGCTCACGAAGCGTTCGATTTCGCCAGGTGGGCGGTACATAAAAAATTTCTAACCCACAAAAATACGAGTACGTTACATCTTGTGATCAGTCCCTGTATTACGGGACTACTTACCATAGACATTTCGTCCTTCCATCCAATGGGTGAATTGAGAATTTTTACCCGTTCACTGTCAGAAAGGATGCGCACAATGGCACCTTCTTTGAGACAGGGTACCTGTGAATGAAGAGAAGTACGTTAGTTCCCCTGTCAAACACACACACACACACACAAACACACACACACACATACACAAACACACACACACACACACAAACAAACATACACACACACACACACACATACACACACACACACACACATATATATATATATATATATATATATTGGTGGTGGTGGTGGTGGTGTGTGTGTGTGTGGTTTAGCATTTTCGTTCTAATAATTTTTTTTTTATTGTGAAAATAAATACAGAACACAGAATAGATGAGTAAGAGGTTAAACAAAGAAAGGAAACAAAAGAAACCTCAACAACAGCAGCAATAACAATTCACATGAATTAGTTCACGTATGTGTGTCTTGCAAGATGTTTGGAGTGTGTATGGGGACAATGTTTAAGTGTGTCCTATAATAAGTTTGAAGTGTGTCCTATAATAAGTTTGAAGTGTGTCCTAGAATATGTTTGAAGTGTGTCCTAGAATATGTTTGAAGTGTGTCCTAGAATATGTTTGAAGTGTGTCCTAGAATATGTTTGAAGTGTGTACTAGAATATGTTTGAAGTGTGTACTAGAATATGTTTGAAATGTGTCCTAGAATAAGTTTGAAGTGTGTCCTAGAATATGTTTGAAGTGTGTCCTAGAATATGTTTGAAGTGTGTCCTAGAATAAGTTTGAAGTGTGTCCTAGAATATGTTTGAAGTGTGTTCTAGAATATGTTTGAAGTGTGTCCTGCAAGATAATTGAAGTGTGTCCTGCAAGATAATTGAAGTGTGTATGTGGAGGATTTTTAATTGTGCCCTAGAATATGTTTAACATGTGTGTAAGAATATGTTTGAAGTGTGTGTATCCTTGAAAAGAATTTTGAAGTGCGTTCTGCAAGACATTTGAAGTGTGTTCCGGACGATGTTTAAATGTATCCTGGAATATGGTTGAAATGTTTACGGAATATGTTTGTAGTATATACGGGAATATGTTTGAAATGTGTACGGGAATGTTTGAAATATGTACGGGAATTTGTTTGAAATGTGTACGGGAATTTGTTTGTAATCTGTTCGAGAAGATGTTTGCAGTGTGTACGAGAAGATGTCTGGAGTATGTACTTGAATATGTTGGACGTGTGTACTTGAATGTTTGGAGTGTGTACGGGAATATGTGGTAAGATCGTAGGGAATAATTCTTATTCCTTAAATGTTAAAATGTAGATAAAATGTAGATAGCCTATTCACAATCAAGCAATAAAGATCGTGAATAGCAAGGATATACTGAAGATTTGTTCTGGTGTACAGCAAAGTCAAACTAGTGACGTACATCTTACGCTCGCTTACCTTCAAGAGAGCTTCCGGATTGAAGCGATAAGAACACGTACCAAATTTAACCGTCACACTGCCTCTAGCGGAGACGGCAGCTACTTCGCCTGTTTTCCCAATGAGCTACAGTAACAACAACAATAAATGAGAGTTGAACTGGAATAATCGTAATAAACATTACAAATGTACACAAGGATGTAGAGAAATAGCTGAAAAATGCAAATCAAATTTATTCGATCGATCGAAAGATAGATAGATAGATAGATAGATAGATAGATAAAGAGAGAGAGAGAGAGGGAGAGAGAAAAAAATAAATCTATCAATCAAACCAGATTCGTCGCTATTATTGTAACCATTCTCGAATAGAATCATGATAAGGGCTAAAACACAATGAATGTATATTTCCTACCGTATATTCTTTTGAGAAAAGCAATACATTATTACGTACTTTTTCTGTTCATCAACATCAGCCACTATCTGCTACGTACTTTCGTCTCTGTGTTCCATAACATACACAACATAGCAGTGGGTAATTCGTCCTTGGTTTTCAGTACGGCGCGCATTTTGGCGAACACTGATTTATTGTGTACACGCGTGTCATTTATACAACTGTTATACGAACAGCGTCCAAAACACAGATGAATTTCCACTGGCAAAACTAGTTTTCTATAACAATACTCACAACAACAAAAAATAAAGGAAGTATACATGAAATGGAATGAAAACTGCTTTCATTATAATTATTAATACTCCTCACCCGCAACATGCCTGATGTACAGCCTCCAAATTTTTCTTGTAACTGTCGGAGCCGCTTGTCGTCAACTGCGATGACAACTCGATCTCCAACATTCATTCCGACAGAGGATTCCTGCTTGATGTTGCCATTTCCTTCTGGGACTCTGGCACTTTCGCTAAGATTGTTGCGACTTTCACCACTGTCATTATTTGTGTCCACAACTGACACAGGTAGGGTGTGAGACGTTGCTAATATGGTTTCGCCGATTCTTATGTCTGCTTCTGGCGCAAAAACGTTTAATGTTTCTTGACAATTGCCTGCAGTAGACAATACTAACATTCTTTCTGACAGACGTGAAGGCTCGTCAGCAATCCCTGAGTCTGAAGACAACGTGGCTGAAGTTTTAGCGTCAGTCTGAGCAAAAGGAGCCTTGGTTGTGTCTGTCGAGCAAATTTAAAATGATCTTGATTGAATCTGTCTTCGTCTTATCTGTCTGTCTGTCTTATCTGTGAGGAATCGTTTCCTCTGGGGGCTCATACGAGTTACCGGAAGTGACGTCCTCAATTATTGTCCCGTCATAGATATACGTATTTATGGAAGGTGCCAACTCTCTCTCTCTCTCTCTCTCTCTCTCTCTCTCTCTCTCTCTCTCTCTCTCTCTCTCTCTGTATGTCTATCTATCTCGTAAATCTATTGTTAATATGCACATAGAAAGTATCAGTCACAAATAATAATTTTTAAAACATTCTAAGTGCCAGAGCTCATGCCACAAATGGGCAGACAACTCACCAAGAAATGGAAGGTGATCTCGGTAGTAATACGGTCCACCTTCAGCATCCTCACACTTGATATCAACACATCCAAGGTGACCCAAGCGACAACTACAGGTAATTCCTGTCGGCCACCGGACTGTAACCATATTGTTTCTAGAATCCGGGAAAGCATTTTCGAACCCTTCCACAACTCCATTTGATGTCGGACCTCCGTCCTGGTCACCCCACCTCCAGTCCTTACCTCGAGTGACGCTTGCTCCCGGGAATATGCCAACCACTCTTATTTGCACGCTTAATTTTCGCTTCTTTACTGCCACCCTTTAAACGTTAGAAAAAAAAATAATTTATGGGTAAAATCAGAGTTAACTGCCTGCGTTATTCAAGGACTAGGAGCAAAGGGTATAATTTAATAAATTATATGTACTGTTATTACTTTATGAAAAGAGAAATAACTGCAAACGTGACCACAAATAGTAAATATAGGTATATATGCATCTACTACTTAGGTTACTAATTTCGGAAGGTAACTTACTGTAATACATGCTTTGATAGGTATTAACAGATTCTATTTGCAACTATGTCTTGGATTACTGAAAGGAAAATAATTCACTCTAGCGCGTGGGGCTCTACTCAATGGTGTCTAGCTGATGATGTAAAACAGATATTTGAGGTTACTTTGTAATTTAAATCTCAGACTTCGATTATTCTATGCCCGAATTAAGGTTGACTTTTCTTGCTGATAAGTCTGGATACAAATCTCATGTCTTCTGTATTAGCCATATACCTCTCTTTCTTTCTTTTTCTTTCTTTTTCTTTCTCTTTCTTCTCTCTCTCTCTCTCTCTCTCTCTCTCTCTCTCTCTCTCTCTCACACACACACACACACACACACACACATACACACACGTTACTGCTATAAGCCTTACTGAACTCTTTTTTTGTATCATAGGTACACATATTAAGTACTGTTAAGAAGTAGTCCGGATTGCGCTAGTAACAAAACCTCTTGCCTGTCTTCGAAGACGAATGCAAAGTAATTCCTAGGAGGCCTGACTATGAACCAGATTATTCTTCGTTTAAAATTGTTTCTCTCGCTTCTTACTGGAAATAATTCATTGCAGAAATTGTTGAAGTGGTCCCTATTTGTACTCGAATAGTTTGCAAGGCTTGTTTGGTAACTTCGTGACTACTCTGTTCTACATTAGTGCTGAAGCAAATGTTAAGTTTTCTTCAATGTTTGTTATGTTATTCCACAATAAATTTGGGTAGGTGTGGATGATTTAGGGAGGAGTATTATCATGAACTACTTACTACCCGATAACTAAACAGAGACAGTTATGGCAGAAGACAGTTGTGGAGATGGTTTTAAAATCATTTGGGGCTGGAGGTATCGGCATGAACCTATTTACAAGAGAGGTGCATAAAATTTATAGATAGATAGATAGATAGACAGATAGATAGACAGACAGACAGGCAGACAGATAGATAGATAGATAGATAGATAGATAGATAGATAGATAGATAGATAGACAGACAGACAGGCAGACAGATAGATAGATAGATAGATAGATAGATAGATAGACAGGCAGACAGATAGACAGGCAGACAGATAGATAGATAGATAGATAGACAGACAGACAGGCAGACAGATAGATAGATAGATAGATAGATCTCCGACAGTTGATACGTGTATAATTTAAATCAAAGTCAGCAAAACTGAATGAATCCTACATATCAATTCAACATTTAGCCTCTGAAATAGCGTATGCTTATTATGGAATTTCTTATATAAAAAAATGAATACATTTATTATTATAATAATAATCACGAACATACCCCTCACTGCCAGGGGTATCGACACGCATAAACTGATGACGTACATCGTGCTTGTCAGATGAATAGCAGAGCGAGCAAAGGTCATATGACGGGCATTCTTTACAACGCCACAAGAAGCCACAAATATTCTCTTCTCCGCAAATGCATTTCGTATTGAAATGGCGAACACCTTTCGAAAAGATTAAGTTAACAGCAAGATAATAGCAGGGTAATGAAAAATACAACAAAACAATAAAAGCAATCTCAATAATTTCATCTAACATTTCTTTGTGTTGCGTAAATCATACGTGTATATGAATTCCACTGCATGTACAAAGCATTACTAATCTTTCGAGAAGTTCCTCAAAGTGCAACATTGTCTACCAATAATATTTATTTCATAAAATTGGCTAAGTGATGGTGTTGTTGGAACCAGTTAACCTGTATCGTGAATTTAGCGGTTCAGTTTAGTTCAATAGGACTGCAACAGCTCAACACTGATAAGAAATTAGTTTAGACAAAATACAATCACAATTCCAACTTCTTCAACTGTAATAGTATAGACAATTATATCAAACAGGTCCTCAATAGCCAGGACCTATTTCCATATTTTTTTTCTAAAGAAGAAGTTGTTTTTTTTAAATGTTGAAATTACTCTAACGACCTACCAACTGTGGCGAGGTCATAGATTCTCAGGTCGAACTTTCCTTCAGCACCCGTTCTACACACAGCTTCCACTCCATTGTCCCACGTGACCCGCACTCTGTGACTAGTCAGCAGTTCAGTCACTGTTCCCAGGTGACCCTCCCCGCCATCTAAATCACCGCATCGCCAGTCAGGGCCTCGTAACACCCGCAGACCTAAACACAGCGTCATTCGGGGCACGGCGACGCAGATCTGCATATTTATATACATGTATGTCAACTGAACAGTGAGTGACTAAATTAATCCTTGGGGTAAGAATAATTTCAGTGTTCAGAATTTAAAAAACAAGTCATTTATAATTAATGAATCAGTCAATCCAACAGGAAAAAAGACAGCAAAACCAATTGAAGAAACAAACACTCACTGTGACAACTATTTTAATCCTAAGTATTAATTATTATGTAACATATATTAATTTGTTACGCAGAGTTTGAGATTTGTGAGTCTTATAACTTAATAATTATCCAAATATGAGTGTTATTTGGACCAAGATTAATTTGTACGTGTAATCGTAGAACGTATCTTGGAGCAACTTTACGTCATAATACGTTCAAGAGAAAATGGATTAGTCAAGTGTTGCGAATGACGTAATGAACTTAGTAAACTACGAGTGCTGTTTGATCCGTGAGAAGAACAAAGCTGTGTATGACCTGTGTATCTTAAGTTGTCTTATCGTGTCCTTCTGCATTATATGATGCCAATTGTCTTACTTGTACTGTTCATTATATATGTATTTACATTGTTAGAACGAATAGTCATTGAACTCAACTGTACTCAAATAATGAACATATGAAAGTTAGACTGCTATTTTGATCAAGAGAATGTTGGCACCTCATATGAACTGAGGGCAGCTATTTCTTTTATTCAAGAAGATAATGAACTATGTTAGTGGACATTTTAAGTCAATTTACACCAAGATCTTTGAAGGTATGTTCATGTCATGGATTGTGATTAGATTTAACGTCCTTGATAATGTTAGGAACGGGGAGATGTATTACTATTTTAATATGATTGTTTCTCTATCGTGTTCTAGAATTTCTTATGTATAATTGATTCAGTTTGCTGCTTCAATGTATTGTAAGATGAATTTATTTTTTTCGTTAGTAAATCTTCATGATTTTCTCTCACATTTCGAACTTCCTTGTATTTAAAGTTGGGAAGAAACCCAGGCAAACAAGTGGGGGCTAAAAGTATGATGTAAGAAAGATGGACACGTGGGGGCTAAAAGTATGATGTAAGAAAGATGGACACGTGGGGGCTAAAAGTATGACGTAAGAAAGATGGACACGTGAGATTGAATAAGAAACGTCTTGCGCAGCCAGAAAGGTATTATGTCAGGTAGGCATTTACACTGGAGAGAAAGTATATAATTTAAAAGACTGGTAGGGAAAATAGTTGATAGGCCACTACTCTTCGGACTTGCATTTCCTTAGCCATTTATTTCCCATTTGCAGGAAGGTGAATTTATATTAATTGGTGTTGACATAAATTACTTATTAGAGTCATCTTCACATATGAAAACTTCTCACACACACAAGATAAAAGAAAAAGAAAATAAAACATAAAAATACATGGAAAACCAAACTACAAACATTCCAAGACCAAAACAGTCATGCGATGCACATATCTCCATACACCGGTAATGAAAACCACTCAGTGGATTACTTAACCAATCCAGAAACTTAACAACCATTGCAATACTAAATATGTAGTTCGCAATTGTATTATTTCCAAGTATTTATCATTCAATATTTTTACATTGATTCAGTCAAATCGAGCTGTCAGTCGTTCTCTCCGCCACATTATTCCCTTCTATCTATCTACCTATCTATCTATCTCTTTTTAATAAATCGAAATAAAGATGCGTATCTTCTTCCGGGCGGGGGGAGGGGAGGAGCAACGGGAATTTCCGATGCGGTAGAATTTGTCGAAAATAGTTTCACTGTCAACACAAAGTTAACGCCATCTTTATTCATAGCGTCACTCATATATATATACATCATTTAAATAGCGTGCATATTCTGCCCTTTAGTTGTAATTCATACAAAATTTAAGACATCAACGTGTTCTCTCCTTTACTTAGATTACACGCATTTGCACAACTGGATTGACAAGTTTGTTAACAGGCCTACGTACTAACACACGCTCACACATACTTACACAGTGAGTAGATTCTGTTTTAAATGAATACGTTTGATTGTATGGATGTGCAGGTAATATCTAGAGGTCACTTGTTTACACCATATAACGATATATTCAATTAATATAGTGTGCAAATGCATACACCAACATAGGAAATATTTCAAAACCTCTGCTGAGTTGCCGACCTACCTTTGTAGTTGGTTTGTGCTGTGGACTTTCGATCAATGATGCGATCGAGACCTCCTAGATGTCACGTATACACGTAAAATTTACACACACCGTGACTAGCTTAAGAGCAGGAGCATGTTCTACACAGTTAAGATTATACCATAAATTTCATATCTAATTTATCTCAGTACCTGTAGATTAACTATACTCTATTCTTCAGAAAGATACAAAAATATAATCTTTTTCGGGAAATCCCCAAAATGTCGGGGGTGGGGGAAATTATTGACTACGTGCTTAAAATGAAGAGTCACGAGGAAATGAGGAGATGAGGTGGTTGGCAAAGGGAACAGTGTAAAACATTGCAACAAAGGGGTGTGAGTGAATCTCCAAACATTGCAATGTGAAATCACATTTCTTTTTGTGTTTGTTTGTTTACATTTTAAGTGTATGCATGTTCTGTTTACTATCCACTAATTAACAAACAATGTCGAATTACAGTTTAAATCGAATATAGTATTTCTCAATGGTCGCCATCGTCACTGCTAACGAAAGCTTAGGACTGATGTCGGGGGTGGGGGAAATTATTGACTACGTGCTTAAAATGAAGAGTCACGAGGAAATGAGGAGGTGGGGTGGTTGGCAAAGGGAACAGTGTAAAACATTGCAACAAAGGGGTGTGAGTGAATCTCCAAACATTGCAAACCATGGATTAATTTTAAAAAAACAAAAACAAGTTCGCATATTGTTACTATTTTTACGCCTTTGTTTCAAACGTGAAGGTCCTAACAGTGACCTGACACTTGTCTAATAGCTAATGTCTATGTACTCCTTGATAGAAAGTTATTTTAAAACCTAGATATACTTTCATTATCTTGTTTAGAATTGAGCCACAAAAGCACACTTGTATATTCTGGTACTGAGAACGTAAGCACGTCTGTATTCCTTGGTACAATGGAAGTCTGCTTGCATGTGACATGTATGAGCACCTTAAGAAAGGGGTACCAATCGGTGTAACAGTTTGTTTGGAACTAAAATGATGAGGGTGAAAAAAAGGGTTTTAAGGTGTTTCTGAAAAGTATGGCATGTTATGGACATCCCTATGTATTAATTCGCGATTTTGATTTAAGCTAGTATATATTTTCGCTGTTGCATTGTGACAATAGAATTGAGTGAATAGCTAGTGGGCGGTGTGGTGTCCTTTAAATGAACTGAGGAGTAAAAATAAAACGAAAAGTGAGTCAATTAAAACAAGGAAAAGAGTGGGTAGTGGTCAGAAAGTGAACATGTATGTCGATGTGAATGTGTGTGATAATTGTGATGATTATATTGAAAACGTTTTGAGTTCTATCCGTTTTTCGGTGTATGACTCTTTGTGTGTCTATGTACTTTTGTGTGTCTATATATGAATCTTTGTGTGTCTATGTACTTTTGTGTGTCTATATATGAATCTTTGTGTGTCTATGTACTTTTGTGTGTCGGTATATTAATCGTTGTGTGTCTATGTTCTTTTGTGTGTCGGTATATTAATCGTTGTGTGTCTGTCTATGTATTTTTTGTATGTGTGTATACGCATCTTTGTGTGTCTGAATATGTATGTGTAGCTTTGTGTGATTATGTATCTTTGTACGTGTGTGTATGAGTGAGTAACTGAGCTGATTGTGTATATAAATGGTGGGAGGAAAACAGGAAATATGTACGGAAACTGACCAAATAGCTTTTCGTTTTGTAGAAAATAAAGCTCGCCCACACACATTTCGAAGTCTGTTAGATCTAAAGAAAGTCTTAGATCCAGTAATGCACAAATGCCGTTGACAAGAAAAAAAAATGGAGTAATCTTAACGTATTGGAACTTACCTCTATCAGTTCCGTCTTAACGCTTGGCTTCACGAGTAAAGGGGTCAGGAAAGGGGCCAGTAAAGGGGCCCTGTGATAATCAATGTATGTTGTGTGCGTATGTTAATTTTGTGTAGTTAGAGGCCCCCAGTGCACTGCTTTGCCCTTGGGCCTATAATGCTTTAGAGATGGCCCTGTCTTGTATGCGTACCAAGCAGTTAAAGAGAGATGACAGAGAATGCTCACAAAGTAAACCGACATTACAAGTCACAGCAACAAACAAGGGCTACCTGGCCCCAAACCTTTCGCTTCAACTTTAGGCCACACATTACGCTACAACTTCAGGCTACACCCTTACATAGTTCAAAACTTTAATTATACAAAATATATACTTTGTGTGAATACAACTTGACATAGTTCACAGATTTAATATACAAATGTATGTTCTTTGTGTGAATACAACTTGACATAGTTCACAGATTTAATATACAAATGTATGTTCTTTGTGTGAATACAACTTGACATAGTTTACAGATTTAATATACAAAAGTATGTTCTTTGTGTGAATACAACTTGTAATAGTGATTATCCCATTTTGAACAAGTGAAGAAAAAGTGAAATGAAAACAATCGAAATATTGAAATATACATCAGATAAATACCAAACACGTGGTTTGCGGTCGTATTGAAACACATCTAATTTAGGAAATTAATTAATTTAGTAAATCCATAATCGGTTCAGTTATTGCGACTGAACTCTGATAACATTCCCGATTTTTAAAATATTTTCTTTTATATTCAAGGCTATGCCAAAGTGTCTCGTCACTTGTTTCTCCTGTACATTCAGAAAGGAGATGCTGACGTAGTGTTTGAACAGACATGAAAAGTAAAATTATAGATTCAAGGAATGAAAACGGTAATAAAATGAAACACAAGATTTTAAATGAGTTTTAGAATAAACCAAACAGATAGACAGGTTTGTATTTGTGGTGGTATGCATTTTACACAATAGCTTGGAGATGTCGTTAGTTCATTATGACTTTATCCAAACGCCTTTGATTGTATATATATACAGACAGAGAGAGAGAGAGAGAGAGAGAGAGAGAGAGAGAGAGAGAGAGAGAGAGAGAGAGAGAGAGAGAGAGAGAGAGAGAGTCTTCGCTATAGTCAAATGAAAATGTTAACATTATAACTGATGATTTGTTCAAACGCTAACACCAACTTTTATGTGCGTTGCTGGTAAAAAAAAAAAATGACGACTTTATACAAATACTAATAAAATAGCAATTTTGATTGAGATACAAGTACTGACAAGGAAATTGCTATGGCGAAAAATTCAGCAGAATGATGTCCCTTTGCTGATGACGTAGTTTTAGTTGATGACGTAGTTGTAGTTGATGACGTAGTTGTAGTTGATGACGTAGTTGTAGTTGATGACGTAGTTGTAGTTATAGTAGTACAATGTTCGGCGTCAGTGTAGTTACCCACACAGGAAGCGAAGGCCATGACATGCGCAATGTAATGCTGTTCATGGACGCCGTGAAAAAGGTGTGCCATTGGTCCGCGCGCATAGATGGCCACGTCCTCCCCGCCATGGGACTCGGAACTGAGCGGCACCGCTGCTTCCTGTCTGTACATGGAATCACCTAAAATACCGTATATATATATATATATATATATATATATATATATATATTTAATGTAAAACACGCTCTTTTCAGTCAGGTTTTCGTTTGGGATGATATTCAATGTTGTAATACAATCTGTTGTCAAGTACTTTTAAATTTTGATCTTTATGTTATTTTGGTATACACTCGACTCATATTACCGTATCATTAAAAGTATTTTTTTTCAATAGAAAATGTGAAAAATCATGGTGGGAAGAGATAACTCAGTATGGACTGAACAGACTGACCTGCATACCTTTCTTTGCCTTTTCTGCAGTTATTACAATCGACTAATTGAAAGAATAAAATGTCTTCATGAAATATCTTGCATTTCTGTCTATCCATCCGAGTACGACATAAATTCCATTATATATAATTTAAATAATGCGTTAAGATTGCTATTATGAAAAATGCAATATCATAAATAAAATAATGAACGTCTACAGAGATGAAGCGATTGATTAAAGTTATGTAATTTCCAGGAGCAAATAATCTTATTTCTGTGCATTGCGGGATAACTCTTTTAATTTAGAATTCATGCGAATATATCGCCATGATCTCTCTGATATTAAATAAATGTGAAATGTATATTATCGATATGAATATTAATAAAATCCGTACTGGTATTAACGTGTGTAAGATTGACCCTTGTAGCATTGTATCCCGGTCCGTTTCCATATACCAGGGTAGTGTAAGGTTTTCCATCACTCGCCATTGTAAGGCCTGTTTTCTCAACCACCAGACCTAACAATAAAATAAAACACTCTTTTTTTTGAGTGAAAATGAAAACTGAATCACAATTTTTGTAATGAACGGTGAAAGAGAAACACACACACACACATTATGTGTGTGTGAGTGTGTATGTCTGTCTGTGTGTGTATGTGTGTGTATATGTGTGTATGTGTTTATGTGTGTGTATGTGTGTGTATGTGTGTGTATGTATGTGTATGTGTGTATGTGTGTATGTGTGTATGTGTGTGTATATGTGTGTATGTGTGTGTATGTGTGTGTATGTGTGTATGTGTGTATGCGTGTGTGTGTGTGTGTGTGTGTGTGTGTGTGTGTGTGTGTGTGTGTGTGTGTGTGTGTGTTTAGCTTTATTTGCTTCCCATTTCTTGCTATTCGCTCTCAAAGCATTCCCATTGTTTTCATTCATTGAACACAATCGAATATATCACTAAAATTCCATACCAGCCAATCACGAAGGAATGAACAATCATTTGAAAGGATCATGGGACTTTTGTGTATGTGTGGTGAGGTGTGCACATATTTTATTTAGATTTAATGTTGGTGTGGTAGGACAAAGTATTTGGTAATTTTTTTGTTAAAAATATGAATAGATTATATAATTATCACTAAAAGAAATTAAACATCTTTAGAAATAAAGAAAATATTTATGAAGACTTACAGTATTTGTTTAAGACGTTATTATTTTTAAAAGAAATGTTTTATATGTTAAAAAGAAATACTTTACATTTTCCTAGAAATTAAGGTCTTGTAAAGAAATTGAGTAACTTAAAATATAGATTATTTGATAAATTAAGATAGAATTTGGATATGAATCATTGGTTAAATAAGCATAAGCTGCTTTCAGGATATGAAATATTGATTAAATAGATAAATAAATGCTTTGTTTAAGAAATGGGGTATTATTTAAATATATGATGGCTCTGTCCACGAAATGGATTATTGCTTACATAAATAAATTTTATGCTGAAGAAATGAATTATTGATTAAATTAATAAATATACAGTTCAAGAAATAGATTACTGATTAAATAAATAATTGTTGTGTTCAATAAATTAATTAATAGCTAAATAAATAAATGGTTTGTTCAGAAAATGGATCAATGTTTAAAATAAATAAATACTTTGTTTAAAGGTGGATTACTGGGTAAAAAGATTGAATGCTTTGTTCAAGAAATGGATTAGTTGCTCTAACGTCTGAAGGTTTTGCACATACATAGTTATTCTAACGTAAACCTATCAACTGCAATCATAAAATGCAAGAATCATTTGCAGTTGTTTTCAAAACTGATTTATATATTCTACTACTATTCTACTAAAGAGAGATATACATTATGTACTTAAACATGTCTGTGACATCAATCATAATAATAGATAACCTTGAACACAGCATAAATACAAAATAAATCAGAAACAAAAACCTAAAATAGGATTTCCTCGAACAGGGTAGCCAGCAAAGCTGAAAGCGTGTGAATGGTCAGCAGTGACGACGATGAGGGTGTCTTTGGGGTCCAGCATTTCCGCTGCCTTGGTAACTGCATCCGCAAAGGCAACCGTGTCGTGAAGAGCCTTTGATGCCATGCCGCCATGGTGACCGTGGTCTATGCGCCCTCCTGGACGTTCAGATAAAGTAGAACATTAAAGAGAAATGCTGATTATTTGTCTATAAATAGATCCGAGCATAGAAATGTAGACAATTAAAATGACGTGTGAAAATAAAGTAAGAAGTTTCCACCTGTGAAAATGAGTGGTGTCTCCTGGAAGAATTATTACTAAACATAAATCAAGATTTATTCATCACTTGTAATTAGTTATGGATGATTAATAATATGAATAATCATAACCCGTAACAAAGGGATGCCACGTCACACTATCTATCTATCTATCTGTCTGTCTATCTATCTATCTGTCTATCTGTCTATCTATCTATCTGTCTATCTGTCTGTCTATCTGTCTGTCTATCTACCTGTCTGTCTGTCTGTCTGTCTATCTATCTATCTATCTAATGAAGAATTGATAACAAGGGTTAATTTACATAATGCATTTTCTGACAAAATTTGTTGAGTGAGATCTTATGCAAGCAAATAAGATAAATATGCTTGTGTTAGCAAGTGTGTGCACAAGATGGAACTGGACATTTACTTCAAATTAAAGCAAGTATGCATGTGTGTGTGAGAGAGTGTGTGCGTGAGAGAGAGAGAGAGAGAGAGAGAGAGAGAGAGAGAGGTACATTTTATCATATACTCGATTGTAACTTGACCAGTTATGTCAGTAAATATCTATATTCACCAAGTAAACACAGGATCTTAATATATATTTAATTTTCAGTCATAGGCGGTTGGACAACCTTCAACGAGTAGGAAGAATCCTTTTGAGTTTTTCTGTAATATTCTGATTGCTTTCTCCGTCATTTCCCAAAGACTTGGCTCACCACCGATGTCCCTGGCGCGGTCAATTTCGTACTCCATGTCAGTGTTGCTAAATAGACCTGAAGGGGTTAATGAACGAAATCAGATTTATTGTGTGGAATAGACCTTCTTTAAAGCATTTCATTTGTTTTTCATAATAATATTTTTGTTTTGTATTGTCCATTTATAAAAAATGAAATAATTATTTTATATACTTAAAATCACTTCCAAAGAATTTTTCACTGATTCATAAGAACAAAAGAATCTCCTCAAACTTAGATTAGAAGATTTATCATTACAAATAGAATAAAGTATTTAACAGAGAATTAACCGTTTAAAATCACAGTTCTACTAATTGATAGGCGTGGTATTTGTTTTTCTTGATCTTTTAACCCTATTGTTCGGGTTGTTTGCACTTGTTTCTTGTTCACTACTTTTTGTTTGTTTGCTATTTATATTTGTTCATTCGTTTATTTCCAGACTAGTGGAATATTGTTTATAAATTTGTTTCTGTGTTAGTGGATTTACTTCCTTTATGTTTCATTAATTGTTTTGTCTTCTTCTATTCTGTTTTCCATATGTCCATCTTGTTATGCTCATCGTAATATGGCAGTTTAATAGACTGGGCTTTACAACTATAAGACTGCAATTAATTAAGAGTAACTTATACATCTTAGTGTATTTATGGACATTGAAATATTATTAAACATGAATATATATATATATATATATTATAGATCAAACTTGAAAATCAATTATGAAAAAAATCATATTCAATCAAAACATCTCTCGTAGAACTCGATTCCTAATAAATAGTGTCGCTATGGTTAATGCACAGAATTATAATACATAAATATTATTTTTAAAACAAAGTACATGACATCTCTGAGAGGACTGGACTCACCCAACAGATAATCTGTGTGGTCAGGGTTTACTGCGTTGAAATCACTCAGGTTCCAAACGTAAGTGAAATTTACATTTTCTTCAGTACGTTTCCGAATCCAATCCTGCAAGAATGCAATAAAGCATTATTGTAAGAAATATTAGATATCAAAGAGAAAGTCAGTGTTCTTTTCCAAATCTAATCCAGCAAACATGCAATGAAGCTTTATTATAATAGTGGATATAAAGGAGAAAATTACTGCTCTATTCTAAATCCAATCCTGCAAACATATAATAAAGCATTATTGTAACAAATCGTGGATATAAAGGAGAAAAGTACTGCTCTATTCTAAATCCAATCCTTCAAACATATAATAAAGCATTATTGTAAGAAATAGTGGATATAAAGGAGAAAATTACTGCTTTATTCTAAATCCAATCCTGCAAACATATAATAAAGCACTATTGTAACAAATAGTGGATATAAAGGAGAAAATTACTGCTTTATTCTAAATCCAATCCTGCAAACATATAATAAAGCATTATTGTAACAAATAGTGGATATCAAGAAGAAAGTGATTGATTTTTTCCATACCACATCCTGTAAATAAACAAAACAGGCTTTCTCATAAACCCCACCAATTGTGACCGAGGAGAAAAAAGCCAGACTACAACTGCTAAGGGAGAGGATAAAATGTCCAGACAACTACAACCAGAAAAGAAGACAACGGGAGGGGGAGTGTGTAAAACCGCCGACACGCAGACGGACACAACAGAAAAGCAAGAGAAAATTGTACAAACTGTACACTGTACACTGAAATTGGGACTACACTCGATGAGTATACAATGGTAGTAGTGGCCCCACCTCTCTCACCCTTACCAGAGACGCCACCACGTGCAGCAACAACATAACAACATCAACAATAACGCCAGAACGCCAGGCAACAGCATAACAACATCAACAATAATGACAGAATGCCAGGCAACAACAACAAAAACAATAGAGCAGGGCCCAAAAACATAAAAGACGGCGCCCACCACAGCATATTAGAAAACAACAGTAACAGCATCTACAGCAACAGCCACAACAACAACACTGAAGGAACCACCACCGACAACAGCAATGACAACAATGGCGGCACAAGAAGCAACAGTACATAATCACGCCATTGCGGACATGATCCAACTGCTGCTCGACCATCTCTACTGGCCCCCGGCGCCCGCCTTCACCTATCCCAGCGGACACCGGAGACAGCCGCGACATCAGCATAAACAACAACGACGACAACACCACCAGTGAGGAGGACATGGGGTGAACCACTCGGGCGCACGTACATACCAGGTACAAACATGGTGTGCTATTAGCCTGGGCTAATAAGGCACCCCCTCCCACTCAAACATCGGGAACAACAGCAACAACATCCACCACAACTTTAGCCTATGGATTACCGGACTAAAGTCCGCCTTTGCCGGCCAGACATGTTATGCAATGAACGAGCAAACAGCAACACTAAATTTGGAATCTTCACCAATCTTCACAACCTCCACCAACCACTGACACCACAACGCTTAACGTTACAGTCACAACATACAAAAAACAACAGCTACATACTTGTACACTAACAAAGACACAACTTTCAATGCTACAGACACAAGAAATAGAAGACACATTATTCAACACGAACGCAACGAATGGTGTCTTCTGGAGAATTATTAATAAATTAAGATTATTATCTTCACTTGTACTTAGTTATGGTTGATTAAATAATAATATTAACCATAATCAATAACTAGTGTTATTATATATTGTTTTATGAAACTTTTGTTGTAACAACGGCTGCTGAAGATATGGCGCGTACGATCTGTAATGTCAAGGTCGCATTGCATTGTGCATGTATATGGATAATTATAATTAATTCGTATTCGGTCTAACAATAGTAGTAAACAGTTGTATGCAAACTATATGTAGCCACTTTCAGCATAATGCCGATTATTAAACTCTTAATCGTATTAAGAAACCTGCATTAAGCAAACATAAAGCAAACAAAACAACAACAAATCCACTATAAAATATTCTATCACAATATGTTTAACAATTTTCTGTATTTGTTTATAAATCGCTTAATTTCCATCTAAAATAATTCCTGTACAATATCGATACAGTCCCAATCAGGACATGAAGCTGAACACCGTGCTCAACATCTCTTGAAGAAACTCACATCGATAAGACTTATGTTATCTCTCCGTCCACTGGTCGTTATGTTCACTTCCGGGTCAGGTGAATTATTGGGAAGAAAACATCGTCGACCTCCGCCCATTACAACCTGCCTTTCGGATGTAGAAAAAGAAGCGTATTTCAGTTAGAATCTGCATGTTGAAAACAAATTTATTACATGTGTGTTTAAAACAATATATTACAATTAGAATCTTCGTGTTAAAAAGCAAACCTGCTACAATAAGATCTGATTGTTAAAAAGAAATACTGTAGCCGGTATCTGTTAAAATGTTACAATTAAAATCTGTGTGTTGAAAGAAAATGTACTACAATTAGGATCTGTACATTATAACCAAATGTACAACAATGAGAGGATAGATAGATAGATAGATAGATAGATAGATAGATAGATAGATAGATAGATAGATAGATAGATAGATAGATAGATAGATAGATAGATAGATAGATAGATAGATAGATAGATAGATAGATAGATAGATAGATAGATAGATAACGATCGTGGCTACTGTTGATAGATGAGCGTTTATGATGAATATAATGATTACACATTTCTAAAGACGATTCATGGCCTGTTATAAAGAGTAATGAAGAAAATAACTACTTTTCGACATACGTTGATGTTGTTGTTGTGCACAAGCTGGTAGGCGATGTCTTTGAATGCCGCTCCTTGTGCTGGTACATATGCCTCCCAAGCTCTGTCTGGCACGTGAGCATAGCTAGCAGCAGGTGTAGCATGCGTCACACGTGTAGTAGTCACTATACCAGTAGCCTTACCTGGTAGAGTGGAGATAATTTTGGAATTAACACTTTCTTATTGAAAGTAATAAGTTGTTTTTTTTAAATTCTATCAAAGCGCAGAAGTAGAAAATAATATAACTTCTTACAGACTAGATATGATGATGATCCACATAAAAAATGGAAGTGAGCTGCTCCACTTTGCTGCATTGCGCAAAGGAACATTTTTTTAAGTCAAACAGTTATTCAGGTAATAATTAAAGCCATCATTCGTATTATGCTTACCATAATTCCTGTGGATAAAATTCGACATTTGTTAACAATTCGATATTTCGTTTTGGTGGTCCTGTATGATAAAAGTATTTAAAAATAGAATAGGGGGTAATTTATTTTTTAAAGCCCAGATAAACTCAATCTTAAGTGTAGAAATTAAAGTGCACAACACATATACAAACATAAATGTATCTCTCTGTCTTCTCCTCAATCTAATCTAATCTAATCTAATCTAACCTAATCTAATCTAATCTATCTATCTAATCTAATCTATCTATCTATCTATCTATCTATCTACCTATCTGTCTATCTATCTATCTATCTATCTATCTATCTATCTATCTATCTATCTATCTATCTATCGAGTTCTGGGTTAATATTTAGTGAGGTAATAAATGCATGCGTGTATTTAAAATTATATATATATATATATATATATTGGTATGGGTATAGTGTCGACCCCTAAGTTTCAAAGATACTAAGTGTAAATATTTTACCTCCCAGAATTTAAAACACACGAGTCTAATTAATTATTTTCCTTTAATTGAAATCAGTTCATGAACTGTGACCATCACTTGCATATGTACAGAGACCGGTTGCATCCCTTGAATTGGAAAAGCTCGATTAATTAAATTCTTCAATCAAAATCGTATATGGCTTACAACTACTCCACGCTTGCACCTAGATCGATTTTGTTCCCTAGATTGATTACCTCCCTTGATATAAAAAAATTATAGATGAAAAGTAGCAATTATGTGCATGCGTGCCGATTGATTAACTCCCTTGACCAGAAATGTACTGAGGCGGTTTGTAATCCCCTCCCCCGCCTCCCAGCATGTATATACTGGGTTAAGTGGTTATTTCCCTTAATATGAAAAGTACATTTGATATTTAAGTGAAATAAATAAAACTTATAAAAGCATTTAAAAGCAATTATATAGAAAAGTTTAAGATTGTTTTAGAGATTACATATAGTATTGTGTGTAACATTCTACAGTCATCAACTCATCCATGTAATTCTGAGCGCGTGTTGTGTATACTGAACTTCAAAAATTGTAATAGAATGATTAGATTACATGTTTACTGGAACTTTCTTTACAGTGTAAATAGCAATGTATTTCGATTCCACAAACATGCAATGACTGTGATCAAAACGTGATTTATGAACTTTGTATTTTGGACTGTGACAGGACTAAAACATGACTTGAGTTTTTGTGTTTGAGAGAGTGACGTTGCTACAACTTACCTCGTAGTTTTTGTGTTTTAGACTGTGACAGGACTAAAACATGACTTGAGTTTTTGTGTTTGAGAGAGTGACAGTGCTACAACTTACCTCGTAGTTTTTGTGTTTTAGACTGTGACAAGACTAAAACATGACTTAAGTTTTTGTGTTTGAGAGAGTGACAGTGCTACAACTTACCTCGTAGTTTTTGTGTTTTAGACTGTGACAGGACTAAAACATGACTTGAGTTTTTGTGTTTCAAGTGCTACAACGTACCTCGTAGTTTTTGTATTTTAGACTGTGACAGGACTAAAACATGACTTGAGTTTTTGTGTTTGAGAGAGTGACAGGGCTATAACTTACCTCGTAGTTTTTGTGTTGTAGACTGTGACAGGACTACAACATGACACATAATCTTTGTGTTTTAGAAAGTGACAAACTACAACACGACTCGTACTTTTTGTATTTTAGGCAGTGAAAGGGATACAACATAATCCATTAATCTTTGATGTTTTAATGTAATGTTTTTGATGTAACAGGACTACAACATGACATGCGCTTCATGAGTTAATAAAGGAGCTAAATTGACTATATTCAGAATTCAGTCTGTACCTCGATTCAAGAAAAAATAAAACCTGTATAGATGTTGTTGCAACTATAAAGAACACTCAATGTGCACGAACATATCAATGGACATGTGCCATGTATCATCAGCACAAAATGTTTGCAGCCTCTGAAATGCACAATCTTTGTATTTTCATACATAAATTTCATTTTAATGAATGTTGGACATTACATAAGTTTATAAAGGTTTGAAGTATTTTTCTTACAAATATTCTAACAAATAATACGAGTTTTAGTAAGCGTTATCCCCCGGCAATTTGGATAATTAAGGATAATTTCAATAATCTTCTATTGAGGATGTGATTCCAACCTGACACAAGGCTCTGCATAGAAATATGACTCTAACCTGACACATGACTGCATTAAGAATGTGAATCAATTGCAGGATGACTCCAGGACCTTGGTAAATTAGAGTATGACTAAACAACAAAGTATCTTTAGGAGTTTGCATCTGACTGGTTCTATGTTTGGCTGGAAGACACTTTTTAGGGAGTGTTATCTGACTACATAATAGCTACGGGACAGCGTTACGAAGACATGAAGAGTAAAAGGTTTATTGCGACAGAAAATCTTTACACTGTGGGTACACGTCAATGAATGCTTTGGATTCCCGCTTTAGGAAATTTAGTTACACACCAGATGCAGATTTTGACTGTACCATTCGGGTGCAGTTATTTCAATGATCACCGTTCTGTAGTGATTCGATGAATAAATCAAAGGGACGGGCATTAGATCTCTCTATATTATAGTCAATTAGACCAATATATAATTTATCTGTCACCCTGGCACTACAAGCATTTATATCTTATCTGTTTCCTTCCGCAGAGCAATTGATTGTAATTCCCTGCCATTTCTTTCCTGTTTCGCACACAAACTTGACCTCGCATGGAGTATAAAGTTATAAATCACTTCTTATTTTAGCTACCTGTTGGAACAGAAACCTGTAGTGCAAATGTAGAAGTATAATTTATTGAATTTAGAGGTCATCTGAACAACGACCACGTCTATAAAACCGTATGAATGTACTGATGGATATCAAAAGTAACGTGTATCATGAGGTGTGTTGGAATCAACACGAGTACAAGTTACCACACTTATATACTGTTTGCTCCATTTGCTGCAGCGCCGTTAAAATAGATTCCCAACTATACAGTACTGGCCATTATAAAGTGACCACATTATTAATTTATATACAACAGAATGGTTCAGGGATAAGACCAGTAAGGGTAAATAGTTCTTTGCAGTCCGTACACAAGAGTAGTAAACAAGAGAAAATGATTTATGCATTTTAAATTTTTATTCCTACTTATGAATGTCTTGGTCTGCAAGAGAAACACCTTAGTTAATATGTTAAGGTGAAACAGCGATTAAATGCTTGCGAGTGAAGCGCGCAGCAACACTACTAAAGCAGAATCAAAGGAAAAAAAGTAGATATATCAAGAAGAGTAAAAAAATGTGTTAATAATGTGTACTGAAAATAAAGTACGGAGTTTAGTAGAGACAGTACAGTCATAATAGATACTAGTGTAAGACTATGAAGGATGAATTCTTAAATAGATTAGGTGGAATGTACTTAGAGAGAGAGAGAGAGAGGGACAGACAGACAGACATACAGAGTCAGCGACAGACAGAAAGACAGAGACAGACAGAGACAGACAGAAAGACACCGCAGAGACAGACAGGCAGAGACAGAGACTGACAGAGACAGAGACGGGCAGACAGAGACGGAGAGGGACAGACAGACAGACAGACAGAGATATGTGTGTGCTTTATGAATAAACGTACGCCTATCTACATGGACAAGGAAAATTGAACCGAATGCAGTTATTGATTTCAACAGTACCTTACCCATTTCAGAGGACCACTTCATAATGGAAGTGACCTCACTGCTTTTAGGCGATGAGCCATTCTGGTATTCAGCATTGGCATCCATACCAATCAGGCCAGAGTTGGTCTTCACTCCGCACAAGAACGCTGTGGCTGTTCCAGCCGAGTCTGGAGTCTGGGCATCTACGTTATACGTCTGACATAACAACACAAAGCCAATTACATCACATCATGTGTTGTTGTTTGTTACAATATGTAACATCTTACTCACGGACATTGCTACCTGTCTTCATATCTGCTGTCACATTATTGCATTGAAAGAGTCAAGAAGAATAGTTTTTAAAGAGAGATCACGTGTTCCTGGTAATGCATTTAAAGAGCTAGAAATAATCGTTTCTCGTCAACTGATATTCACCTTGAACTATGACCTCAAAACTGATATTTGGAAGTGGAATAGCATCATGAAGTGCAGAAATTCGTCATGTATATTGTACTATTTTAAAAAAGGAAATGTATAAAAGGACTTCAGGGTGAATTACGTACGCAGACCGATGGACTACGAGATAACCCAAGCCAATTTAGAAACAATAGGAAAGGAGTGAAGTACGGGTCACGTGACAAAGTTGTCTTTTGTTAAATCATGTTTCAAATCACTTTTAGGATGCAGCCATTTATCGAGGTCGGAGGGCAAGGAAAGACCATTAACAGACAGATGACGTAAACTGAGTTGCACAGAAAAAGAGCATTAGTAAGGGACCTCTGATTTTTCAGAGAGATAATTTTTATAAATCAAGAGAGGATAAATTACTAAACTGCTCTGATACTTTCTAAACAGTAGTTAAAATAAAACTGATGAACTACATTCACAGAATAATCCAGAAATAGAATGGGAATAGTATTCCGTGCATACAATTAATTTGGGCTGCGTTCCATTTCTTGTTGTATAAACAAAACTTCTTAACTTTTGATTATATAAACAATTGTTAATTTCTTGTTGTATAAACAACTTCTTAACCTTTCAATAAATAAATAATTGTTATTTTCTTGTTGTATAAACAACTTCTTAACATTTTATTATAAATAATTGTTAATTTCTTGTTGTATAAACAACTTCTTAACTTTTAATGATATAAATAATTGCTATATTCTTTGTAAGCATCTTTCTTAAATTCTTTATCATTTCATGTAAATTCAGCTTCATCCTGAAATGTATGTATCGTCTTTGTTACAGTTAATTGTCATTGATACACTTAGTGGGGGGGAGGGATTTTTACTAGACGATACAACTCTTATCATTCATAAATAGTCTATGTTGTAACAGCAAGCATCGCCAAGTAGTAATACGAAGTAAAATATGATTGGTGACTACAACATCTCACGCACTACAAAGTAGTGGTTCGACTGGAAATAATCGAATATTGATTACGAGCATTACACATGGCAAGTGACTTTAGTGCAAAAATGTGCATATATTTTAAGAGGGGCGTTTGCAAAATGTAATCATGTTTCCTTGACATTTCATAATTAAACATCACTTGCTAAAAATATTAAGCTATTACTCGACATGAAATCTGGTAATAATTAAATTACATGGCAGGGTAACTAATTAGGTTGGAATTTTAGTTTTATTTTCACTTCTTGCTGTGCTTAAGAAAGTGTGCACATGGTACCTACTAATACATTGTTTCACATGAACAGTGTCACGTGATGTGAACATTTACGTCATTTTACCTTGGACAGAGCCACGTGCGGAAAATTTTCAAAGCTTAAAATTGTTTCTTCTCCATTCCGACCTTGAAGCTGACCAGCCAGAATGCGTCCTGCAGAAACCGTAGAGACACCCATACCGTCGCCTAGAAACAGAACTACATTCTTCGCCCTGCTTTCTATCGGCTTTTGATTCAGTGCCTTTTGTAAGCTTTCTTTGGCCATCTTGTGCCAAAATTCTCGGCCTGCAAGAAAGCGACCAACATCGACATCTTCGTCATCTACCCATTTATCTTTCTTTTCATCCATTCGTTCACGAACCGTCCTGTTATCACCACCACAACGGTCATCAAAGGCGTCACTACTAAAATACATCATCACATTTCACCCATATGGTACATCATCCACTACATTCACCATCTAGCTCATCCATCAACCATCATCCACTACATTCGTCATCTAGCTTATCCATCAACATCATCCACTACATTCGTCATCTAGCTTATCCATCAACCATCATCCACTACATTCGTCATCTAGCTTATCCATCAACCACCATCCACTACATTCATCATCTAGCTTATCCATCAACTATCATGAATTCTTCATGAACCCTCTCGCACACATTCTCATACATCATCCACTAATTATTCATGATCTCTCTGACATACATTCCACATATGATCCACTATTTATAGCCTTTCTGACATACATTCTATATGTCATCCATTATCAATATTGACAGACACTGATGCACACAAATATATATATTGAATGCTGCTATTATACATAGATATATTGTGAGAGTGTAGAGATAATCTATCTATCTATCTATCTGTCTGTCTATCTATCTATCTATCTATCTATCTATCTATCTGTCTATCTATCTATCTATCTATCTATCTGTCTATCTATCTATCTATCTATCTATCTATATCTATATATCTATGACGCTCATGTTTCGCGTGTTTTATATTAAATTTTTTATGTAATCTATTCATAAAGCTCTACTTTATCTATTTTAATATGACAAATTATATATTGGGCGTTTAATAATTTCTAATCAATTAAATATTGTTATTAATATAACGGGCATTCCCAGCTGAAAATCGCCATGGTAATGATTATTAAAAGACTTTGACTCAATATCTAAGATATATTAATATTTAATCTAAGATAGATAATCTATTTTAGTCAGGGAGAAATGACTGTTACACTGTCTATCCATCCATCCATCTGCCTATCTATCTATCTATCTATCTATCTATCTATCTATCTATCTATCTATCTATCTATCTATCTATCTGTCTGTCTATCTGTCTATCTCTCTCTATTTATCTCTCTCTCTACCTATCTATCTAATTAAAAGTAAACAAATAAATTATCTGACAATCTGATTAAGCATGATGCTAACATTTCTAATGATTAGTCATGATGCTAACATTTCTAACTCACTTTTCTCTTGTTCTGGAATATTTGCCAAAGAAGATGCATGCAGAACACAGGAAACTAGGAGCAGAAACTGGCACATCATAGTTTTGAAATCCATCTTCTTCAAGTACAACGAAGACTGAACTGTAATGATAGCAGCCTTCAGATTGATTCTGTTCGATGACAAACCGAATGGAAAAAAGATCAATCAAAAGACATGTTGAAACTCGGATACCAGGTCATCCAAAGGTCTTATTAACTTGTGCATGAAGTGTGTACGAGGCAGAAAAGGTGAGCGGGAAAAAAATTCACGGGAAAATTGTCACAAGTTTTTGCTAGGAATAAAAGTCACAATAAAACAGGTAACAGAAAATAGGTCACACAAAAATAATGTGTAAGCACCTGACTTGTTATCACTAAACTAGAAATCATTTATATACATATATGCAAGTATGAATATAACATAAATAAATTAAATTTAAAAAATAATTTTGATTCCTTTTTATATCATGAGAGAAATCACATAATAAACTCAAATTAGTGTAAGTGTTTATTTTAATACATGCAATAATGTTGGGAACTAAGCTAAATATACAATAAAACATTAATCCAATCTTAAAGGTATGGTAATGCAATATAAACAATTTTAGATAGTTGTATGGTATTCAATGCAATATAAAGAATTGTAGATAGTTATATGGTATTCAATGCAATATAAACAATTTTAGATAGTTGTATGGTATTCAATGCAATATAAACAATTTAAGATAGTTGTATGGTATTCAATGTTTGTACACTTGTCAACTATTGCTTGAAACAATTCTTCATAAGCGGCAGGGGTCTTGTTGGAAGACGAGCATACAGAGAAGTAATAATTGTCTCCTCAAAAGGTACACGGATGACGTAAAGTTGCTTGAAAATATTCGGAGCCATAGCAAGTTGCCATCCATGAATACTGTTTCTGAATCGGCAAACATTTCTGCTCTTTAACTGGAACCAAAATCTAAAATTGCTACAGTATAGTCCGTTATCGTAGAAAACTGTTCAGGATTTGGTCCTACACTCTGAGTGAACTCGTTAGTAAACTCACCTAGATCTTGAAGTAGACGTACTACATGTAGAGTAGGCCGTTGTTTACGCAGAGTACGCTTACAGGTGTCAGCAGAAGGTTAAAGTGCACGAACATCGTCATCACATTGGCTAACACCACGAGCGTGGATCTGAGCGGGTCTGTCTTGAGTGCTGGCACCATGGTCTTTCATTGCATTGCGCACTTTGGCAAGACGAACTTAAGTCTTATTTGAAGCATGATTGTGAGATTGGCCTACCTCGGGATTTTCTTTCTATTTATCGTCAAACTACCTCGACAATGACCACTTGATCTTTTCATTTCCACCAGAGTTTGGTTTTGCGAACTGCATTCTTGGTATACTTAAATCCATTAAAGTACAGTTATGAACCGCTCTTATTACTGTCAATAATATCCATGGCTAAAATGTTTCTGTTTCTTTTACAAAATTCACTTATATAAAATTGATGTTCCACAGTGGCGTACTCCCACAGTTCAAATGAACTACACCGTTTTCTTCCTCTACTTATCAAGTCATTGTCCCCCAAAAGATGGCCACTCACCTGAACTACTCACATGAATTGGGGGCTGTGAGTTGTGGAACAACGCACGACAGACTGAAATTTCTAAAAATAACATAGATCAAGGATCCAACGCTACTCGTCTGCAACGGCTATTGTAATTGACCGCATTGATGCTTTGTCTGAATAGTGTTATCAATAACTAGTACATCAATGCAATGCGCCTTGCTTTCCTTTGATTCAAAAATTATTTTTAGAGTAGTTCTTTGGAGTTCCTTTGAATTACACTTGTAGTATTGGGTCACACGTAGCTACAATTTAAATCTTATTTACTACGTCAGTTGTGTGGGAGAGATAAGAGGCAGATTCTTTTAAATTACAATCATACACACACACACACAAAATAAAAACATCTTTTACTCCGAGCGAGAATTACACTACGATCCTCTTATTCAATCTATAATATACGTGTTTGTGGACTTCACGCATAACAACATAACTAAGTATGAATAAATCATATAATTAAATGTGTGAATTATAATATGTATACAATACATAAATCACACACACACACACACACACACACACACACACACACACACACACACACACACACACACACACACAACTATTTAACCCCGAACGAGAATCGAACCACGATCCTAATGAGCCGTCGCTTACTTCCATTTACTGTTATTCAGTCAATAATAAACATGCATATAGACTTACAATTAAAATTAATTAAAACAGAACTAAATGTATGAATCACAATGCATTTATACGGTAAACAAACACTCGCTCGCACACACCGAAGATACAAACGCGCATGCACGCTTTTACTAGTAGCGTTTTTCACCGCGAAAGGGATTTGAACCAAACACATCCTGAGCGAGCAATTAACCTAAATGTCATTTCCTGCTTCACTTACACTTAATAAATAGTATAACACATACACACTGACACTTAAAACTTTATACTTAAAATATATTGTGACTTTATTTTCTGTTACTTTTATTCCTGTGACAATCTTTAATACAATCGTCAAGGGAGATAAAGAATCTGTCACATACGTGAGTACAAGAGAATTTCGTACAAAGCATCTCCATTAGTTCAAATGAAGAAAGAGTGATATGAATCTTTAAAATTTCACAAGAGCAACAAAGAGAAAATATAATAAAACGTTTACCATACAGGTAAAACTAAAATCAATGTTTTAAGTTTTAGCTACCCAAACCAAATCCAAAAAATACCCAAAGAAAATAAAGGACTACCCATTCTAAGGCAAAATGTACCCAAATTAAATATAGAATTATTCAAAGTTACATTTCCTATAAGAAGAAAGTAAGTCATATAGGTACGTTAGATACACGTAATCTCTACATATATACTATGTACATTAAATCGACACAATGTTAACATATGCCTTGAAAAGTGGGTTTATTTTGGCATTAAAAGAATGTGGACATTGTCTTTTGTTTGACAGTTATTATTCTCATTAAAACTGTTCGGCACATTAAAAATAAAATTGTCTTTTAAATACGATGGTATGCGACGACGTGAGAGCAGTCAAATAAAACGACATTATGTACGTAAACGAGTTCTCTTTATTGAGCTGTCCATAATGGCAATTTTAAATGTTCTCGTCTTTGTCAGAGTATCTGTCTCCTGTCTTTACTGCCAAGACCTCACTATTTAATTTTCTCACCAACTTCATTTACTCCATTATTTCAGTGTAACATCTTTAACCGATTAGTATCGAACAAAGCAGATCTGTTGTTTTAACAGTTCTGCAGGACACACTAAGTGAACATCAGCTAAAAGCAAGACCAACCTAAAACACAAAACTTTACTGTTCCACAATCGCTGTGAACCATCATTGCTTAAAATCTTTTTTTTTTAAATTAGATTTTGTAGGTTACAAATATTGTTTTATCACACCAACGTGCGCACGTCGTAAGAAAGTATTTATAACCAAACAAATGAATTAATTGGATAATTAAATGTTATTTTTCATTTAAACATCTAAATCGTATTCAAATGATAAGCTCACTTGAGAATGAGGTGTAGAACTTCCAGAGAATAAGTCCAGTTTGGAAGACAGCGACAGGAAAAAGACAACTATTCCGTTTCGGCAAGCAATGTTAAGATAATGCATACGTGACCTATTTGTCATGACTTTGACATTGAGGAAAAGGGAATAACTTTATTGAAAGAGAGGGACCGGTCATTACAACTCATATTTTATATGTTTAAGCAAACGAGAAAAGAAACATAAAGAGGAATTAAAAAAATAAAGGTGATATACTATGTTTTATTTATTGTTCTTCTTTTACTGCTGTATTTACATTTTTAGAGTATGAAATTATTTCTCAAGAGACATGCACACTGATAATACAAATTATAATCGGGCAAGGCAATGTTTGCATTTCACTCAGCAACTGTACTGCTCTTAGCCTAAGGGCGCATCAGTCTTTCTTTCTTTCTTTCTTTCTTTCTTTCTTTCAACTTTATATATATGTCTGCGATGAGCAAGGTTAATAACTTGCCGGGGGTGGGGAGGAGAAACATCCTTTAAAGGTTTTATAACTGCGGACGAGAAATCTAGGTCAAACCTCTATGCCATTTACATGAACAATAGCATTACCTACAATTCATTATTACTGGACTCAAAACCACTGATGTCAATTTATGCGCTGTCATCTACAGTTCTACACTCTTACGTATGCTGCTTTTGGCCTTCACACATTTCGTACTTTGGCACTTTATAAAGGTATGTTAGATGCCCAACTTACAAACAGATAAGCATTCGACCCCACCTGGAAATCAATTGAAAATCGTAAGTGTTAGCAATAATAACATGTATAAGACGAGCAGATGTGTGGAGAGGGTTTGGATAGGCCAACGAGTAGATGTGTAAAGAGTGTTTCGATAAGAGAACGAGTAGATTACTAGAGATAGTTTTGTATAGAACGAGTATAGAGAATGTTTGTATAGGACGAGCAGATGTGTGGAGAGGGTTTAGATAGGACAACCTGTAGATGTATAGAGAGTGTTTGGATAGGACAACGAAAGGATGAGTAGAGAGAGTTTGGACAGGACAACTAGTAGATGTGTAGATGTGTTTTGATAGGAAAACGGGTAGATGTGTTTTTGATAGGAAAACGGGTAGATGTGTTTTGATAGGAAAACGGGTAAATGTGTTTGGATAGGAAAACGGGTAGATGTATAAAGAGTGTTTAGAAAGGATGGCGAGTAGATGTGTAGATTGTATGGAAAGGATGGCGAGTAGATGTGTTAAGAATGTATGGAAAGGACAGTGAGTAGGTTGCTATAGATAATTTTATGTGACAGTTTGGTCAAGGGGAATTATTTCTATCATTCAAATTAAAAATTAAAAATTGATTTAGGTAATTCTGAATATTAAGACCATTAGTCTTAATTGTTTCTTAACTTAGGAAACGGAGATGATAATTAGTTATAATGTTCATTTACTCCAAAACACTGTCCGGTGCCTAAGAGTGATTGGGTGTGACATAGTCTTTACTTACGTTAGTGATGCAGAGTAAACTTCTGCGTGTGGGGCTTGTGTAAAGTAAGTTTCTGCAAGGTGGGGCTTGTGTAAACTTCCGCATGGTGTGGCTTGCGCAAAGCAAGTTTCTGCATGTTGGGGTTTATGTAAACGTCTGTATGGTGGGGCTTATGTAAACTTCTGCATGGTGGGCTTGTGTAAAGTAAATTTTTGCATTGTGGGGTTTGCATAAAGTAAGGTTCTGCATGGTGAGGTTTGTGTAAAGTAAGTTTCTGCATGGTGGGACTTATGTAAACTTTTGTATGGTGGGACTTTTGTAGAGTAAACTACTGCATGATGGGGCTTATGTAAACATCTGCATGTTGGGGCTTGTGCAAAGTAAGTTTCTGCTTTATGGGGCTTATGTAAATTTATGCAAGGTGGTGTTAGTGAATCGTAAGCTTCTGGATGGTGGGGCTTATGTAGAGTAAAAGTCTACATAGTTGGGATTATGTAAAGTAAGTTTGTACATGGTGAGGCTTATGTAAAGTAAACTTCTGCATAGTGGGCTTATGTGAAATAAACTTCTGCATGTTGGGGATTATGTAAAGTAAGCTTGTGCATGGTGAGACATGTGAAGTTTACATCAACTTGTATATTTGACAGTGGGACTTCTACCTTTTGAAATAATGACGTCATTGAGTTTAGACAAGTATAGATTTCGCGCATTTTGTGTAATGCTGAAACGATTGCTCTCCCTTACCGGTCATTATATTTCAAGAGATAACAAGCAAAGTAGTCACGACTAATGGTCACGTTTTCCTGATTTTCCTGAATTGTCTATTTCATTTCGTTCAGAACGATAAATAATGTATTTCAGTGTTAACTTCATCTCCTCATCATCGATAGTATACATTCTCTCTGTTTTTATTATTTTCATTGCCAGTGTTTGAAAACCCATTTGGCTTCTGAAGTGATAGTGGTTGACAATTTTATTATGGATGCGTTTGAGAACTGATATTTACGACGGTGTAAGTGAAGGAGGTGGGGGGGGGGTATTTGCATGGCTGATATTCTCACACTAGGAAGATGGAAATTAGCTTTGCTTTATCTCCCCTCTCGTGGGTCAACGGTGTATATCATTGTCCAGATCTTATTCCGTATGCTTGTTTGAGAAGAAGAAACGGTACAAAGTAACGGCGCTTTATTAAATGAGCTATAAATCACATGGCGTCAAGGATACTTTCTTCGTGCAGACAACCCAACGAATGCATCATAAAACTACTTTAAGGAGGCCCTTAATAACGATGTTATATTCAAGTAGTAGCGGGTTTTGTAGCAGACACTTCTGAGTTCAATTATAATCGTATTCACGATTCACAACTTTGAAAATACAAGTTACCACATGTTAAGACAATTATTAAGGGTTCCGTGGGGTTAGGATACGTTAATGTCGAATCAGCAAAATTAATTATAAAGTAAAATTGACAGCTGAGCAAACAGCTTGAAATTACTGTAAACATATTTCCTGCAACAGAGTCATGCCTAACAGAAAATTATACCTAACAGGTGCTATGTACATAAAAATATATTTCATATTTTATAGCATATTTTTGTTTGTATATTTTCAGACTTTCTTTTCAAGACGTACATTTTTATACTTTCGTTCTCTGCGTACAGTTTATACAACATTCAAAGAGAACACTATAAAATGTACATACGGTTTAGACAACTTTAAAGACAACCCCATTAACTCTACGTACGGTTTATACAACGTTCAAAAAGAACACTATAAAATTTACTTACGGTTTATATAGCTTTCAAATACAACGATGTTCAGTGTACGTACGGCTTATTCAGCATTCAAAGACAATACTATTAAGCCTATGTACTGTTTAAACAACATTCAAAGACAACATTATTAAACCTATGTACTGTTTAAACAACATTCAAAGACAACATTATTAAGTCTATGTACTGTTTAAACAACATTCAAAGACAACATTATTAAACCTATGTACTGTTTAAACAACATTCGAAGACAACATTATTTAGTCTATGTACGGTTTGTATAACATTCAAAGACAACACTTTTAAGTATTGTTAGTTCTTATGGTCATTGAAAACTTCGCGGGGAATCGTAACAACTGCTCCAGCAAAATTAGATTTTGTCCCATAAAATAATGAAGTTAAGTCGTTAACATGAAAAAATAAATTAACAACGGACTGTTTTAAAGCTAGATCATATTGAGATAGCTACTGATGCATTATGCATAAATAACAAAAAATAAATTAATAAAACAAACAATCATGGGTGATTTCCGCAAAAGGAAATTGAAAAGTTATAATCAATAATCAACAGTGTCTCACGAGAAATAGACACATATTAGCAAGCGTTGTTACAAACTATGGAAAACCATCATTAAATAAAAATAAGAAGCAATTTATTAAATAACGGAAGAAGGCAGCCTGACAAAGCCGAAAAAATGTGACAAAATGGCGGATGTATCGCAAGTTAAAGACATGATCAGTTATGTCTCTCTACACTTAAGGAAAACAAACACACAAAAACAAATTATACGCAAAAGTCATTATGATTATCTTTTCTCCTTGTGATATGAAAATACAACATACATAATCATGTTAGCGTCATATAAAAGAACTCTGGATAAGTTTATTCCTTCCTCTGTACCGCAGAGAAGACACAAATTATTTATATTTGTCTTAATCGAGTGAGCTAAGTAGGCGAGAGGTTGCTGATCTGTCTGAATAACAAAATGCTTCCATATTGACAGGCTTGGAATTTCTAGACTGCTCAGACAATTCCAAGACATTCTCTCTCTGAAGTCAACTATTTCTGTTCAGACGCATTTAACTTATGAATGGAGTAACTACAGCACTGCATCAGTACAGCATCTAGCCCTGCATTGCCACAAACTTTTCTCTGAGTACAAATTCCCCATTGAAATCAAGCAAAAGGAAAAGAGGAACCCATGACTGGCTTCATATTCTTCACTCCAGGCAAAAGGAAAAGAGGAACCCATGACTGGCTTCACACTCTTCACTCCAGGCAAAAGGAAAAGAGGAACCCATGACTGGCTTCACATTCTTCACTCCAAATCACTATCTCGGGCTTGCCTTTCCTCGTCAAATCAATGAGTGGTTTGACGATGACACTGAACTCGGGAAAATATTTTCTATAGTAACCAGCCAACACCAAAAATAATTTAACATTTGTTTTGGAGAGGGGTCTTTCCAAATCTTTGAGTTTCCTTACTTTTGATGCCTCTGGCCACAGGAGGCCTTGTCTCACTGTTCACCCCACACATTCAAGTTTGAAATGTCCAAAGAAACATTTGGTTTATGGAGCAGTAAGTTTACATTCCTTCAAACATTGGAATAACTTCCTTAACCCTCGGATGTGTTCTTCCTGGGTTGGGTAGCCACCTACATGACTATATGACAATTCAAGTTTCTTTATTATACTTATATACATAAAAAAAATAAATCAATTGTGATCTTGAACCAAAGACCTATCAAATGCATACGGAATGCTGTGACATTGTTTAGCGTTTTGAAAACTATAACGTACCATACCTTTGCCTCTGTCCAGGGCGACCATCTGTATGACAAGGTGCCACGGTGACCTTATTAATTGTTTCCATAATGAAACATATCGGAATCAAACTATATGTTTGCTTGTATTCTTGATGAAACTGATCAATATTGCTAAGCACTTAACACAACTGGGTATCAGTATGATGTGGAAAGATTTATTTTCTGCCGTGATACAAAAATCGACAACTCTTTTGGCAGTTGCGGTATAATTATAAGCCAGAACCAAACACATTTAACATGCTTGTTGAGTTCTTAACGCAGTCTTCTCTGTAGCAAACTATTTAAAATTAAAACCTAATCATTATTATGTGTAAAATTTATAAATAACGATACAAAACTATGCGTACAATTAATCTCACAGACACTCACTGAAGAGCAAAAAAAATCAACACGCTTTGTTGTGTAAATGGAAAATTGTATTTTATTACGTTTGTTTGGTACATGATTGTTTGGTACATGTTTGTTTATTACATGTTTGTTTGGTACATGATTGTTTGGTACATGTTTGTTTATTACATGTTTGTTTGGTACATGTTTGTTTATTACATGTTTGTTTGGTACATGTTTGATTATTACATATTTGTTTGGTAGGTTTGTTTATTACATGTTTGTTTGGTACATGTTTGTTTATTACATGTTGTTTATTACATGTTTGTTTGGTACATGTTTGTTTATTACATGTTTGTTTGGTACATGTTTGTTTATTACATGTTTGTTTGGTACATGTTTGTTTATTACATGTTGTTTATTACATGTTTGTTTGGTACATGTTTTTTATTACATGTTTGTTTGATACATGTTTGTTTATTACATGTTTGTTTGGTACATGTTTGTTTATTACATGTTTGTTTGGTACATGTTTGATTATTACATATTTGTTTGGTAGGTTTGTTTATTACATGTTTGTTTATTACATGTTGTTTATTACATGTTTGTTTGGTACATGTTTGTTTATTACATGTTTGTTTGGTACATGTTTGTTTATTACATGTTGTTTATTACATGTTTGTTTGGTACATGTTTGTTTATTACATGTTTGTTTGGTACATGTTTGTTTATTACATGTTTGTTTGGTACATGTTTGTTTATTACATGTTTGTTTGGTACATGCTTGTTTATTACATGTTTGTTTGGTAGGTTTGTTTTTTACATGTTTGTTTGGTACATGTTTGTCACAGTTTATAATAAGATGCTATCCTAATTAATAAAACAAACAAAATCAGAAATGTAAATGGAGAAACATAAGTAAACGTTTATCTCCTACAATAATGCTGACACTATTATATTGAAGTGTGAAATGTTAAGATGTGAGGAATTAGAAGTATTTTCAGAAAATCTTGTGATTAACTGTTGTACGTTTACTTGTACATTGTAAACACAGACACTCACGTACGCGTGTATATATCAATGGATACTCTCATCATCGCAGCACTGTGAAGTTTTAAAATAAAATGTGTGTACATAAGATCTGATAATAAGCTTTAAAAATATGTATAAAATATTCAGTTATTACATATTTCATATAAATGTATGCACGCGTGTGTTTATGCATGTAGGCTACATGTCTGTGGCCTATTTGAAGCTTGTGCATGAACATCATTAAAGGATTAAAGTTTACTGAGAAAGACAAGCTAATGAATAGTTAACTAAGACTACAACTAGCGAAACAAAGTATTCGAATGAGTGAAGTCCCTTGGAGGAAGACATCTTGACTGAAATGATACAATGATCGGCGTCACTGTAGTTGCCCACACAGGAAGCGAAGGCCATGACATGCGCAATGTAATGCTGTTCATGGACGCCGTGAAAAAGGTGTGCCATTGGTCCGCGCGCATAGATGGCCACGTCCTCCCCGCCGTGGGTTTCGAGATCGAGCGGCACCGCAGCTTCCTGTTTGTATTTCGGATTGACTGCAACAGGTCAACGAGAGAATTAATTATACGTGTCATACATCACTAACGAAAACTGGGACAGTAATTCCTTGGAGATATAAAGGAAAAAGTATTAATAGCACAATATATACCGGCGTCCAAGAATGTCAGGTTGGCTCGAGACCTGGAGTAGCCTGGTCCGTTTCCGTACACCAGTGTTGTATAGGGCTTTCCATCTTTAGCTAGCGCCAAACCATATGACGAATTCACCAGTCCTGTATGCAAATGCCAGGTGAAAGGTTAAAAACATAAATATAGTGTCTCATACATAAACACAAGCGCACAAATCAACACAGACACAAACATACACACACAACACACGCGTACAAACACACACAAACAACATACACAAACATACAGACAGATTTTCTGAGGCAATAAAGGTGAAAATGTTTCCACTCCCCAAGTGGTTATAAATGTGGCATGTGTTCTGATTCATTACGTGATGAAAACTTTGTCCCACATTCTATCAAGTGGAGACATATTTTCACATTTTTTTATATATCGATAAGTGGTGAACAAATTGTCAAATATTAATATATAATAAATGGGGGGAAATGTGGCAGATTTGCTATCCATCCTTCTCGCATTTCCCCGAGTAAAAATAAATGTACCAGTTTTCTTTCTCAGTAAACGGTTATATAAACCTGAAAGAATTTATTTCTCAGTAAACATTGATAAAAGTGCCAGAAGTTCCTTTATCAATAATCAATGGATAAATGTACTAGATATTCTTTCTCAGTAAACAGATGTGACAGATGTGGCAAATTTTTCAACTTTGTTGCTCTTGCTTAATATCTTTAAACTTGACGTTGGTAAAATAAATCTGTAGTGTATAGAGTACCGTGCAAGGTGGACACAGGGGAGGTAATTTAAATACTGAGCAACAAACACGGCAAATAAAACTTTATTGTAAGAAGCACTCAGAACTGCGATTGGGTGTATAATAAATTTTAATGAGAGGAAAATTCCTTTTTTTTAAAAAAAAGATTGTTTGTTTGATTATTGCGCTATTGTTCGAATTAAAAACAAACGCTAACATCGTGCATTTAATTATTATTTTAATTCACAACTATGATTGACTTTAATGATTGCTATTTTATTTCTTGTTATTTGTAAACGACATGTTCGTATGTCTATTTGCTAAAATGTTCATAATTTTATTTGTAAAATTAATGCAGTAGGGTTAAAGATAGTCGAACATGACCTAATTAACTTCTAATGCTGGTTGTTGGTACTGAACGAGAAAGAGTAGTTGACTGGATATAGAACCACAACATACGGGACTCACTGACACTATATATTTTTAAGCTGGGGAAATGCTAGTTTGTTAGATTATTTTGTTTCATTTAATCGAAATCAGGCAGAGTTTAACTGTTTCTGAACTAAGGTAAGACAACGTGGAGACGTTCAGTTGTGGTTATATACTTAAGCTATGGAAAAGCTGTCTTTGTAATGTTGTAATGATCACTTCTCATAAATCAAGGGAACGTTTAATCCTTACTGAGCTATATACTTAAGCTATGGAAAAGCTGTCTTTGTAATGTTGTAATGATCACTTCTCATAAATCAAGGGAACGTTTAACCCTTACTGAGCTATATACTTAAGCTATGGAAAAGCTGTCTTTGTAATGTTGTAATGATCACTTCTCATAAATCAAGGGAATGTTTAACCCTTACTGAGCTATATACTTAAGCTATGGAAAAGCTGTCTTTGTAATGTTGTAATGATCACTTCTCATAAATCAAGGGAACGTTTAACCCTTACTGAGCTATATACTTAAACTATGGAAAAGCTGTCTTTGTAATGTTGTAGTGATCACTTCTCTTAAATCAAAGGAACGTTTAACCCTTACTGAGCTATACACAACGCCAGCACTAAAATCCAGCACTCTTACCGAAGGGATCAAAACTCAGTAATGGTGGCAACAGTCATCGGACACCGCGGAAAAGCAAAAAAGGGAGATTACCTAAAATAGGAGTTCCACGGTCCTGGTAGCCTCCCATGTTAAACACATGCGAATGGTCAGCAGAGACAACGATTAGGGTGTCTTTGGGGTCGAGCATTTCTACAGCCTTGGCAACCGCGTCAGCAAAAGCAACCGTGTCGTAGAGAGCTTTAGCTGCCAGATTGTCATGGTGACCCTGGTCAATGCGACCTCCTGAATATTTAGATAATATAAGAAACACCTTTGACATTTTTATGCAGAGATGCACCGTGGACAACAGTGATGTGACTAATTAAAATGGTGAATTATTGTGTTAATCATACAGTGCTGGGTCTAAGTGGGTGTGTTACAAGTCAGTATCTCAAAATGCTTGGGTTTATTCAAATCTACTTTGCAATAGCCTTTCTCTCCATGGATGAAGAAAATTTTATCTTTTAAAATAAGTATGGCATGAAACTTCTGCGAATGAAATAGTGAAAATAATTTGCATACATATTAAATGGTCATACGAGGCGCAATTCTAGCTTGTACAAGAAAATATACTGAATTAACAAAGTACAGAATATTTTTGACCCAGGGGTGACGTCACTGTGAACTGAAAGACAAAACTGTCAGATTTCGACAACCCATCTCTTTGTATATGACAATCGCTAAATTCAGACGTATGTAGTTTGTTGCGTTTCACACACTCAAACATTGAGATAATCTTCAATCTGCCTCACACGTTCACTCAGCCAGTCAGTAATCAAGTGACAAGATTGTAGATTGCAGTAATAATTTTGCGATTGTGAAATTTTAACATCCTCGTGGATGAGCACGTCCTTTCACGTTCTATATTGTACAGAAAATAATCGTATTGAAGATAATAATATAATTTTACTTTCAGTAATCGACGAACCTTCAACAAGTAAGAAAAATCCCTTCGGATTTCTCCGTAAGATTTCGATCGCCTTTTCCGTCATTTCCTGGAGACTTGGCTCACCGCCAACATCCCTGAGGCGGTCAATTTCGTACTCCATGTGACTGGGGTTAAAGAGACCTGAAGGAATATAAGACTCACAGTTCGTCAATATGGGACATTTACAGCCCATAAAACAGGCAGGGAGTGACCATTTTAAAAAAAAAAAAAAAAAGGTATTTGACAGATCAATTCTAATCCTATTTCAATAGGTTGGTTGGTTATGTAGGGGACGCTTCCGGCTTCCGCCGCTTTCGCGTTTGAAAGGGGAGGGGGGCAAATTTCAATACAGTTTACACTTTACCTAAATATGATATTGCTACAGTATTAAAATACTTTATTTTGTAGGTCTGCAGTAAAGAGCGTACTTCTTAGTAAGCAGCCCACAGCGAGATTTTGTGTGTGTATGTGTGTGTGTGTGTGTGTGTGTGTGTGTGTGTGTGTGTGTGTGTGTGTGTGTGTGTGTGTGTGTGTGTGTGGAAGTGTCACGTATGAACAAATGTGTCGATTTCTCTACTTAGGAATGTCATTTAAGATAATACGCTTATTTGAATGAATTCAGTTTTTTTTTCCTATTGCTGCAATGTGATTACAATAAAGTCTACAATTCATGTGAGCATCGGACCTAAGATTATGCACTTTTCAATTCTAAAGAAATAACCAATAATCTCTTCCCCCCTTCCCCCCCCCTTTTTTTTTTCTTTTTTCTTTTTTTGTCCTAGACGTTCTGCAGTTGAACTGAGATTCGGTACAAGATTACGCTGTAAGGGAAATAATTTTAATTTAATTTTAGAATATACTTTATTACAGAGTTAAGTACCTTAGATCGTCTTATTTTCTAAATTCTGTCTTGTAAAAAAATGCAACTTGGCAAATGGCGAGATCTGGAGATATGGAAGAAATTGTGAGAGAAATACTTTATGTAGTACATTTGTCATGAATTCTCGAGCAATACAAATTTCTGTCATGATAAGAGTTATGTTTTATGAATGTAAGTTAGTTGTATAGATCTGCTGGAGAATTTTTGTTTAATATCCCTCTATAAACTCGAAACCGGAAAAAAAATTACTTGATATAGTTATTATTAATATGATTTTTATGGCTCTTTCTTTACTTAAAAAATATGCTGACTTTTCATTAACAATTTTAAAATTAAAGTTTAAACTTCTTTACAAATCATTAGCATGACCGTTTTCATTTTAAATATAAAAGCATGGACAGGTTTGTAGGCCAAACTTACATTTTTGACTAATTGCCACATAGATTAAAACAAAATTCTTTGAAGTGTTGGTCATACTTTTCCTTTGATACATGGAGTGGAATCAAAACAAAATTAATACTTTATTAATGTTTCTAAAATATAACTGTGCTTAGTGTATACCGTCAAATACAATTTTTAAAATAGAGCAAATCCACAGAAAGCGTTTTAGATTTACAATTTTAATTTAGCATCAAACGTGTGCAGTTATTTAAGGATTTATAATTAGTTATTTTCAAACAGTCCACTATCTGTTGTAAATTATAAATAGTTAAAATTCGTAATGCGAGATTAAAATGCATAATCTATAGACATTGCCTATTTTCAATATTTTTGCTTGATGAGTGGTGCTTTCTTAATTCATAAATTCATGCAGAATTTATTCAGTGTTATTTCCCTTAGTAAATGAAAACGGTCTTTTATTATTTTTGTTTTAATGCAACATGCTGCTAATAGCATACACACAGTGGGAATTCATTCAAATGATTGTGTTGTTTTTAAATATCTTAAATCCACATTATTTTAATAGTCAATAGTCCATTCTAATAATTTAACTAAAAGCAAGATTTCATTCATTCTGATAAATCCACACTAAATCTCTTGACTGCAAGAGAAATCCACTCTTACCCAGCAAATAATCGGTGTCCTCAGGATTTACTGCGTTGAATTCAGTCTGGTTCCAGACGTACTTGAATCTTGCTGACTCATTCGACCGTTTTTGCATCCATTCCTGCAAGCAAAAAACTTTCTCATCGTAGTAAGAAGCCATATTGTCCATTAAGTGATTCATAAACAGTGTTGCTAACGCATGTTCCATTGCCAGTGTTACAGCACTTCACAATAAAACGTTGTATTAGAAAGATTTGGAACTTTACACTACAAATTTCATAATAAAACAATGCATTCTCCATCGTGACAAAGAATAGGAATTTTACACTACAACATTTCATAATAAAACAGTGTCTTATCCATCGTGACAAAGAATAGGAATTTTACACTACAACATTTCATAATAAAACAGTGTCTTATCCATCGTGACAAAGAATAGGAACTTTACATTTCATAATGAAACATTGTAACAAAAATTCGGAACCTTACATTTCACTGCAATCATATAACATTTTGCTCCTGTGATATTGTCAAAGTAATATTCCTGAAAGTATTGGAAGTCATGAAGACTTTCCTTCTCAACATGCGCACGCATGTGTGGTGTACGTGTGCATGCGTGCGTGTGTTTTCGCACGGCAACATTACACATTTTTACGGTCACTAGTTAACTCGAATTCTCACTAGCATCTAAAGCTATCATATTGCTATGTGTATCTGCAACGTGCAACTAATTTGTTGTGTTGTGCATCTCTCTGTGACGTACAACTAATTTGATGTGTTGACCATGTCTCTGTGACGTGCAACTAATTTGATGTGTTGACCATGTCTCTGTGACGTGCAACTAATTTGATGTGTTGTGCATCTCTCTGTGACGTACAACTAATTTGATGTGTTGACCATGTCTCTGTGACGTGCAACTAATTTGATGTGTTGACCATGTCTCTGTGACGTGCAACTAATTTGATGTGTTGACCATCTCTCTGTGACGTACAACTAATTTGATGTGTTGACCATGTCTCTGAAATACAGCTTACGTACGTCGACGTCAATTCTAAACTCACCGCTATCAGATCTCTCTTGTCTCTTCTCCCATTTGTGGTGACGTTCACTTCCGGGTCTGGGGCACTCGTAGGGAGGAAGAATTGACGCCCTCCGCCCATTAAAACCTGCATTGCATATAGGAAGATAAAAGAAAAGTTGCATAATAATAATTGTTACTAAATAAATTAAATATCGGAATATTTGTGCAAACGAATTGTGGCTGTTTAGTGAAGTTTCCACCCCACCCCCCCTTACGAGCGTCTTTCCCTATCATCTTGTAAATGGTTATCTTTAGCTGGAAAGGGGTTGACAAAAAATGAAAATTGCAAAGAGGGAGTCCACAAATTGTGGCATAATTGTTTTTACTTTATTTTTATTGTTTAGTTTTGTGACCAACTAATCAAACCCCAACCTCTAAAAAGAACAGAATAAAATGTCTTTCTTCTTTAAAGAATTGCAAGTATATTGTATATTTCATTTTGATTACTATTATCACCTCCATCAAAATATGAAACTTGTGACATGTGCACGCCAACTAAAAACTGTTTTGAAAACAGTAATTCTTTTTACATTATTACCGTTACAAAAAGTTTACTTGATAAGTGTCAACATGGCGCTGCTAGGATGTTCGTAATTATTTAAAGAAACTTAAACCCAAAACCCCAAAACACTTTTATTAGGGCCCATATACTTTCTGAAAACTGTATGTATATTTTTCATACTTTACTGCTTGTTATGAATAAATTAATGAGTTGCACAACTGGACGTTTTCATAGTTTTACATTTTTTTCAGCTGCGGTGCACGGCTTTCATTCTGTAAAATGTATTTAATGTATTCATTTTGTTCACTGCAGAAAACAATTTAAGTGAATTCTCTTGTGTCCTGTACAAATCTATTAAAATCAAGAAAGGTATTTCAACATTACGTTATATTTTACTTACTAGAGAGGGCGGTTGGTGCGGTGGGTCTGCAAACCTTTGACATACCTTTAGCAGAAACAAGCCGGTGCGATAGGTCGCAAAAACGGGTCGCTATTTATAGTTACACTATTCATTCAAAACAGCCAATCAGTTACTTTTTAAATTTCTTAACACAGAGTAATTTAAATTTTTTAAAATCACTTTATAAATAAGTAACTTTATTTTATATTTTAGTAAACTGACCCATTCAATTATCACTAGCGAAAACACAGTGATAGCCAACAGGTTAACAAAGGTGTGTGTAGGGTGTGTGTGTGTGTGTGTGTGTGTGTGTGTGTGTGTGTGTGTGTGTGTGTGTGTGTGTGTGTGTGGCAACTGACAAGGTACGTTTAGAAATTGAGTGAACCTACCGTTCCTAACACCACGCCACACCACAGCACAACACAACACAACAACACGCGCGCGCACACACACAATGTCGACACATTGGCAGACAGACGCAAGAAGACAAAAACAATTCCACCTACTAAAGTTTTTAATAATTTCATACTCATCCATTTAACTGAGTACCGAAAGAAATAGAAACCTCTCTCACTGTTAATACTGACCTACCTCAAACACTCAACCCAAGAACAAATTGTAATATGTAGCCAACCACATAGCATCTTACTGTGACGAGGTGGGTGGGTGCTCTCGCATACCAACGATGACAATGGACAGAAGTAAAGAGAAGCGACATAGAATACAGAAACACTTGTGTCTCAGTTTTCAAAAATGTCATCTAATGCAAGGCACTGCTAATCAGAACGGCACACACACACCCCCCATCTTGCTGGTGGGTGGTTCCGCCTCTCGCAAACCTTTCTTACTGACTGACACTAATTTAAGGGGAGCAGTTCCAGCTTACGCCGACTTCGCGCTGGAGCGAGTGGTTGTAAGGGGGTGGGTGAGAAAGTATGACTTTATCATTCTATGCTAGCGACCTTCGCTCTGTCCTTGCTTTGTTTTCTTTGTTCTGTGGGATGTTTTTTTTTTTTTTTTACTTTCTTGTCTAGATTCGTTTGCATTGTTCCGTTGTTCACTGCTAGGAGGGTGGAATGGGATATCATGTTGAGTCACGCCAACTCTGTATTTCACAGGTACACGAGCTGCCTTCTCTCTCTCTTTTCCACTGATTGTTTCTCTTAGTGCTGACACTATTATGTTTTTGCCTTCTCTCGTTTTCTCTCTCTCTCTCATTTCCACTGAGTGTTTTTCTTGGGGCCGACACCATTATGGTGGTGGAGAAGGTATATCAAGATTGTCAAGCATACCCTGCAGGACGTCTGCGAAGGAATGATTGTAGTTACCAGGGTTGTGGAGTCAGTTCACAAATTTTCGACTCCACCTCCTCAAACTTTAGAAGCCCATCTCCCGACTGCAACTGCAGTATATTACTCATAACATATAACTTAAAATTATAAATTTATATGGAGTTATATGTGCGAGTATGGTAAAGGTACAATATTGTAAGGTAGTGGCTTTTTATAGATTTAATTCTTAAACTATATTTTAATTGTACAATAATATAATCCTATAAAAACCTCGAACTGTATTTAATATGATAATGTTTATCTAAATTGAATTGGCTCTTTAAAATAATTGTCTCTCTAATAGGTCTGGCTTCGTTGCTGCTCTCAAATATGATTTTGACGGGAGAAAGCAAACTTTCCACAGTGACCTTGAGTCGAAGATAACGTTGTGACAGTCTAATCTGCATCTTGAGTAATCTCGGGGTGGCAAGGTATTTCATTTTTAGTGTCCAGTTCAGAAGTCCGGTAAAATCTCTCCACCTCTTTCATTACTTGGTTAAAAAAAATGTTTTGAAATTAGTTAAATAAGATGAAGTTACTCTTTCTCCGCAACTTTCCAAATTTAAGCGCTGATGTTTTGACGAATTCTATGTGCCCCTGGACATTTTTCTAAATCTCCACCTTCGTGATTACTGTTGATAAAGATGAAGGAGATTGAATGTAGTTATGTAGCAAACTATAGTCTTACTTTCCTCTTGTTTACCTTTATACGAACTTCTGTTTTATAGAGCAGAGGAGTTGTCGAATCCGGCTCACTATTTCAATAACTTCACAAAGTATTTTTCACTTCTGTTTCTTAAATTGTGCTAAATTAATAATTAAAAGAAATCTACCTTGATATGTCATTTCATTTTATAAAATACTTTTATCCCATTCATGGTTCAAACGTGGATGTGCTTTATCCAAAATTTGGAGTCAGAGTCGGGATATATTTTATCAACTCTGACTTCTAATAGTCACCTACTCCAAGACTCTGAGTTTCGACTCTGATTCCACAGCCCTGGTACTGGCTTTGCTGGTTCTGATGATAATTTGGTCACTGTTTGTTCTTCCTGTTTGGACTAGGCTTGGTCTCCCTTGATGAAGGTGGAGGTTGCGGTTGTTGCTTCTGGTGGTGTTGATGATGCTGCCTCCTGATGTGTGGTGGTCTGTGGCGTTTTCGTTTTTGCGTGTGTTAGTTTTTTGTTTTGTTTTGTTTTTGCTGCTTTCGGCATGTCTTGAATTTTTTTCTATTGTCTCGGGTTGAAGAAATGGAGACTGGATGGAGGGCGGGTAGAGAATGCAGCGGTGTACATGTGTTTCTTTTCGATGTCAAGGTGATGTTCTTTGAAGCCAGTGTCAGTTTGATTGTCTTTCTCCCTTCTTGAAGCTTTGCTAATCTGCGTATTCGCTATCATGTATTCTTTTCTTTTCCATACAGGTGATTATGATTTCGGTTATTTCCTTGTTCTGGACTTTACTTCTTTTGTTGTTCTTGTCGGCATCTGTGGGGAAGTTTATGTTAGTCACCTTTGTTGGTGCTGAATTCATTATTTGTAATTGGTGTGATTTTCCAACTACTTCATATTTGTTTCTTTATACATACATATATATATGTCCTTTCTTTCCAGTACCTCTTTAACTGTTTGGCTAAATGTTGGATGTGGGACCCTTTTGTATAATTGTCTCCTTTGTTTCCAGTACTTCTTGTCTAGATGTTGAATTTGGGGTCCTTTTGTACAATTGTTTCCTTTGTTGCCAGTACTTCCTGGCTAGATGTTGGATATGGATTTCTGCTGTGATAATGTTTCCTTGTTGTGATTGGGGTAGTGGGTAAAGTGTAGTAGTAGTAGTGGGTCACCACGGGATGCAAGACAATGATGATGAAGATGGACAATACACGTGCTTGACGAGAGTCACAGCAAGAGATGAACGTTCAGCACCATGTTTACATGAGTTAAGTTTATTTTATGGTAACAAACCCACATGCCAGCCTGCCAAAACTCCGCTCTCTCCTCTTCCATGCTACATAGTTCTCTGTTCCTCTGCACGCATACATCGACAACTCGAAAGGCACACACACACACACACACACACACACACACACACACACACACACACACACACACACACACACACACACCTGGCCAAACAAATATACTACGGACATGGGCCACCAAGGAAGCCCCTACACTTCTACAAAGATTGTCTCTAGAACTGGACTTTACCTCTATGTTCTGTGTTTTATGTATTTCGTTTAGACAATTTACTTCTAAACTACTACGAGTTATGTCATGATTTTACTATCTAAAGACATTCCATTTATTACTTTTTAAATACAACTCTTTCCTAATGTATAATTTACAAGGTACAAAATAAAATTAGCATCTAGGTGTGCTATCAGAAAACAGTGCTTACATAAATTAATAATAAAATACAAAAAGAAAATAATATAAACTAGAACACAAAAGTATATAAATACATTCTACAAACTATTTCCTATATAAATAAACAAACACCAACTTCAATTAATAACTACCTAAAACAGTATACAACAATAAAATCGTGTACTCTAACACAACGTAACATGAATTTCCCATACATCCTTAACAAAAGCCTGCGATCACTCTGACCTAATTTTCCGACAGCTACTGACCTACATTTGAAAAAGAAAACAAAGTGCTATATACTGCGCACTAGCCTTCCACACTTTGTTGCCTGTTATTGGCTACATGTTGGATATGGTGTTCTGCTGTATAAGTGTTACCTTGGATGTTGCCAGTATTTCTTTAAGGACAAAATGCCTGCGATTACTCTGACCTAATTTTCCGACAGCGACTGGCCTAGATTTGAAAAAGAAAACAAAGTGCTATATACTGCGCACTTGGCTATTTAATATGTAGTTCAAGGTATTGTTGATTTCCACATTGTTGGTATTTACCTTGATGGCTAGGGATTCTTGCTCTTGGGTGAGTTCATCTCGCCTAGTATAAAATGACTCTTCCAGGGCCTGGTGATGTTAGACTCAATTCTCTCTCTATAAGTCTGAGATGTGTATCAGGTTCTTCGATTTGTTGTGGTCCACTGTTCATGAACTGCGTGCTTTTTCTCACCTCGTCCTCATCGTGTTTTGTGTTTTGTTTGCACGATTTTTGTTCCTTCCTGCCATTGTCTGGCTCGGTCTTTTGTCCAAGAGTGGAAAGACATTGCAGAGACAATTTCCCAACTCAAATTTTGCAAGCGGAACATTATCAGGTTGGTGGTGGCGGTGGTGGTGATGGATTCGTTAATTTATTTTCCATACCGATGCATGCATGAAGTCTTTCTCCATTGAAGTTCTAGTTCCTGGGTGCTCTGATAGGATTTGCTTCTTCTCAATTGTCCCTGGGTTGATCTGGTAGGATTATTTTCTCATTTGTCTGTGAGGTTTACTGGTAGGACGTGAATTCCCTCTATTGTCTTTGGGATGTTCTGCTAGGATAAGCTTTTCCTCACATGTCCCTAGGGTGCTCTGATAGGATTTGCTTCTCCTTCTTTGTCTAGGGGTGCTGTGGTAGGATTTGCATCCTCTCACTTTTCTCTGTGGTGTCAAAACGTGATTGACGTCTGTGTTGTTGGTGTTGTACTGCCGTTGTGGGATGTTTTCACTAACACTTTGCATGCTAATATAAAGTAAAATGCGAGCGGTAGAGAAAGTCCCTGAATGAAAGCAAAGATATCGCCACTAGAAATAGCCTTCTGGTCTTAACTGTGTTACATTAAGATGCTTTAATTACGAAATACAATTAAATGTCTAAGAGTTCTGTTTTTGTGTAACAATCAAATGAAATGGCATTCATTATGTTTAAATGCTACATTTTGATTAATCTATAAACTACATGATTAAGTACAAAATAAACTAGAAAGCAATAATGGCACACTATATGGGAAGCATTAATCATTCACACCAGCAAATACTTAACTAAAATTGCACCCATTATTACAGAACAAAAATTTTAATCTATTCTTTTTTAAACTATATAAACCTCTTCAACAGTTAGATAGCGAATCAATCAAACAATATTTATTGATAAAAGTGTGTACACTAACACAATTCTGCTTAGAGCTAGCAAGAAGGCACAGCACTATTTGATAGAAAGTCACCGAGCGACCCACAAAGGTGACCCGATATGTCAAAACTATTGTCACCTGTTTAATGCTTATCCGTAAAGTAGCACAAAGGAGGGTGGAACATAGCTTGTCTGCCTATTATTATAGTCATAAATCCTTGTCGTTCACTAATTATTGCAATCATTACAATTTCCCTGGAGTTTGGGTGGGAGAATTACCTAACAAACCAAACAGACTGTATGTTCGTTATATTTTCAAGCATTTCACTGGGTTAGGTTCAGAATTTACACTTGAATTCAGAATTTGATAATTGAATTTACTCAGTGTATTTGTCAGTGTAAGGTTCACAATTTATGATTGAATTTAATAATGTATTTGTCAGTGTAAGTTTCACAATTTATGATTGAATTTAATAATGAATTTGTCAGAATTATATTCATAATTTATTGTTGAATGAAGAATTTGGTTTAGTGGTTATTTGTCAAGGTTATGTTCAGAATTTATGATTGAATTGATAATTGCATTTAATATAGTTGACAGGGTCAGATTTAGAATTTATGATTGAATGAAGAATTTGATAACTGGATTTAATAGAGTATTTTCAAAAATCACCCTCCTTGTCTTTCTCCTCTTTTTAGGTGTAATACAGAAAGGCAGTGACGTGACTGATATACGCACATTTGGACTGAACATAAGGAAATGAGGGACCGAAATTATATTTTATTTCATTTTAAAAAACCGCTAACAAAACTAATTGAAGTAATCCGAGTTTTGTTATTTTTCGTATGTAGCATGTAACTTCCAGTAACGGTCACCTAAGATCTCTTTAGTAGACAGACGTTCGTGACGCAGTGTGTGTTAATTATCATATTGAATATATATATTAGTTTATGAAGAATATGTATATTAAATAAATTGGGACAACTGCGCAATACCGTCACATGTTGTTGACGAGTGAAATGGCCAGTGCGCATTAGAATTGACCACAGAAAAGCGTGCATCTCGATTACCACTATATATCCAAGGCAAAAATCATGTCACAGGACATAGCTTCTGGAAGTTTTGGAAACCTTCAGTGAAAGCTATATAAGGGACAAAATGAAGATTTTACTCTCAATGTTGAAAACGTCGATTCGCCTGAAGCCAGTCTAACTTCACGTATGAATTATCTCATGTACAGAGATTTCATAAAGGAAAGCTGCAATAATCTCTTTCCATCCGTTTTCCATCCGTCTGATGCCATATATTGAGTAACGAGGCAAAATTACTCAGTATAACTTTTGGCAAAGTGGAAAGTTCGCTGTCAAAGAAAACCCGATGCATGCGACGCTGGTTGTATGCAGTTAACGACACGAGGGACCAATTTTGTCTTCCCCCTGTCTGAGTTCGTTTGGCAGTCTATCCCGCTAATTGAGAGGCTAGCACCGAGATTTTCTTACAGATATCCGGATTTCTACACTCAATGTAATGCGACGACACATCCCACTGGACGACTCCACCCGATAATGCTAAACGTCGTTGGGGTGTCCGTTTCCACGACAACCGGTACAACGATAATTATCGAGGCTGACAACAGTCAGCTAAATTTCAGATTTCTCCCCAGTGATAATCTGAAAGTGGTGCCTAGATTCTGCAGAATCTTCACCTGTAATGCGACCCCTCAATTGCGTCCTATCTTCACTTTGAAGTGCAGCTTATAAGTGACGTGTGAGATTACGTCCTCTCCTTGGAACTCTGACATTAATAGTGAGTAATCATTAGCACGGCTAACGCGCACATACTTAACTCTAGAACTCGAAGAAAATGAACACTATTATATCGTTTGCAAAATAAGAACTCTAATGTTAAAAGTAATGCTTATTTTACATGTGAACTATTGTTAAAGCGGCCCCATTTGCCGCATAAGAATTGTGTAATTAATCTTTATTTTATATTTTGAATTTCATCATTTTCATCTCCCCCTTATTCCCCACAGAGTGTATGACATTGGAAAGTTGAATGAATGATTAATCACTGTGCGAAAGAGTAGTGCCCCCTTTTAAATCGGGAAATAAATAACCTGATTTAAACATCTTTCAACTCTCTTGTTATTCATAATTTTTGAGAGGGACGAAAGAATTGTACTATTGTTTTGCACCGTTCGTCTGTTCGTCCATTTATTCACATTTATGATACACACTCACAACACACACCGCCAATAAAACGTTCCTTGGCATGACATTAATAAACTGGGCCCCACCCAAACATCAATGGCGTATGTCATGTGTGTCTATGTAACAACTTGACGCGACGTAGTACTGGCACACGTCACGGGCTTTTCTTGGAGGTGCACCGGAGCAGGCCAAAAATAGACTTCACCCCTTGCATCTCTAACTTCAGCTCGGGTCGGCTTGTAACGAGCCGCCCGTTTTGTAAACATCTGGTGACCCTGACGTGATCTGACAAGGTAAATTGTGTTGTTGTAAGAAAGTGTCATCTCTTTCCTGCTTTTCTATCTCATCACCATTATGCATTGTTATTGCATGTTAGGGCTTTGCTATTGAGACTTAGGTGAACTGGATTTTGATAAGACTTATTATTGTGTTGAAATAAGTTTTATTATCTTTACGCTATTATCGTTAACGCGTACCGACTCGTGTTTAGACGTACATAGATCGATATTTTGTACGCTACATTAGCAACTGTTGTTTTGCTAATTTTGCTAACTTTGCAAATTTGCGATTAGGATCTCTTTTACTCGTGTTTGTAATAATCCTAATCACGTGGTGGCTGGTGTTCATACGCACACCATTGCACCACTTGTGACCTACAGAGGTCAAAATCCCGCGAATATTCTAAGTCACTTTATCCATACTCGTGATAACTAGCAATTTTAAAAATGGCCGAGCTAGTAAACATAAAGAAAGAACTCATGGCTATGGGCAGAGAATTCGGGTATGAAAAAGCCGAGTTAAAGAAATACGTGGATGAGGAGATAGCTAAATGGTATGTTGTGAAAGAAAATGAGGCGAAAGAGGCTATAGAGCTAGAAGATAAGAGACAGTTAGCTAGACAGCTAGAGATGAAAGACCTGAGAGAGCTAGAGGAAAAAAGAGAGTTAGCTAAACAGCTAGAGATGCAAACTTTGAGAGAGCTAGAGGAGAAAAGAGCGAAAGAGGCGAGAGATTTTAAAGAGAAAGAAATCCAAGATATGAGAGAAATAGAGTTATTAAAGATTCAGTCAGCTAGGGATTTAGAAGATAAAAGGCAGGAAGTAGAAGAGAGAAAGCTTAAGTTAAAAGCTAGAGCACATCAGGAACAGCTTGAATTAGCTAAGCAAGAGGTAACAGCTAGAGAGAAGTTGTTAGATGGGACTGCTAAGCAACAGGCCGAATTAAATAAACCCCGTACACGGCTAGCTTTCTTTAACCCTGAAGTCGAGACGATTGACGAGTTTTTGACACGCTTTGACAGTTTCATTGCCAACTTTAATTACACTGACATTGAAAAGAAACAACAACTCGGTCAAATACTCCAAGGTGAAAGCTCGCGCGCATTTACTGATCTAACGCGCGATCCCGCTATTACTTATGCAGATCTCAAAACGGGTTTGATGCGTACTTTTCAATGTACAGCAGAAGGCTTTCGAAAAATGTTTAGGAGAGCCATACCTAAAGCAAATGACACCATGCAAGCCTTCGGTACCCGGTTACGCCATTATCTTGATAGATGGATTGATTTGACAGACATCCGGAAGACATATGAGGGCCTATTTGATTTGATATTAAGAGATCAATTTCTCCATATTGCTCCGCCTGCAATGACGACATATTTGCAGCGAAACCCCCCGGCTAACTTCAGTGATATGTTGAGGTTAGCAGACATGTATAATGATTACCCTGATCCGGTAATTACGAGGAGCGCACCACGCCCTCCTCCAACAAATCGGCAGAAGTATACACCGAAACCGAACCGACCAATGACGAAATCGGAAAAACCCGAACCGGTACAGCGGACATATACTAAGTCACAAGACGTACGACGTCACACACGTGACTCCCCACCTATGACATGTTACACTTGCAAAGGGAAGGGGCATAGTTCTCAGAACTGTCCCAGTCCACGTGATGTAAAAGTATGCACTGAAACAGGTGCAACTCTAAAGACCCAACAGGCTACAGTAAACGGACAAAGAGTCAAAATACTGGTCGATACAGGCGCGTCCATAAGCTGCATAAATGCTAAACTTGTACGCCCTGAACAGTATCTAAGAGGTAGTGTCCGCATTCGATGTGTTATGGGACACCTTAGTACATGTCCAAGAGCCACTGTACATGTTACGTCATCCGTATTTTCCGGTACAGTCACCGCCGCAGTAATAAGAGACATGCAGTTCGGATTCATACTATCGCCCGGACAGTGTGACACACACACTGAGGGCATCTATCCTGTTCTCCCCGTAACCACTAGAGCACAACGGGAACGTAGTAAACAAGGACCCCCAGCTCTAAAGATAGTCGAGAATACATTTCCGCAGTTGACCCCAAGTCAACTCAGTCACCTGCAGCAGGAGGACAAAAACTTGTCCTCAATGCTAAAGCTAGCACGGAAAAACACTATTACGTCCAGCAAGTACGCGACAATTACGTATTTCCTGAAGGACGGACTAGCGTTTCGGCGCACCGACTATAAGGAAAATGATACTAGAAGCACCACGTGTCTATTTACCCCTACACCACTCAGACAGCTGATTCTTAGCTTTGCACACGACTCAATCATGTCCGGACATCAGGGCGCACGGCGCACTGAGCAGCGAGTTCGTGAGGACTTTTTTTGGCCAGGCCTGAGTAGGGATGTTCGCTCGTACGTTCGTACATGTACGCAGTGTCAACAACATATCGACCGAGGGCGTGTCAGTCGAGTTCCCCTCGAGATAGTACCAACAGTAGAGGAACCATTCCTAAAAGTCGCAGTAGACATTATTGGCCCAATCATTCCCGCGGCCGAAGGAGGATATCGCTATATCCTAACAATCGTGGATTTTGCAACACGATATCCAGAAGCAGTCGCATTAAAGGGCATCACAGCGATCGAAGTCGCAGACGCTTTAATAGACGTATTTTCTCGTACTGGTGTACCTCGAGAAATATTGAGTGACCAGGGCACTCAATTCACCTCAGCAATGATGGCTGAAACAATGCGTCTACTAGCGTGTAAACAGTTGTTCTCATCACCATATCACGCTCAGTCTAATGGTGCCGTTGAACGTTTCAACGGTACGATAAAGAAAATGTTAATTAAAATGGCCTCGGAACAACCCGACCAGTGGCCGCGTTTTCTAGCACCATTACTCTTCGCGTATCGCGAACTCCCACAAGAGAGTACGGGCTACTCACCGTTCCAACTACTATACGGAAGGCAACCTCGTGGTCCCCTTAAGCTAATAAAAGAAACATGGGTCAAGGGAGACACTGTGACCGATGGTAAAGATGTTCACACGTACGTAGCCGAACTACGTCAACGTCTGACCGAGACATGTCACTTAGCACAGGAAAACATTCGCGAAAAACAACCCCGATACAAGCGAAATTTTGACCGTACGGCTGTGGAACGTGACCTCGAACCAGGCCAGCTCGTGTTACTCTTGCGGCCCACGCATAACAACCGCATGCAAATGCACTGGCGTGGACCCTATCGCGTTATTAAGCGTGTGAAGCAGAACGACTACAGCATACAGATAGGAAATAAGCAGAAAACCTATCACATAAATATGCTCAAGCGTTACTATGAACGCAGCGACGAACAGATACAAAGCGTGAATGTCGCACTGATACAATTGGAAGACTCCAATTTCAGAACAGACATGATGTCCGCCGAAACCCAGCCTAACTCCGCAGTTACAGTCGATCAAGTCGAGATTGACTCAAACTTAACGGTCGAACAGCGCGACGCAATGTCAAAGCTCTTACACAGACACGCGCGCATATTCACCGACCAACCGGGCCACTCAGATTTGGTTGAACACCGCATCAAACTTTTAAGTGACAAACCGATACGCTTAAAACAGTACCCACAGAAATATGAGAGCACAAAGTACATAGCAGAACAGGTGCGTGAAATGCAAGAACAGGGCGTGATTGAACAGTCAATCTCCCCATATTCATCACCGGTCGTCTTAGTTAAAAAGAAAGACGGTACGCTTCGTTTTTGTGTGGACTACAGACAGTTAAATGAGATAACTGAATTCGATGCGGAACCCATTCCAAATCAGGACGAATTATTCGCAAAACTAACCAAGGCACATTACTTTTCGAAGTTTGACATGTGCAAAGGGTACTGGCAACTGTCAGTTGCTATTGACGACAGACCAAAAACAGCATTCCCAACTCCGCTAGGCTTATTTCAGTTTTGCCGACTACCGTTCGGACTAGCGAACGCACCCGCAACATTCGCGCGCTTCATGCGAAAATTACCGTTAGAGAGCGTTAACGCCTTGAATTTCTTTGATGACATACTGGTAGCAACAGGAACATGGGACCAACATTTATCCTCAGTGGGTGGTCTACTTGATATTCTCGAGCGCCATAAATTGACCGTGAAACCCACCAAAGTACGCGCGGGCTTTCGAGAGATTGAATTTCTTGGCCATATCATAAGTGACGGACAAATAGGCCCTAATCTAGACTTAACTGCAGCCATTCGTGACATGACCTTACCGACTACAAAGAAACAGGTCAGGGCAGTTTTGGGGCTAGTGGGGTACTACCGAAAATTTGTCCCAAACTTCAGTACGCTTCTTAAACCACTGACGGACTTAACTGGAAACAAACAACCCACGAAAATACGATGGACGGCAGAGTGTAGCACCGCCCTCGAAAAAGTGAAGGACATCTTGACCAGTAAACCCGTCCTACAGTTACCAGACTTTGACAAGAGATTTATTGTCAGGACCGACGCATCAGACGAAGGCCTCGGTGCCATACTTCTCCAAGAGACAGATGACGAATACCTACCGGTAGCATACGCTTCTAAGAAACTGTTAGATCGTGAGACACGGTACTCTACGATTGAAAAAGAGTGCTTAGCAATCGTATGGGCACTCAAGAAATTTAGTGCTTATCTGTACTCTAAACCATTCATCCTGCAGTGCGATCATAAGCCGCTTACATATCTGCGCACTAGCATGTACGATAACGCTAGGCTAACTAGATGGACACTCCTGCTACAGGAGTATAGCTTCGTTGTCGAACACATCGCGGGCCGAGAAAATTCGGGTGCCGATGCATTATCCCGGCATGCCATAACCGCGATATAAACAAGAGAGAGGATAGTCTCTCCACAGATGCGCATATAATTCCTGTGGGGACTATCGTGTGAAATAAAATTTTTTTTGTTCCTATTTGATTTCCACTCTGTGAGCTCCAATCAATTTTAAGAAGGGGGTTGTCACAGGAAATGAGGGACCGAAATTATATTTTATTTCATTTTAAAAAACCGCTAACAAAACTAATTGAAGTAATCCGAGTTTTGTTATTTTTCGTATGTAGCATGTAACTTCCAGTAACGGTCACCTAAGATCTCTTTAGTAGACAGACGTTCGTGACGCAGTGTGTGTTAATTATCATATTGAATATATATATTAGTTTATGAAGAATATGTATATTAAATAAATTGGGACAACTGCGCAATACCGTCACATGTTGTTGACGAGTGAAATGGCCAGTGCGCATTAGAATTGACCACAGAAAAGCGTGCATCTCGATTACCACTATATATCCAAGGCAAAAATCATGTCACAGGACATAGCTTCTGGAAGTTTTGGAAACCTTCAGTGAAAGCTATATAAGGGACAAAATGAAGATTTTACTCTCAATGTTGAAAACGTCGATTCGCCTGAAGCCAGTCTAACTTCACGTATGAATTATCTCATGTACAGAGATTTCATAAAGGAAAGCTGCAATAATCTCTTTCCATCCGTTTTCCATCCGTCTGATGCCATATATTGAGTAACGAGGCAAAATTACTCAGTATAACTTTTGGCAAAGTGGAAAGTTCGCTGTCAAAGAAAACCCGATGCATGCGACGCTGGTTGTATGCAGTTAACGACACGAGGGACCAATTTTGTCTTCCCCCTGTCTGAGTTCGTTTGGCAGTCTATCCCGCTAATTGAGAGGCTAGCACCGAGATTTTCTTACAGATATCCGGATTTCTACACTCAATGTAATGCGACGACACATCCCACTGGACGACTCCACCCGATAATGCTAAACGTCGTTGGGGTGTCCGTTTCCACGACAACCGGTACAACGATAATTATCGAGGCTGACAACAGTCAGCTAAATTTCAGATTTCTCCCCAGTGATAATCTGAAAGTGGTGCCTAGATTCTGCAGAATCTTCACCTGTAATGCGACCCCTCAATTGCGTCCTATCTTCACTTTGAAGTGCCGCTTATAAGTGACGTGTGAGATTACGTCCTCTCCTTGGAACTCTGACATTAATAGTGAGTAATCATTAGCACGGCTAACGCGCACATACTTAACTCTAGAACTCGAAGAAAATGAACACTATTATATCGTTTGCAAAATAAGAACTCTAATGTTAAAAGTAATGCTTATTTTACATGTGAACTATTGTTAAAGCGGCCCCATTTGCCGCATAAGAATTGTGTAATTAATCTTTATTTTATATTTTGAATTTCATCATTTTCATCTCCCCCTTATTCCCCACAGAGTGTATGACATTGGAAAGTTGAATGAATGATTAATCACTGTGCGAAAGAGTAGTGCCCCCTTTTAAATCGGGAAATAAATAACCTGATTTAAACATCTTTCAACTCTCTTGTTATTCATAATTTTTGAGAGGGACGAAAGAATTGTACTATTGTTTTGCACCGTTCGTCTGTTCGTCCATTTATTCACATTTATGATACACACTCACAACACACACCGCCAATAAAACGTTCCTTGGCATGACATTAATAAACTGGGCCCCACCCAAACATCAATGGCGTATGTCATGTGTGTCTATGTAACAACTTGACGCGACGTAGTACTGGCACACGTCACGGGCTTTTCTTGGAGGTGCACCGGAGCAGGCCAAAAATAGACTTCACCCCTTGCATCTCTAACTTCAGCTCGGGTCGGCTTGTAACGAGCCGCCCGTTTTGTAAACATCTGGTGACCCTGACGTGATCTGACAAGGTAAATTGTGTTGTTGTAAGAAAGTGTCATCTCTTTCCTGCTTTTCTATCTCATCACCATTATGCATTGTTATTGCATGTTAGGGCTTTGCTATTGAGACTTAGGTGAACTGGATTTTGATAAGACTTATTATTGTGTTGAAATAAGTTTTATTATCTTTACGCTATTATCGTTAACGCGTACCGACTCGTGTTTAGACGTACATAGATCGATATTTTGTACGCTACATTAGCAACTGTTGTTTTGCTAATTTTGCTAACTTTGCAAATTTGCGATTAGGATCTCTTTTACTCGTGTTTGTAATAATCCTAATCACGTGGTGGCTGGTGTTCATACGCACACCATTGCACCACTTGTGACCTACAGAGGTCAAAATCCCGCGAATATTCTAAGTCACTTTATCCATACTCGTGATAACTAGCAATTTTAAAAATGGCCGAGCTAGTAAACATAAAGAAAGAACTCATGGCTATGGGCAGAGAATTCGGGTATGAAAAAGCCGAGTTAAAGAAATACGTGGATGAGGAGATAGCTAAATGGTATGTTGTGAAAGAAAATGAGGCGAAAGAGGCTATAGAGCTAGAAGATAAGAGACAGTTAGCTAGACAGCTAGAGATGAAAGACCTGAGAGAGCTAGAGGAAAAAAGAGAGTTAGCTAAACAGCTAGAGATGCAAACTTTGAGAGAGCTAGAGGAGAAAAGAGCGAAAGAGGCGAGAGATTTTAAAGAGAAAGAAATCCAAGATATGAGAGAAATAGAGTTATTAAAGATTCAGTCAGCTAGGGATTTAGAAGATAAAAGGCAGGAAGTAGAAGAGAGAAAGCTTAAGTTAAAAGCTAGAGCACATCAGGAACAGCTTGAATTAGCTAAGCAAGAGGTAACAGCTAGAGAGAAGTTGTTAGATGGGACTGCTAAGCAACAGGCCGAATTAAATAAACCCCGTACACGGCTAGCTTTCTTTAACCCTGAAGTCGAGACGATTGACGAGTTTTTGACACGCTTTGACAGTTTCATTGCCAACTTTAATTACACTGACATTGAAAAGAAACAACAACTCGGTCAAATACTCCAAGGTGAAAGCTCGCGCGCATTTACTGATCTAACGCGCGATCCCGCTATTACTTATGCAGATCTCAAAACGGGTTTGATGCGTACTTTTCAATGTACAGCAGAAGGCTTTCGAAAAATGTTTAGGAGAGCCATACCTAAAGCAAATGACACCATGCAAGCCTTCGGTACCCGGTTACGCCATTATCTTGATAGATGGATTGATTTGACAGACATCCGGAAGACATATGAGGGCCTATTTGATTTGATATTAAGAGATCAATTTCTCCATATTGCTCCGCCTGCAATGACGACATATTTGCAGCGAAACCCCCCGGCTAACTTCAGTGATATGTTGAGGTTAGCAGACACGTATAATGATTACCCTGATCCGGTAATTACGAGGAGCGCACCACGCCCTCCTCCAACAAATCGGCAGAAGTATACACCGAAACCGAACCGACCAATGACGAAATCGGAAAAACCCGAACCGGTACAGCGGACATATACTAAGTCACAAGACGTACGACGTCACACACGTGACTCCCCACCTATGACATGTTACACTTGCAAAGGGAAGGGGCATAGTTCTCAGAACTGTCCCAGTCCACGTGATGTAAAAGTATGCACTGAAACAGGTGCAACTCTAAAGACCCAACAGGCTACAGTAAACGGACAAAGAGTCAAAATACTGGTCGATACAGGCGCGTCCATAAGCTGCATAAATGCTAAACTTGTACGCCCTGAACAGTATCTAAGAGGTAGTGTCCGCATTCGATGTGTTATGGGACACCTTAGTACATGTCCAAGAGCCACTGTACATGTTACGTCATCCGTATTTTCCGGTACAGTCACCGCCGCAGTAATAAGAGACATGCAGTTCGGATTCATACTATCGCCCGGACAGTGTGACACACACACTGAGGGCATCTATCCTGTTCTCCCCGTAACCACTAGAGCACAACGGGAACGTAGTAAACAAGGACCCCCAGCTCTAAAGATAGTCGAGAATACATTTCCGCAGTTGACCCCAAGTCAACTCAGTCACCTGCAGCAGGAGGACAAAAACTTGTCCTCAATGCTAAAGCTAGCACGGAAAAACACTATTACGTCCAGCAAGTACGCGACAATTACGTATTTCCTGAAGGACGGACTAGCGTTTCGGCGCACCGACTATAAGGAAAATGATACTAGAAGCACCACGTGTCTATTTACCCCTACACCACTCAGACAGCTGATTCTTAGCTTTGCACACGACTCAATCATGTCCGGACATCAGGGCGCACGGCGCACTGAGCAGCGAGTTCGTGAGGACTTTTTTTGGCCAGGCCTGAGTAGGGATGTTCGCTCGTACGTTCGTACATGTACGCAGTGTCAACAACATATCGACCGAGGGCGTGTCAGTCGAGTTCCCCTCGAGATAGTACCAACAGTAGAGGAACCATTCCTAAAAGTCGCAGTAGACATTATTGGCCCAATCATTCCCGCGGCCGAAGGAGGATATCGCTATATCCTAACAATCGTGGATTTTGCAACACGATATCCAGAAGCAGTCGCATTAAAGGGCATCACAGCGATCGAAGTCGCAGACGCTTTAATAGACGTATTTTCTCGTACTGGTGTACCTCGAGAAATATTGAGTGACCAGGGCACTCAATTCACCTCAGCAATGATGGCTGAAACAATGCGTCTACTAGCGTGTAAACAGTTGTTCTCATCACCATATCACGCTCAGTCTAATGGTGCCGTTGAACGTTTCAACGGTACGATAAAGAAAATGTTAATTAAAATGGCCTCGGAACAACCCGACCAGTGGCCGCGTTTTCTAGCACCATTACTCTTCGCGTATCGCGAACTCCCACAAGAGAGTACGGGCTACTCACCGTTCCAACTACTATACGGAAGGCAACCTCGTGGTCCCCTTAAGCTAATAAAAGAAACATGGGTCAAGGGAGACACTGTGACCGATGGTAAAGATGTTCACACGTACGTAGCCGAACTACGTCAACGTCTGACCGAGACATGTCACTTAGCACAGGAAAACATTCGCGAAAAACAACCCCGATACAAGCGAAATTTTGACCGTACGGCTGTGGAACGTGACCTCGAACCAGGCCAGCTCGTGTTACTCTTGCGGCCCACGCATAACAACCGCATGCAAATGCACTGGCGTGGACCCTATCGCGTTATTAAGCGTGTGAAGCAGAACGACTACAGCATACAGATAGGAAATAAGCAGAAAACCTATCACATAAATATGCTCAAGCGTTACTATGAACGCAGCGACGAACAGATACAAAGCGTGAATGTCGCACTGATACAATTGGAAGACTCCAATTTCAGAACAGACATGATGTCCGCCGAAACCCAGCCTAACTCCGCAGTTACAGTCGATCAAGTCGAGATTGACTCAAACTTAACGGTCGAACAGCGCGACGCAATGTCAAAGCTCTTACACAGACACGCGCGCATATTCACCGACCAACCGGGCCACTCAGATTTGGTTGAACACCGCATCAAACTTTTAAGTGACAAACCGATACGCTTAAAACAGTACCCACAGAAATATGAGAGCACAAAGTACATAGCAGAACAGGTGCGTGAAATGCAAGAACAGGGCGTGATTGAACAGTCAATCTCCCCATATTCATCACCGGTTATTCATCACCGGTCGTCTTAGTTAAAAAGAAAGACGGTACGCTTCGTTTTTGTGTGGACTACAGACAGTTAAATGAGATAACTGAATTCGATGCGGAACCCATTCCAAATCAGGACGAATTATTCGCAAAACTAACCAAGGCACATTACTTTTCGAAGTTTGACATGTGCAAAGGGTACTGGCAACTGTCAGTTGCTATTGACGACAGACCAAAAACAGCATTCCCAACTCCGCTAGGCTTATTTCAGTTTTGCCGACTACCGTTCGGACTAGCGAACGCACCCGCAACATTCGCGCGCTTCATGCGAAAATTACCGTTAGAGAGCGTTAACGCCTTGAATTTCTTTGATGACATACTGGTAGCAACAGGAACATGGGACCAACATTTATCCTCAGTGGGTGGTCTACTTGATATTCTCGAGCGCCATAAATTGACCGTGAAACCCACCAAAGTACGCGCGGGCTTTCGAGAGATTGAATTTCTTGGCCATATCATAAGTGACGGACAAATAGGCCCTAATCTAGACTTAACTGCAGCCATTCGTGACATGACCTTACCGACTACAAAGAAACAGGTCAGGGCAGTTTTGGGGCTAGTGGGGTACTACCGAAAATTTGTCCCAAACTTCAGTACGCTTCTTAAACCACTGACGGACTTAACTGGAAACAAACAACCCACGAAAATACGATGGATGGCAGAGTGTAGCACCGCCCTCGAAAAAGTGAAGGACATCTTGACCAGTAAACCCGTCCTACAGTTACCAGACTTTGACAAGAGATTTATTGTCAGGACCGACGCATCAGACGAAGGCCTCGGTGCCATACTTCTCCAAGAGACAGATGACGAATACCTACCGGTAGCATACGCTTCTAAGAAACTGTTAGATCGTGAGACACGGTACTCTACGATTGAAAAAGAGTGCTTAGCAATCGTATGGGCACTCAAGAAATTTAGTGCTTATCTGTACTCTAAACCATTCATCCTGCAGTGCGATCATAAGCCGCTTACATATCTGCGCACTAGCATGTACGATAACGCTAGGCTAACTAGATGGACACTCCTGCTACAGGAGTATAGCTTCGTTGTCGAACACATCGCAGGCCGAGAAAATTCGGGTGCCGATGCATTATCCCGGCATGCCATAACCGCGATATAAACAAGAGAGAGGATAGTCTCTCCACAGATGCGCATATAATTCCTGTGGGGACTATCGTGTGAAATAAAATTTTTTTTGTTCCTATTTGATTTCCACTCTGTGAGCTCCAATCAATTTTAAGAAGGGGGTTGTCACAGGAAATGAGGGACCGAAATTATATTTTATTTCATTTTAAAAAACCGCTAACAAAACTAATTGAAGTAATCCGAGTTTTGTTATTTTTCGTATGTAGCATGTAACTTCCAGTAACGGTCACCTAAGATCTCTTTAGTAGACAGACGTTCGTGACGCAGTGTGTGTTAATTATCATATTGAATATATATATTAGTTTATGAAGAATATGTATATTAAATAAATTGGGACAACTGCGCAATACCGTCACATGTTGTTGACGAGTGAAATGGCCAGTGCGCATTAGAATTGACCACAGAAAAGCGTGCATCTCGATTACCACTATATATCCAAGGCAAAAATCATGTCACAGGACATAGCTTCTGGAAGTTTTGGAAACCTTCAGTGAAAGCTATATAAGGGACAAAATGAAGATTTTACTCTCAATGTTGAAAACGTCGATTCGCCTGAAGCCAGTCTAACTTCACGTATGAATTATCTCATGTACAGAGATTTCATAAAGGAAAGCTGCAATAATCTCTTTCCATCCGTTTTCCATCCGTCTGATGCCATATATTGAGTAACGAGGCAAAATTACTCAGTATAACTTTTGGCAAAGTGGAAAGTTCGCTGTCAAAGAAAACCCGATGCATGCGACGCTGGTTGTATGCAGTTAACGACACGAGGGACCAATTTTGTCTTCCCCCTGTCTGAGTTCGTTTGGCAGTCTATCCCGCTAATTGAGAGGCTAGCACCGAGATTTTCTTACAGATATCCGGATTTCTACACTCAATGTAATGCGACGACACATCCCACTGGACGACTCCACCCGATAATGCTAAACGTCGTTGGGGTGTCCGTTTCCACGACAACCGGTACAACGATAATTATCGAGGCTGACAACAGTCAGCTAAATTTCAGATTTCTCCCCAGTGATAATCTGAAAGTGGTGCCTAGATTCTGCAGAATCTTCACCTGTAATGCGACCCCTCAATTGCGTCCTATCTTCACTTTGAAGTGCCGCTTATAAGTGACGTGTGAGATTACGTCCTCTCCTTGGAACTCTGACATTAATAGTGAGTAATCATTAGCACGGCTAACGCGCACATACTTAACTCTAGAACTCGAAGAAAATGAACACTATTATATCGTTTGCAAAATAAGAACTCTAATGTTAAAAGTAATGCTTATTTTACATGTGAACTATTGTTAAAGCGGCCCCATTTGCCGCATAAGAATTGTGTAATTAATCTTTATTTTATATTTTGAATTTCATCATTTTCATCTCCCCCTTATTTCCCACAGAGTGTATGACATTGGAAAGTTGAATGAATGATTAATCACTGTGCGAAAGAGTAGTGCCCCCTTTTAAATCGGGAAATAAATAACCTGATTTAAACATCTTTCAACTCTCTTGTTATTCATAATTTTTGAGAGGGACGAAAGAATTGTACTATTGTTTTGCACCGTTCGTCTGTTCGTCCATTTATTCACATTTATGATACACACTCACAACACACACCGCCAATAAAACGTTCCTTGGCATGACATTAATAAACTGGGCCCCACCCAAACATCAATGGCGTATGTCATGTGTGTCTATGTAACAACTTGACGCGACGTAGTACTGGCACACGTCACGGGCTTTTCTTGGAGGTGCACCGGAGCAGGCCAAAAATAGACTTCACCCCTTGCATCTCTAACTTCAGCTCGGGTCGGCTTGTAACGAGCCGCCCGTTTTGTGACAATAGAGTATTTTCAAAAATCACCCTCCTTGTCTTTCTCCTCTTTTTAGGTGTAATACAGAAAGGCAGTGACGTGACTGATATACGCACATTTGGACTGAACATAAGGATACAAACTGATCAACATACATTAATGTTGTTATTATGCACCAATTGATAGGCAATGTCTTTGCACGGAGCTTCTCTCTCAGGTACATAACCCTCCCAGTCTCTTAATGGTGTGTGTGCGTAAGCAGCAGCTGTTGTTGCATGGGTAATCCGAGTTGTGGTCACTAGGCCCGTAGCCTTGCCTAGTAAAGATAAAAAAAAAGATGATGACTCTATGACATAGAGCTGGTGCTATTGTAAGAATATGTCTATCAAAACTAGTGGACTTCAGTGACAAATGTTCTTGAGGTAGTTACAACAAAAAGAAATATATATCATTCGTAAATTCTGAGTATTTGTGTTCATAACGATTGTAGGTTATGGTATGGAAATTGAATCCTGAAGCACATTTTTGCATAAGTATAATATATGAAAACCTATATAAACAAACAGATAGATAAACTTTAAGAACATAAAACTTGTGATTATTGTCAAGTTCAAAATAGAATCTTCCAGGTTTCATCAGAAAATAATATCTCTTATACTGATCTCATACAACAGGACGTTTTAACTTCTTTAAATAACTAGCTATCTCAGTTTGCCCTTGTACTACATATTACATGTAACCAGCTATTTCAAACAATCCTTGCACTACATATAAAATGTAACTAGCTATCTCAATCTGTCCTTGTACTAAATATTAAATGTAACTAGTTCATTTATCAGACTCTTCTATTTAATAGTCAATTGTCCTCACTTATCCAGGTCATGAAAGTGTGACTGGGGGGCGAGCCTATATTTATTTAATCATCTATCTGGTGTGTGGTAGTCAAATCCCCTTTGTGACTGCCTACATGTCTATGCTGCGGGTGCAAGTGAAATGAGTGTGACACCGCAATCAGCAATTATAGTCGCATTCACTCACGAATGCATAGTAGACTGCTTTCAGAATGGGTTTCCCTTACATACAATCACAGTTACCACATCTGGGTGATATTCTTGACTGAGGAAAGTTCCACTAGCTGCCTGCAATCTACGTAGCCAAGACTATAGGTATAGGGTGGAATGGATATCCCAATCATTTGAAGTCAGAGACTACCCCTCCAATAAAAATGTCTGCACCTCACATTGATCAGGATTATTCATAGAGACACTTCATGACATGACATTTAAACTTTTTTTTGCAAGAACTGCAACCAACACTCCTATCAAGGAAGTGTTGCACTAAAATTATTTAATTTTTAATGACATTCTATGACCAATGGCATTCTATTACTAATGATATTTGTGGAGGAGTAAATTTGCCTGTCCCTATTTCTAAACATAATTCTTTTATAATTTGTTAAATGTCAACGTGACATGACCTTTAGGTACTGTGCACGATGATGTTTTTGTAAGTACCAGAGTTAAAATAACAACTCAGATAAAGAATATGCTACAACTTGCTGATGCAATCCAAACTGGTTCCAAGTGGATGAGTAGTTTTTCTGACTAATAGTCTCATACGTGTTCATAACAATTCCATACAATGGAGACAGACTGTGACTTACTTTGTTGAAGAAAGTTCTATTATTCTAATCATTTTGTTTTATAAAATAACTCAAGTCCAGTCATAAAGGCGATCGTTGGTTTATGGTAAGGTAACTGAGTGATAAAGAATGGACTTAGTAATATTTCATACATTTGCTACTGATCTATGATTTGAATTGGAGAATGCTTTATGCAACTAAGCCATATTTCTCTCTATTCACTATTTTCTTTATGTTGTACATTATAATTTGTGCATTCTCATTGATGCTATAACTCTCATGCTGTGTGTAGGTTTTGAAAATGTTGAGAAAGGAGTTTAGAGATGAAATATGCCTGAAACGTAGCACTACAGTTAATTTGACTTTTGCAGAAAGGTGCATGCCTTTTCATGCTTTGATACTTATGATTTCTTTTGTAATCTTGCATCTGCTTCAGACTGCAGTGACTACTGATCTCTACCGGATCATGTTGGTGTGTGTATCCGACATTATCATTGAACTTATCAGTAAATGAGTTACTGTAAGTATTCTTGTGAATTCATTCAAGAGCCAATAAGTCAGAAATCGAGGCTTGCATTGGTCTCAAGAATTCATCAAACTTCTTAAACATTCCTCTTGATCTGCTTCAGTAGCATACACGAAGATTCTGAAACATTCCTCATGAAGCGCTTTGGTAGCAGATGCGAATTTGTGGATGACCACCATCTAATAAGAAAGAAAGTGACTTGTTGCAAACTGCATGATTGTAAACATGTGCTAGCGACAGCTACCACCTTTGAAAATGTTATGCTATAAATATCTCTCTAAAACTCCACTCTCATTTCTATGATGAAACTATATCTGAATGAGTGTCTAACGGTTAATCAAACATTGTTGTGAAGTGATGTAAACATCAATGCTCATTTGATTATATTCATATGTTGTATATTTAATGACGATTTAATAAATTTATTTGTTAAATTTTAACATTCTTGCAAATATAATAAAACCTTGTGTTGGAGTAATAGTGGTTGGATGGGGGCTTGTTAAATATAAATAAAAGACGGATTTTATTACTCCATTAGTAAGACGTTTCCACCTACGGAATTATTGTGTGACAGTAAGACGTTTCCACCTACGGAATTATTGTGTGACAGTAAGACGTTTCCACCTACGGAATTATTGTGTGACAGTAAGACGTTTCCACCTACGAATTATTGTGTGACAGTAAGACGTTTCCACCTACGGAATTATTGTGTGACAGTAAAACGTCTGTCTTCTTATTGTGTGACAGTAACAGGTATGTCTTATTATTGTGGAAGGGAGAGAACTAATTCACAATTAATTAATTAATAATAATCATAACCCGTAACAAAGGGGTGCATATCACACATTATATTACCAATGACATTCTGTTAAGGTGCATATGTACTAAATATGGTGTTATATAATATACATTTAGCTATTAAAATTAATAACAATTATTACTTATAATTAATCTCGCCCTGGGCTTACATGCAACAGAATGGATGAGTACATAAACAGGCTGAAAGAGAGGAAGATATCGATGGAATGTTAGATAGATAGATAGATAGATAGAAAGAAAGATAGACAGACAGACAGACAGACAGACAGATAGATAGATAGATAGATGGATGGATGGATGGATGGATGGATAGATAGATAGATAGATAGATAGATAGATAGATAGATAGATAGATAGATAGATAGATAGATAGATAGATAGATAGATAGATAGATAGATAGATAGATAGATAGATAGATAGATAGATAGATAGATGAGTTCTATGATTACAATGAATATATTCAAAACATAATGCTTTCATGAATGAAGGGGGGGGGGGAACGAACCACTCTTACACTAAAAATTCAGAGATTAGAGATGAACTAGAAAATAATTATGACTGAAGAATGTATTCAATGATTACAATTTCATTCATTGATGAACTATTAAATGGTTTAACCTAATCAGTGTTCTAGGGAGTATGCTTAAATTTAATTCTAAATTTATAAACAATTTAAATGCAGGACGTACCTATTTAGAATCACTACGTATGGCCTATTCTAAATTATACATAAAATTTCAAAGCAGACGTACCTTTTTCGGATGACCACTTGACAATGGAATCAACTTCTCTGCCCTTTGTTGAACTGCAGTTACCGAACTTTGCGTTAGCGTCCAGACCAAGCATATAAAATCTGGATTTTATGCCAGTCATAAAAGCAGTGGCCGTTCCAGCAGAATCTGGTGTTTGATAGTCTACGTTGTATGTCTGTGGATACATCCTAATGATCAGTGATGTATATGTATGGGTAAATCTTAGACCTAGATTTCTTAGTATTTTATACGTGTGTGGGCACATCATAAACCAATGGTCAGTATGGTTATATCTATGGGTACATTGTAGGCCATGATTTGTTTATATGTTGTACGTCTGTGGACCATCATAAACCAGTTATCAGTACGGTGTATATGTCTGGACACGTCGTAGATTATGTGTGATCTTTTAGTATGATGTACGTCCATCGACTCTTGATAAACCAGTTGACAGTATGATATATGTCTGGGCACATATTAGACCATGATTTGTAAATATGGTTTACGTATGTGTGGACACATGCTCACAAGTTCGTATACGGCTTACGTCTGTGGACACATGCTCACAAGTTCGTATACGGTTTACGTCTGTGGACACATGCTCAAAAGTTCGTATACGGTTTACGTCTGTGGACACATGCTCAAAAGTTCGTATACGGTTTACGTATATGAGACACGAACTATATTACTATAGTAATATGGTATTCTTTGATGAACACGAAGTATACCATGATTGTAGTATGGTGGTATTCATTAGTAGACACGAAACAGACCACTAGAGGTGTTTGCACTGATAAAAGTAGTAAAGTAACAAAAGGTGGGCAGGGAAATATAGAAAGTCAATTAAAAAATCTTGAACCGGATAGTTGTGCTTTTGTCACTAGTCAACAGCATCCAGTGACACTTGGAAGTTTGCGTTGCAAGTCTTGTCAGTCAATGCTGCAGAACATCAGAAGCAGATCTAAGAACAGGACTAAAATCTAAGAACAGAATTAAGAACAAAGACCTAAGAACTCAGAGCAGAACTAAGAACAGAATTAAGAACAGAACTAAAAGCAGAGCAAAGAGCACAACTAAGAACAGAACTAAGAAATAAAGCAGAACTGAGAACAGAACTAAAAATTAAGAACAGAACTAAGAACACAACTAAGAACTAAGAACGGAACTAAGAAGTGGAAGCAATTACAAAGATGAAGACAGTGATTATGTAAATTTGGCTATCCCAATTTCTAACTTAATAATTATATATTTGTTGCCAATGTTAACGTGACCCGACGATGGGCACTGTTTATGATGATATTTTTGTAAATACCAGAGTTAGAGTAAACAACTCAGGTGGAGAATATGCTAGAACTTGCTGATGCAATTCAAACGAATTCCAAGTGGATGAGTAGATTTTCTGACTAATAGTCTCACGCTTGTTTATAACAACTTCGTCCAATAGGGATGGACCGAAAGTTATTTTATTGAAGAAAGTTCTATATTCTAATCTCTTTGATTTTGACATAACTCGAGTCCAGTCATAAAGGTGATCAATAACTTATGGCAAGTTAATTGGCTGATAAAGAAAGAATGGACTTAGGAATATTTCGTATCCATTTATTTATCCTTGATTTGGAATGGAGAATGCTTTATGTAATTGAACCATTATTTCTATGTTCACTAATTTGATTACATTGTACATTATACATGTGAATTTTGATTGATGCTATATTTCTTATGCTCTGTGTGTATTGAGCTAATGAATGTTGTTTAGAAGAGGTACATTGGACCATCAGCTAAATAAGAAAGTTTTTTGTTGCAAACCTTGTGATTGTGAATACGTGACAGTGAAGCTGCCATCATGACCGGACTTCTTGCCACATCCAATTCAAAGTGATTAGAAAATAAATTCTTTTTTAGCAGATCTCAGCTATGTGATTAGAAAATAAATTCTTTTTTATTGATCTCAGCTCATTGACTGGTCTCGTTCATGTACATCTTAACCATAGGATAATAAAAACCACTCATCCACTTAAAACCAGTTTAAATTACATCAGCAAGTATTAGCATATTCTTTACCTGTGTTTACTTACAACTTTTACACTTAAAATTATCAGCATAAACAATGCCCAAGGTCGGGTAACTTTGACATTTAACAATTTACATAACAAGTTTAGAAATAGGGATAGGCAAATTAGTCTGTCACACTGCCTAATAAGGATGTACTTTAATTTTAGTCATTCCGATAATAACTTTTTAAAATTCTTTTATTTTTCTATTAATCAGATAGCATTATCAAAATTGCAAAATGACTTAGTTACGACAGATTTTTCAGTGCGACTTAGCTCTATCAATTTCTACCACACGCGGCTAATCTTGAAAAATGCATTTTTAAATTAAGTTTCCATCGCACCTAAATGCTGTTATTGTATATTATCTGTATATATCAACAATCTACACTTTGCAGAGTTCTCCCAAGTAAATTTCAGTAAAATCACACTTTAAAAGTATAACTACTGAGCGGCTAGATAGCCTATAAGGTAAGAGAATGATTTTGGTGTCAAGGTCGGTCAGTAATTTTTATCTATGTTGTTGCTTTACCTTAGCCAAAGCCACGTGAGGAAACTTTTCAAAACTAAGGACGTATTCTTCCCCATTGCCTCCCTGCATTTGTCCAGCTAGAATACGCCCTGCGGTCACCGTACTGGGACCCATGCCATCACCAATGAACAGTACAACGTTTTTGGCCACGCCCACTATAGGTTGCATTTTCTGCGCCGTTTGTAACATTTCCTTCGCCATTTTCTGCCAGAATTCGGGGTCTGCGACATGAAAGTTTATGGTATGGTAGAGTTCCTTGTGCTATTCATCAAACACATCTATCGTTTCATCGTTTCTCTTCTATTCAATCATCTATCTATCTATCTATCTATCTACCTATCTACCTGTCTGTCTATCTATCTATCTATCTATCTATCTATCTATCTATCTATCTGTCTGTCTGTCTATCTATCTGTCTAAATGTCTATCTGTCTATCTAAGTGTGATGTCATAATGGCAACAGAAAAAACCAACAAAATGTTTCTGTGTCGCCGTTTCTAACTCACTCTTCTCGTGTTCTGGAACAGCTGCCTTGGATGCAGATCTGAAGAGCAAGAAATGTAATGCCAACACCAGCAGTACCATTCTGTTTATTCTTTTATTGTGTTTCCTGTCTGCAATGATGACAATAAATCGTATCATTTTCACATGTTGATCATATTTGTGAAAGTCAGAAAGAGTGTATTTCAGCTTGAGAGAAATCACACATGAACAGCTTGTTTGCAATTTAGGCGTTGACACTTTTTATAAGACAGTGAACAAAACCACACAATAACAGCCACACTATATTGCCTTAACAAGTTTATTTTACCTGATAACATGTTGAGTAAACATTTTATACAATTAACCCTTACCGTGTGTGCTTTTAGTCTCCAGAAGCACACAATATGCGCTCCATTAAACTTGCACAAATGACGCGTCGCTTAGTAATGAGCTATACGTCAGCACAAATGACGCGTCGCTTAGTAATGAGCTATACGTCAGCACAAGTGATGCGTCACATCATAAAGAGTTAGATGCCAGCAGTGTAAGAAGAATGGTATGGTCGATTTTAAGGGTCACTTTAATTGGAAAGCTAAATATCTGTTCAGTAAGAGTTTGTACTATTTCGGCTATGTTCGATTTCTAAATATTAAAAGAAAAGCATTTGAAATGTCACAATTTAGTTTTGAACTAAATAAAGTGCTGAAAATGTCCCAATTTCCAGTTACTGAATACTCTTTGCTTAGAATGGACCCAGCTATAACTATATATTATTAGAGTTAAGAGAACTCCCAAAAGTTTACATTTCTGCATATTTCATTGGATGATTGTAAAATAATTGTCCTATGAAAACTACAAAAATAGTCAGGAAGACTATAAACTACTTGTCAGAAGAGCAGAATATCTTTATGTTCATTGGCGGAGATGAACTAATGGAGACAAGCCAGTATTTAATTTGTAAAAGAAATTCATGGCAGAAGATGATGGTGAACAAAAAGAAGCAGACGTGTTGAATTCTGCCCTTGAAACCAACATATTTGATGTTGAGGGCGACAGAGAAGTGAAAAAGTTGATGTTTGACTATTCTATGGTCGAATGCGGTGATGAAGACGAGAGAATAGATTAAAGAGAGGAAAGTGATGATAGTGTGTCATCTGCTGCTACAAAAACAAAATGTCAGCATTACTACTTAATTGACTGCAGGATTATTGTTTTTGAAAGTATGTATTTTGTAGATGGCATGACTATAACAGAACTCAAAAGTGTTAAAGTCATGTAAAGTTTCTTTTTATTGATCGTAGTGTTTATTTAGTAAAAAAGTATGTACATTGAAATTTAACAAAACAACTATTTTAATCATTTGACAAAAGATCTATTGTAAAATAATCGTCTGTCATCATGTTGATACCTCTCCACCCCTTCCATTTAGAGTCATTTACATTTTCCCAACTTCTCCCACCTTTTGTCTGAAATTGTAATAAAATCTGTATTTGTGTTTTAGAAATATTTTGGTGAGTATGACCACTGAAATTGTAATAAAATCTGTATTTGTGTTTTAGAAATATTTTGGTGAGTATGACCACTGAAATTGTAATAAAATCTGTATTTGTGTTTTAGAAATATTTTGGTGAGTATGACCACTGAAATTGTAATAAAATCTGTATTTGTGTTTTAGAAATATTTTGGTGAGTATGACCACTGAAATTGTAATAAAATCTGTATTTGTGTTTTAGAAATATTTTGGTGAGTATGACCACTGAAATTGTAATAAAATCTGTATTTGTGTTTTAGAAATATTTTGGTGAGTATGACCACTGAAATTGTAATAAAATCTGTATTTGTGTTTTAGAAATATTTTGGTGAGTATGACCACTGAAATTGTAATAAAATCTGTATTTGTGTTTTAGAAATATTTTGGTGAGTATGACCACTGAAATTGTAATAAAATCTGTATTTGTGTTTTAGAAATATTTTGGTGAGTATGACCACTGAAATTGTAATAAAATCTGTATTTGTGTTTTAGAAATATTTTGGTGAGTATGACCACTGAAATTGTAATAAAATCTGTATTTGTGTTTTAGAAATATTTTGGTGAGTATGACCACTGAAATTGTAATAAAATCTGTATTTGTGTTTTAGAAATATTTTGGTGAGTATGACCACTGAAATTGTAATAAAATCTGTATTTGTGTTTTAGAAATATTTTGGTGAGTATGACCACTGAAATTGTAATAAAATCTGTATTTGTGTTTTAGAAATATTTTGGTGAGTATGACCACTGAAATTGTAATAAAATCTGTATTTGTGTTTTAGAAATATTTTGGTGAGTATGACCACTGAAATTGTAATAAAATCTGTATTTGTGTTTTAGAAATATTTTGGTGAGTATGACCACTGAAATTGTAATAAAATCTGTATTTGTGTTTTAGAAATATTTTGGTGAGTATGACCACTGAAATTGTAATAAAATCTGTATTTGTGTTTTAGAAATATTTTGGTGAGTATGACCACTGAAATTGTAATAAAATCTGTATTTGTGTTTTAGAAATATTTTGGTGAGTATGACCACTGAAATTGTAATAAAATCTGTATTTGTGTTTTAGAAATATTTTGGTGAGTATGACCACTGAAATTGTAATAAAATCTGTATTTGTGTTTTAGAAATATTTTGGTGAGTATGACCACTGAAATTGTAATAAAATCTGTATTTGTGTTTTAGAAATATTTTGGTGAGTATGACCACTGAAATTGTAATAAAATCTGTATTTGTGTTTTAGAAATATTTTGGTGAGTATGACCACTGAAATTGTAATAAAATCTGTATTTGTGTTTTAGAAATATTTTGGTGAGTATGACCACTGAAATTGTAATAAAATCTGTATTTGTGTTTTAGAAATATTTTGGTGAGTATGACCACTGAAATTGTAATAAAATCTGTATTTGTGTTTTAGAAATATTTTGGTGAGTATGACCACTGAAATTGTAATAAAATCTGTATTTGTGTTTTAGAAATATTTTGGTGAGTATGACCACTGAAATTGTAACAAAATCTGTATTTGTGTTTTACAAATAATTTGGTGAGTATGATCAATTACTAAAATTGTAACAACATTTCTATTTGTGTTTTAGAAATATTTTGGTGAGTATGATCAATTACTGAAATTTGTAACAAATTCTGTATTTGTGTTTTACAAATAATTTCGTGAGTATGATCACTGAAATTTAACAAAATCTGTATTTGTGCTTTACAAGTAATTTCGTGAGTATGATCAATTACTGAAATTGTAACAAAATCTGTATTTGTGTTTTACAAATATTTTGGTGAGTATGATCAATTACTGAAACTGTAACAAAATCTGTATTTTTGTTTTACAAGTAATTTGGTATGATCAATTACTGAAATTATAACAAAATTTGTATTTGTATTTTAAATAATTTTGTGATTATGATCAATTACTATAATTGTAACAAAATCTGTATTTATGTTTTACAAAATAATTTGGTGAGTATGATCAATTACTCAAATTAACTAAAGAAAAAATTGAGCAATGAGAAAATATTTTCTTTAGTTATCATTTAATCAAATGTACACACTTTACTAAAATTATAAGTATTTTGCCTGTTTATTATGATTTACTTCCTGTTTTCAATACATGTATATTAATTCCATTGCCTGTTTGTTACTGAACTGTTGGTTTGACCTGATATCTAGGGAAGCCTGTATCTGTAAGCAACAACTACGATCACTATCAAAACAAACGTTAGAAAAAAATCATTCTGGTGAACCTTTGTTTGCAACGGATCAGGTATTGACATAAAATGAAAAATGTTCAGCATTATTAAGTAATGTACATTTCATAAAATAAAATGTATACTTTGCAGCTTAAAACTGAAACTTGTGCGGAGAATGTATTCTAGCAATTTATTTAATATGACTTTAGCAACGGTTCTGTTTCTTCCTAATTTAATTTAAATACAGCCATTTGTAATTTCTTTCAATCACTGATATAAACAAAATCAAATTAATCATTAATTTTACAGTGTGGTAACTCATTCCTGACAATATTTGAGTTGATTGTTGCAGATTCGGTCATTTGCTTTTTGTGATTCTTTCTGATGCACTTTTTTATTTCAAAACTGTCCAAAGCAATCAAACGCTTTGAGGTGCTGCAGGAAAACTGTGGAATATATTGAACTGTGCCATGTTTTCTGTTTGTGCCAAAAGTAGTGTTTGTGAGTGTGGATGATAAGGGCAATTAGCCGAAGATTGATACTTATATTCATTTTAGCTTTTTTTCTCAGAACAAAGACCGACCTGGGGTATATGCCTTCTCCTGACCATTGTTCAGGGGATATTTTTTTTATTTTCTCTCAGAATTAAGGCAGATTTCTCTAATATATGCTAGTGAACTAACACAGACATGAATTTAACAGTTATTGAATGCATTTACTTTCTTGATAACAGTTATTGAATGTACTAACAGTGAAAACAGAGTTTTTTCTTTCTTTTCCATCAGCATTAACAATCAAAATAGTATTTGTTCGTGTCGTTTCTGTCAGCTTTAACAATCAAAATAGTATTTGTTCGTGTCGTTTCTGTCAGCTTTAACAATCAAAATAGTGCTTGCTCTCAGTTTGAACTTAAAACAATTTATTTATAGAAAGTCTTACTACCTTTAATCATATACATTGTCGTACTCTTTGCGACGCCATGTACACACATCTTTTTAAAAAAATTATTTATGCAATCGACCATCAAGATTCTCGTATTATTTAATATACCTACAAACATTATCAGTTATTATAATTATTATTTAATATACCTACAAACATTATCAGTTATTATAATTATTATTTAATATACCTACAAACATTATCAGTTATTATAATTATTATTTAATATACCTACAAACATTATCAGTTATTATAATTATTATTTAATATACCTACAAACATTATCAGTTATTATAATTATTATTTAATATACCTACAAACATTATCAGTTATTATAATTATGAAATTCTCGTATTATTTAATATACCTACAAACATTATCAGTTATTATAATTATGAAATTCTCGTAATATTTAATATGCCTACAAACATTATCAGTTATTATAATTATGAAAATTCTCGTATTATTTAATATACCTATAAACATTATCAGTTATTATAATTATGAAATTCTCTACTCACCTTTACTTGCATGTACGCATGCGTACAAGCGCATGTACACGCACTGACACACACAAATCAACATCATTGATATGAGATGTTTCAGATCTAACCAAAAAGGTATAACAATTCATTTTAACAGGAAGAGAAACAAATGTTAAGTGCGACTTTTCCCTTTGAATTTTTTATTCCATTTTACCATGAAAGTTTAAAAAGAAAAAAATATACTTATTAAAATGGGAACATGAAATAAATAGTCTTCTATTGCAATTCATTAAATTATTTTTTTAAAATATTTATATAAATAAAAGTCATAGTTATCTGTTGGTATCTGCTAGATGGGTGTTTTGTTTTGTGTTTTTGTGTACAAATGTATATGGTTACGTATTAATAAGTATACATATTTGAAACAATTGAACTGTGCCTGTTTCTCATATTAATACAATCTGCCCCTGGAATGATCCTATTAGAGGCATAAAACAAATACAAAATTTATGTGAATTTGCCAATGGGTGAGAAATTAAAACAAACCAAAAATCATCTCCTTGGCTTTAAATTAATATGCTTTAAAGTATGCTTTATAGATTTATATTAGTTAGACTGTTATTTTCGTCCGAAAAATCAAGAATCTTTCGATGAAGTGCCTAATTGAATATTTAACATTTGTCAAAACACTCAGACACACACTGGACGCTTTCTACTTTTTGATATTTGTGAACAATACTCACGCGATTGAATGCCACTGACAACACCAAAACGACTCAATGATGTTTGAAGTGGAGAGGGCACCTATGAAAATTCTGGAATCGCCAAAGACTTACAAACTTGTTTTGGATTTGACTCCTGTTTTTTTTGTTGAGTGCCGTTTGAAGTTAAACTACAAGCGAACAGTTCATGTGACCTCCGAGATACAAATCAATTACAATACATGGTTAAATGTTTTTCTTAATAAAACAGAACAACTCACAAAACAACGAGTCATATGATGCCTGCATGGGAGATAACCTAACCGAGCTCGCCCAGCATACGGATCAGCAGTGACAGCAATGAACAGAAGTGTTACTGACACGAACACTCACACGTGTTCTCAGCGAACAATAAAGGAGCTTGATGACAAGTGAAAGAAGGCAAAATTAATACTTTCCTAAAGTAATCCCTACGCATATTTGAGGTTAAATGAATTCTCAATTGTAAAGCCTGTATTTAAGAAATTCCAGACATGACTTTTAAGAACTAAATTGAATGTTACTGAACGCATGTGACAAGCCTCGGACCAAGTGGAGAGAATGAATGTCAAGTCTATCAACTGTAATAATAATACCATCCAACCCAACCTCCCTCGAAACGCATGCATACACACACATACATACACAGTGATGCCACTTCTTTCTTACGTAGAACCACCCACTAACCGCAATGTATTATGCAAAAATGCAGCAGGCAGACAAAATGCAGAGGAACACTAGCCTCATTTCAACACCACTCGTTTTGAGTACATAATTACAGGTCTTCGATCAGTACTCCACGAACATCCTTAGAAGACAAAGACTAGTCGAAGTTAGTAAGTAACTAGGCGGGTGAGTCGGAATTAGCGCGGATGCGCACTTAGCTTCATTTGCATATATTTCAACGCAGGAGACATAGGTCATAGGTCATAACAAAAAGCGATGTAATTCTGCTCGTCGGTTGTGAGGAAGAGATGTGCCATGGGACCACGTGCTTAGTACATTGGGATGCTCTCACCGGCATGGGTTTCCGAGGCGAACGGCACAGCTGTCTGCTGCTGGTACAAAATGTCCTCTAGGATTAAAACGAAACAAAATTAAAAGTGAATAAAGCTAACAATAAATGATTTTGGGACAAGTTATGATATATTTCCAATAATGTATGTCTTTCTTTAACTGCGAAAGTGGCTGAAGGCCCTTTACAGATAACCGACTTATTTTCGTTTTGTTTAATTACTAGTTGGCCACTGTGACTAGGGACAAAGTCTTAAGATGTGTGTGTGTGTGTGTGTGTGTGTGTGTGTGTGTGTGGTGTGTGGATCGATAGTAGTTTGACGTCACCACTGGAGCTTGTGCTGATCATTTCCTCATAAGACGTTATCTGCTCCAGTGAGACCTCACGGCCTCGCAATGCGTTCCGAGGTGGAGGGCAAGAGGGCTGGAGGAATTGGTGAAAAAGGTCGCACCAGTTTGGCGCACACCCTCAATTGCCGCCCGTCGGTGGGGTAAAGTCTCAGGAATGCTGTTGTTGCGCTCTCTCTCACCCCAGAAGCCGCAGTAGACCTTTCATCTGCACTATGTTCTCCTTCTTGGGCTGCTTCTGGGGGTTCCCCACGGTCTCGCGGTGCGTCTGAGGTGAAGGGCAGGAGGGCTGGCGGAAGGGGGTGAAACAGGTCGCACCTAGTTTGGCACACACCCTCATCTGCCCTCCGTCGGGGAGGGGGAACCTCTTTTAATTCTTAGAAATATATTTGTGCCTATGTCTGTGCCTTATACTATTGTTTTCTGTTTCAAGGATCTGGCTGGTGTTTTAAGTTTACTCAGAAAACAATATTTTATTTTTTATCTATTAATTTCTTTTCATAGTTTATTTAAAAAGAAATAAAAAACCGAAGAATAGCAGATTTAAAGTTTTTAAAAGATCGCTTATCTTCATCGTACTTTAAATGTTTACATCTATTTGTTTTATATTTACCACCAATGCTAAGGGCCATAACCAATGAACATTCCACTACTCAATGTAATTTTAAGTAATTTATTGTAATTCACAAGAACTCGGAAACTGAACGAGTGAAAACATACAAGCGCATAACGACAGAAGGGCAACTAAATGAAAGGGTGAGATGTTAGGTACATATGGTCTAAACTTTGACGAGTGAGATACACATGGTCCAAAAGTGTGACAAGTGAGATACACATGGTCTAAAAGTGTGAGATGTTAGGCACACATGGTCCAAAAGTGTGAGATGTTAGGCACACATGGTCCAAAAGTGTGAGATGTTAGGCACACATGGTCCAAAAGTGTGAGGTGTTAGGCACACATGGTCCAAAAGTGTGAAATGTTAGGCACACATGGTCCAAAAGTGTGACGAGTGAGATACACATGGTCTAAAAGTGTGAGATGTTAGGCACACGTGGTCTAAAAGTGTGAGATGTTAGGCACACACGGTCCAAAAGTGTGACTAGTGAGATACACACGGTCCAAAATAACAGAGGGGGTGACTGGTACAGTGCTGTAAATGGGATTCAAGCAGTTATGAATGGAAACAGAATATGTACAACAATTCAACCGTCAAGAGACTTTATCTGAAAATCTTACAACAAAGTCATTTCAAAATAAACTAACACATACACACACACACACACACACACACACACACACACATACACACACACACACACACACACACACACATGCACAGAAAAAAAAACATGCACACATACACATACAAACACATGTTGCACACCCATCATAAATCACACATCAACAGGCCTATTATGTGGTGTTTAATTTGAAACTGTCGCTGAGTTCAACTGTAGGGACAGATTTTTTCCCCATTATAAATCATGTGTAGAGAGTTATCTGCAACAAATAGTTCTATTTTATACCAAATAAACTATATACTTTCTCTATTTCATTTATACAACTATTCATTCGGAATAAACTACTATTAATTCTACATAAATAAAAATTCAATCCATAACTGTGACTAGTCTAAATTATGGTGACAAAAACTCCAGTGATACGGTCGTCTATATTTTCAAAGTTACTGGCCTTGTTTGCCAAGTGGAGAAAGGTTTCTTACCATTAAATACGTAATACGATACATTTCTTAATGCATTTTTTTTTTAAAATACATATTTGTCTTAACAAGTTTTTAAAGTAGTGTATAGTTAAACTCGTTTATTTGACATAAAAGGCTATCCTTCGGTAAGGCATTTGATATGTATGTTTCTACTACGAGTGTTCCTGTGTTGAAATGCGTGATTAAATAAAGCTCTATTTGTGTTTCTATTACCAATGTTCCTGTGTTGAAATGCGTGACTAAATAAAGCTCTATTTGTGTTTCTATTACCAGTGTTCTGTGTTGAAATGCGTGACTAAATAAAGCTCTATTTGTGTTTCTATTACCAGTGTTCTGTGTTGAAATGCGTGACTAAATAAAGCTCTATTTGTATTTCTACTACGAGTGTTCCAGAGTTGAAAATGCATGACCAAATAAAACTCATTGCCTAAAGATTAATACATAACTATTAGCCCTAGATCTTAAAAATACTATTTCATTTTCTATACTACCCGTTTATACTATTTCATTTTCTATACTACCCGTTTATACTATTTCATTTTCTATACTACCCGTTTATACTATTTCATTTTCTATACTACACGTTTATACTATTTCATTTTCTATACTATACGTTTATACTATTTCATTTTCTATACTACACGTTTATACTATTTCATTTTCTATACTATTTCATTTCCTATACTCCATGTTTATGTAAATTTTAAAATTGAACATTTATAGAATTACAGTTTACATTCAGTGATGTAAAAGCTTTCGGTATCTTGAGAATAAGCTATAATGCATCCGTGCCTCTCTTCGGGGAGAGATGGGATGGGAGGATAGTCTATGTGACAAGGCAAGATTATTTAGTGCACATTTATATATTTAATAAATCCATAATGTACAATGGGAAACAACTGCCCTTGAAGTAAGAGCCTTTCAACAGACAATGCCCCAGATTTGTTCCGTCCAAAAAATGTTACTTGAAATTTGAGAAAAACACACAAGAACAAATTTCCGCACGGTACACGACATGTTGAGTTTTTAATGATAGTGTGTGTGTGAGAGAGTGAGAGAAAGAATGTGCGTGTGTGTGTGTGTGTGTGTGTGTGTGTGTGTGTGTGTGAGAGAGAGAGAGAGAGAGAGAGAGAGAGTGGGTATGCGGTGTGTGTGTGTGTGTGTGTGTGTGTGTTAGAGAGAGAGAGCATTTGGGAATGGAGAGGGTCCTGCCGGGGGGGGGAGGGGCAGCATTAGAAGCTACATTGCTGATTGTGAGCTCTACCATCTAAACTTTATTAAATTGTTTTCATAATGTAGCATGTCAGATTCTGTTACGCTAACGCCACTAGTTGATGGTATTGATTATTATTATTATATTAATTAATCACCCATAACTAATTACAAGTGATGAGATTCTTAATGTATGTTCTTAAACTCCAGAGAATACCACTCGTCTCTCTCACTTGGCGGTTTTGCGGGCGCAGTAAACATCACCTTCCCATAATACTTGTGTAGGTGGAAAACTTCTTACCAAAGAAAAGAAAATCAAATTTTACTCTATATTTAGCAAACCGATCTACATACTTTATTCTCCACCATAAGGTTATCAATATGTGTAAGAAGGTCAATAAATGTAACAATAAATTTATTAAATCAACAATCAAATATACACATAGCAAATACAATGAAATAGATTACTTGACATCAATATTTCCATGAAACCATGTTCGAATAATTTCTATAAGTATACAATCTCAGATCCTAACACATAATTCAACAGATTACTGTCAATACAAATCACAGAATAGTTCTTATCACAGAACATAAATTAGAGAAAAGTGATAATAGTTTGTACTTGACCTTGTCTAGGTGAAGTCGCAATAGTCTTTCCCAACAAAGTCACAAGTTTATTGTTCGCATTATTGCAGTCAGTTTCACGTGTTTCCCATCACTTGTTGCAGAACACTGATGATCTGCTATTATCTCGAGGCAAATCTGGCACTTCGCCGTATTATCTCCCTCAAACAGAACAACAATTGTAGCAATTTCCATTTACTTCTTTGTACCACAAATTCCACGATGCAGTTGAGCATACTTTGCCACCATACATCAACAGAGAGCGGTGTATTCCTTACTCTGCACACTGTGGTAGATACTTCTCGGTCATAGCAGTTTAGAAATAAGTAAGCAAGGAGATTCAGATAAAACAAGGAAAGACTGCTTATTCCCTGTAAAATATAATCAGGGATCAAATGCTAAGTTTCCAGTTTATTCATCTCTAACTCCATTCTTTCTTACATTCAAGTCTCAACTTATAGCTTCTTGCAACAGCATTTATTAGCCCGATACACGCATAGAGCATAATACATACAACATATCAAGTTTATGAATGTATTTACTAGAAACAATGTCAAATGTTTAGCATACTTTAAAGTAGCATTTTAGTTTATAATTTGTAGAAATAGTAGTCTACTCACATAATACATATCTACATAAGATGCAAGTATAACATATATGTAGCAAAATGCACAAAATATTTCTAAATCCATTCTCTCTCAATCAGTCAGTTAACTCACCATTAAGCTAATGGCCACATCAGCAAGCCTAGTGCATTCTTTACCTGAGTGATTTACTTCCAACTTTGACAATTAAAAATATCAGCACAAGAAATGCCCTAGGTCGGGTCACATTGACATTTAACAACTTATAGAACAATTAAGTTTAGGGATAGGCAAATGTACTCCACCACAGATTCAAATTATGCATTTATTTTCTTTTCAAACTGAATCATACTGCATTCCAACTAAGAAATCTGCAATTAGTTTTTCATAATGAAACATATTAGATATATTTTTTAAAAGTCTGTACAAATTCATGGGGATGCTAATTATCTAGGGAAGGCTAAAGTTTCTCTGATTAGATGCTGTGGAATTGAAATTGGTGTAATTTGTAATTGATCGTTGTTTTCTTTTTATTATTGCTTATTTTCTTTTATATAAATATTTTATTAATTTTCATCTGTCTTGCATCATTTCTTATCATCTTCACTTCCTGGAAAATTCATTAATTGTAGTCATCGTACCTGTCCTTTGACCTTGACTATTATATGTGAGGAATTCCTTCCTCTTGGGGCTGTAACGAGCTACCTGAGCGGTTGACCTCAATTATTGTGTTGTTCGTATTGTCCACCAATTAACGGGTGACCAACAATATAATCCTCCCATTCCAAAAGAAAAAAATAATTACTCAAACAACATATCGTGTTTCGCTACTGTTATTCCCTTCTGCTAATACTACGGTTATTATCATCTAACAATTTTCAACTCTATTGATACTACACTATTCGAATTTTTTTAAATGCTCAATTCTCCTATTGCTCAGCTGTATTTCTTCTGCCCATTGTCTAACTCTGCCAACACCCAGGGGCGAGCACTGTGCTTTAACTTGTACATAATCTATCACCAGTAGTGTCAGCATGTCTCGTTTCCAAATGCGCTAAGAATTAAAACAGTGCATGCTCGCAATTTGAATTTAAATTTAATTATTTACACTTGCTTATGTTTTTTTTTCTACTCTACTTATTCCGAGTCCCCTGTATACATATCTTTTTTAAAAAATGTATTTATATACAATTGACTATCAAAATTATCTTAATATTTAAAATATCTACATACTCTTTTATTACAATTATTAATTTCTCTGATAGATTATACTCGCATAGGCGCACAAGCACCGACACACGCGCTGATACACGCATTGACACACGCACAGACGTGTACCGACACCTGCACTGACACAAACTGACACACGCACAGACACAGGCAGCGATATTTGCAAAGACACAGGCACACGCACTGACACGCACAAACACTGATACATGTACAGACACAGGCATTGACCCACGCACCGATACATTCACCGACGCATGCACTGACACACGTACTGAAACACGCAGTGACACACATACTGAGACACACACACACACCGACACACATACACACCGACACACTCGCCGACACGCACTGACACACATACTGACCGATACACGCACTGACACACACTGATACACGCACTGACACACGTAAATCAACATCAGTAGTCTGAGATGTTTCAGATTAACCTCGATCCAACACAAAGGTGTGACGACAAGGAAAGGAAAAGTGTGAAATACGTTCTTCCGATTTGGAACTTTATTTCATTTCAATGAAATTTTTTTTAAAATGTACTTATTAAAAAAAAATGAGAACAGTGAAACAAACAGTCTTCTCTTGCAACACATTAAATTACATCCTGAAATACTTATTTATTGAAATAAAAATTAATTATAATGACGGTTGTACGTTAATCTGTGTGTACATAATATTTGTGGGTTTTGTGTGCGTGCGTGTATGTGTGTAAATTTGTGTATGTGTTAACAAGTACATATATTTGGAACGGCTGAACAATACTTCTCAGATTAAAGCAACGAGCCTTTAGTTTTCCTAGCTAGATAAAACTTACGACAAATGTTAGCCTGTAGTTTTCCTAGCTAGATAAAACATACGACAAATGTTAGCCTGTAGTTTTCCTAGCTAGATAAAACTTACGACAAATGTTAGCCTGTAGTTTTCCTAGCTAGATAAAACTTACGACAAATGTTAGCCTGTAGTTTTCCTAGCTAGATAAAACATACGACAAATGTTAGCCTGTAGTTTTCCTAGCTAGATAAAACTTACGACAAATGTTAGCCTGTAGTTTTCCTAGCTAGATAAAACTTACGACAAATGTTAGCCTTTAGTTTTCCTAGCTAGATAAAACTTACGACAAATGTTAGCCTGTAGTTTTCCTAGCTAGATAAAACTTACGACAAATGCGAATCTACATAAATATGCCAAAAGGTCAGGAATGAATGGAAAACAAAAAACATCTTTGGCTTTTGGATTTAATTTTAACATGTATATAGTTTTACATTAATTAAATTGTTGCTTTACTATAAAAATAAATAGAGAAACCCCTAGTCGCCATGAATAAGGAAATAAAATAAACACAGAAACCCCTACTCATCATGAATAAGCATACAAAAATAAACACAGAAACCCCTACTCGTCATGAATAAATATACGAAAATAAACACAAAAACCCCTACTCGTCATGAATAAGCATACAAAACTATACAAAGTGAAGAAGGCTTAGTTTTTTTAAATACTTGATGAATACTGTAACAGTTGATAATACAAACATAAGACACAAGTAATCAACGCTTTACTTTCTTGAAATGCTTGATGAATACTGTAATGATAACACAAACACAACACACAAGTATTCAACGCTTTACTTTCTTGAAATGCTTGATGAATACTGTAACAGTTGATAACACAAACATAACACACAAGTATTGAACGCCTTACTTTCTAATGTTGATATGCATGAACTGTACTTACACTAATGAACACCACTGACAACACTGAGACCACTTGATATTTGAGGGCAAATCTGTTAATTCTGGGATCGCCAAAGACTTACAAACCTGTACTGGACGTGACTTCCGTTTGAGACTAGTTGCTGTTGAACGCCGTTTGTAGTTAACTTCAAAACGTACAGTTCTCATGACCTCCGAGATACAAATCAATAGTGGTGAAATAGCGTGATTTTGTACGCTATCGGTTAAGCACACACACAACAACAAATGAGTCGTTTCGTGTTTGTCGAGGAGATACCTTGCCGGGTTCAATCATCATACGGGTCAATACACAGACGGCAATGACCAGAAACATTAAAGAACATTAAAAACTGTTCTTCCCAAGGAATAATAAAAGGCTTTGATGACAGGTGACGAAAGCCAGCGCTGAATGCTTTCCTAAAGTGATTCCGGTACAGGTTTTCACGTACAGGCATTCTCAAGATGTCAATACTTTAGTTACGAAATATCAGAAGTAACTCAAGACGACTAAATAAATATAACAGATCTCACGTGACAATCCTTGGACAAAGTGGTGAGAATGAATGACAAATCTATCAATAGCAGTAATAATTTCACACGCACACAAGCGCATATACACACACACAGTCCCAAACCAACCTTTCGACAGATCTCCATATATAGCAAACAGTGACGTCATCTTTCTCCTAAGTAGAACTGCGCTCTAACCACATTGTAGTTCGCAAAAGTGCAGCAGACAGACAAGAAACAAGAGTAGCAATAGCGTCATTTGAACACCACTCGTTTCGAGTGCGAGACTACTAACCCCTAATCCGTAGTCCGAGAAACCGTCATTAGTGGCCGGAAGACTAGTCGAAGTTAGTAAGTAACTAGGCGGGCGAGTCGGAACTAGCGCAGATGCGCACTTTGCCTCGTTTGCATATATTCCGACGCAGGAGGCATAGGCCATGACGAAAGCGATGTAGTTCTGCTCGTGGGTTGTGTGGAAGAGGTGTGCCATAGGACCACGCGCGTAGATTGGGACGTCCTCACCGGCATGTGTTTCCGAGGCGAGCGGCACTGCTGTCTGCTGCTGGTACAAAATGTCCTCTAGGATTAAAACGAACCGAAAATCAGAGTGAAAATTATTACTATTAGTGAAAATTATTATTATTAGTGAAAATTATTGAAAATTATTATTATTTGTGAAAATTATTTCAGGACAACTTATAATACATTTGCAAGAGTCTGTGTCTTTGCCTTTAGGTGAGAAAGTGGTTAAGGACTTTATAGGCCTGCGGATGACATAAATTACTTGTTGACCAGTGAGAAAGAATCAAAATCTTTGTTTCGTTTGTGCCTTATACTACATGTGCCGGAGTAAGTTTGCCTATCCCTACTTTAGACTTAATTGCTATATAAATTATTAAATTGTCAAAGTGACTCGGCCTTGGGCACTCTTTATGATGGCATTTTTGTAAGGGTCAAAGTTGGAAAAAATAACTCGAGTTGAGAATATGCTAGAAAATTGCTGATGCAATCTAAACCATTTCCAACTGGAAGAATAGTTTTTTTTTCTATTAGTCTCCCACTGTTCATAATAACCTCTACCAATGGCGATGGACCAAAATTGTCTTTGTTGAAGAAGTACTCTATTCTATCACTTTCAATTTGAACATAACTTGAGTCCGGTCATAAAGGCTAGCATTAGCTATGGTAAGTTAAATAGCAGATAAAAAAAAAATATTTCGCACATGTTTGCTATTGATCTATCATTTGAATTGGAGATTGCTTATGTAATTAAGCCATTATTTCTATGTTCACTAATTTGACTACGTTGTACATTATACTTGTGAATTTTGATCGATGCTATGTATCCTTTGCTGTGTGTGTAATTGGGCTAACGAAATTGTTGCAGGATTTGTAAGTTGACAGTGTATGTAAGATAGAAAGGAGTTTAGAGATGAAATATATCTTAAATTTAGCACTGCCTTAATGTGACTTTTGCAGAGCAGAGCAAGTCTTTTGGGTTGTTACTTCATGCTACAGTGACTACTGTACTCTATTTGAATACGTTGATGTGTGCACCCAGCGTTGTTGTCAACTTATCAGTAAAACGTGTTGCTGTAAGTTGATTTATGTGAATTCCATTCGAGTGCCAATATAGCAGGAAATGTGGCTTGGGTTGGTCTCAAGCATTCATGAAGATTATTTTGAATGTTCCTCATGGTATGTTGAGTAAACGCACAAAGAAATTCAAGAACATTCCTCCTGATGTGCTTGGCAGCACATGTGAAATTCAGGACGATTTTCTATGGTATGATTGGAGAACACGTGGAAGATTTTGGGACAGGTGTGTAACATGCCTCTAGAAGGGACACGTGGGACCTTGCCTAAATGCGATAGGCATTGACTTGTTGCAAACTGCTTGACTGTGAAATCCATGCCAGCAACAGCCGCCATCTTTGAAAAGGTTATGTGCTTTGACTTCAATTATTTTTTTCTGAACACTACACTCATTTCCATGATGATATCCATGAACTTGATTATATTTATGTTAATTGACTGCTTATATCTATGCAAGGATAAACTGAATGATTGCCCAATGTTAATTGATCATTGTTGGGAAGTGATGCAAATGTCAACTCTCTTTGATTATATTCAAATGTTGTCTATTTGATTGTTGATTTAATAAATTTATTGTTAAATTTATTGACCTTGGTTATCAATATGTGTAAGTGGGTGGATGGGGGCTTGATAAATATGGATTAATGACGCATTTATCTTCTCCTGTAGTAAGAAGTTCTCCACCTACAGAAATATCGTGTCATGGTAAATGTTTGTCTTTGATGCCTTGGAAGAGAGAAAACGTTTACATCACCTACATATCCGCCATGTAAGAGAGGCGAATGGTGTCTTCTGGAGAATTATTAATAACATAATTAAGATTCTCATTACTTGTATATAGTAATAGATGATTAATTAATTAATTAATAATAATACTAATAATAACAAAACAACAATAATAATAATAATAATAATAATAATAACCATTAACCATCACCTGGGTGGCGTTAGCGTCACACTAAATTTCCTGTTTAAAGGATCAGGTTGGTCTTTAAAGTTTTTCAGTATTCGATGTTATATTTCTACCTATGAATTTTGTTTCAGAGATTATTTAAAATGAAAAGAAGAACTGGTGAAGGACAGATGGTAAATAAAACCATCAACAAACCCTCTCTCTCTCTATCTTATTTCTCTTCATCACATTCTAATGTTTACAACCATTTGTTTATGTTTACCTCCAGTATTAAGAGTCAGAGCCAATTTATGCATAATACAATACTGCATGTAATTCAGGTAATTCAGTTCAGTATGATTCACTTCATTTCAGATCTCTTTTCTTCACTCATATTTACTTTTCTTTCTCAATGTCATTATAATTCATTTTCATATATAATTCTTTACTGGTGTTGATATTTTCTCTCCTACTGATTGTACCTTTCACGTGAGTTATTCATACTTTGGACAAGAACAATTAAACCTCACAAAGCTTTAGACTGTATAATTATATTTATATATGAAAGCATTAACACGTGAGTTATTCATACTTTGGACAAGAACAATTAAACCTCACAAAGCTCTAGACTGTATAATTATATTTATATATGAAAGCATTAACACGTGAGTTATTCATACTTTGGACAAGAACAATTAAACCTCACAAAGCTTTAGAGTTTAGACTGTATAATTATATTTATATATGAAAGCATTAACACGTGAGTTATTCATACTTTGGACAAGAACAATTAAACCTCACAAAGCTTTAGACTGTATAATTATAGATGAAAGCATTAACATTTCCTAATGTCGGTCTGACTATATTCATTTTCTATGACGTCTAAAATTTTCAAGGAAAAGATAATCCGTAGAATTGCAGAATTCATCGAACTTTGCCTTATTCTCCCCCCCCCCCCAAAAAAAAAAAATCATTTAGGATAGATGAGAGCATTAATCTGCCACTCTTACAAAGGTGTTTTCGACATTTTTGGGAAAGAAAACTTTCGTATCATCTGAGGTAAACAATCAGTAAACTGAATTCGAAATTCCTCCAACAAATAGTTTAAAATATTCTGTACAATTTGAGAACGTAATGCTAATCAAAGAATTGTCCTGGCGATAATTATATGTGGGGGGGGGGGGAGGGCGTCGGAGGGCTAGGAACAAAAATGGACAGTAAATAGAATCGTGGACAGAACATTGCAAGTAGGATAAAAGGGAGGTAAATGCGACCAGAGAGTACACGACTTTCCGCCCTTTGCGTACCGACGTTCGTGTGACTGACGTCATGTCTGGATCCATTCTTATGGACAGCGTAACCAGGCCCATTGCCATAGAGAAGAGTAGTGAAGGGTAGCATGTCTTCGCCAAGGTTAAGGTCTTCTTCTCCTGAAAAAAAATGGAGAAGGCATTAGTTTATGAGCCAGAGCTGCTTATAGCCGCTAAATGTCTGAAAATTATTCTTAATGATGCTCAGAGGTAGGTAGACAGAACCACTGTGTGTGTGTGTGTGTGTGTGTGTGTGTGTGTGTGTGTGTGTGTGTGTGTGTGTGCGTGCGTGTGTATGTGTGTGCCTTTAGCACGAGAAAACTATTTCGCCCACATTTTATTTTGTTTGTCTCCATTTTGCGCAGCATCGACCCTCCCTAAAGAAATGTTCTAGTTCTATAAAAGTAACTGTCAGAAACTAACCCTTTAACTGAATATGCAACGTAAGATGATTTAGCGACATTTGGCTAGTTTCGTTTAAATATTACATAAGATAAACTTCTTCCAGCAGTTACATAACACAACGAAAACTAAATTTGTACTCACTCAGAACTCAACTCAAGTGTTTTGTTAGTGTGCGTGAAATAAGTAAGCGACGCACACATACACACTACAACATTTCTCAACTCAGAACAAGGACACACCCATACACACTACAACAGTACTCAACTCAGAACAAGGACACACACATACACACAACAACAGTGCTCAACTCAGAACAAGGACACACACATACACACCACAACAGTGCTCAACTCAGCCAAGGACACACACATACACACCACAACAGTGCTAAACTCAAAAGAACGCCAGCAATCACCTGTAATGGAATTACCACGGGATGGATAACCGCTCATCACCATGACGTGCGAATGGTCTGCCGTAACAATAATTAAAGTGTCTTCGACTGACGTCATTTCCGCTGCAATTTTCACAGCTTCGTCAAAAGCCACAGTGTCTGCTAAGGACAGCTTCGCTCTGTTCCCGTGGTGGGCGTGATCTATACGTCCACCTGTGAGGATAGTTAGTAGTTTACACTGGATTGTTCGCATGATCAAACAAAAGAAAGACTGCAAATTTTGTTTTCTGAACTGCAGAGGCGTTATTAAATTTAGTCTGAATAGGTGCTAAAACAATAACATTAAATAAATGAAATAGAGAAAATGGATGACAGTTGTTACAATTTTATTTGACAGAAATCATTGCTACCTGTGTTTGGAAGATGTACATATATTACCTTAACAATTACATGATAAACTCTTCTTCTTTACGAACGGGTGCAGCTGTAAGGTTACACGATACACGTTTTTCCTGTAGTGTATTAGCAATACAAATTGAAGCTTTGGTGTCAACATTGAGCCTTGTGACATGGAACAGTAATGAATAGTGAAATCAGCAAGGTATCAGTGTGTGTGCGTGTGTGTATGCATGCATGTGTGTGTGTCTATATACGAAGGCGAATTATAGAACACCCTAAAAACCTGTGGCACAATAAATTTGCCTATCCCTATTTCTAGACTTGATTCTTGTATAAATTGTTAAATGTCAAAGTGAATCCCGACCTTGGGTGCTGCTTCTGTTGATATGTTTAAGTGTCAGAGTTGGAAGTAAACAATGTATTTTAGTAAGTTTAGTGATGTATTTTAGTAACTATAGTGATGTATTTCAGTACGTTAACTATTTCTGTGAGTTCAGTGAAGTATTTCAGTAAGTTTCAGTAAGTTGACCATTCCAATGGCTTTAGTGACCTATCTCAGTAAGTTAAATCTTTCCGTATGATTAGTAAAGTATTTAAGTAAGTTACGTATTTCAGTGAGCTAAGCACTTCAGTAATTTAGGAAGTATTTCAGCAAATTTAGTTAGAAACTAGCAGATTTAGTTAAATATTTCGCTTTATTTTAGCTGTTTCAGCAAGTTTACTGAAGATTGTCAGCAAATTTAGTGAAGCATTTCAGTAAGTTAAAAATGTTAGTAAGTATTTCACTAAGTTTAGTTAAGTATTTTCAGTAGATTTTAGCAAGTAAATTAGGTCAGGACGTTTAGTAAGTCACGATTATCACGACGTTTCGTGAATGAAGAACATCGGGACGTTTATCAAGTTCAGTACTGTAGGAAATTTACGTACGTTTTAGGAAGTTTGTAAGTTAGGTATTGTAAGTTTAAAAATGAAGTACTAAAGTGCGTCAAACAAATTAAGTCCAGTAGATTAAGTACTTTAGCACTTTAAGTCCAGTAGATTAAGTACTTTAGCACCTTAAGTCCAGTAGATTAAGTACTTTAGCACTTTAAGTCCAGTAGATTAAGTACTTTAGCACTTTAAGTCCAGTAGATTAAGTACTTTGTCCAGTAGATTAAGTACTTTAGCACGTTTAACTTGTACGCACCTTCTACGTACAGAAAATATCCTTTGTTGCTTTTCTGCAATATGCTTATCGATGTTTTCGTCATTTCTGCGATGGACGGCTCACCGGCTTCCATTAGGGTGGGGTTTGGTTCCGACGACCTCGTTAGCTCGTAGTCCATGTGATTGGCCTCGAAAAGACCTGAGGGATTAACTTCTTTTTTAAAAAGAACTCATTTAATAAATCTAAAATCGCTCACATGTATCAGACGTGGCAAATACACACGCATGCGCAATACACGTCCATCGGAGACAAGAGTAATAAATGAGAGAACGATGTGTTGATGAGTGAGACATGATTTCATTAAATAGGTCATATTTAAAACATGATTCTCAAAAGGGAATGTCAAACGCGGGTACAAGGAATACAGTAATATTATGTAAAATAACACGGAATATAGGTACATTCAATACAGTAATATTATGTAAAATAACACGGAATATAGGTACATTCAATACAGTAATATTATGTAAAATAACACGGAATATAGGTACATTCAATACAGTAATATTATGTAAAATAACACGGAATATAGGTACATTCAATACAGTAATATTATGTAAAATAACACGGAATATAGGTACATTCAAAGACTGAAAGACAAATTATTAACCAGTAAATGCTCGTCAGGTAAGCTGTAAGTAAGTCAAGCACTTAATACTCGATACTATAATCAAAAGTACATTAAGCATATAAATATGCAAATATGTAAAAAAAAAAAAAATATTCAAAAGTACATCAAACACTTGTGCATGAATAAGTTTCCAAAGTAAATCAAAGCAAGATACATGTACAAAGGTGAGATTTGATGAAGATGAGAAATACCTAGCAGAAAGTCCGTTTTCTTGAAATCTAGATTGTAAAAGCTGCTTGCGTTCCAGACGTACTGAGCGTTGAAATGACGTTTGCTTTTGTCATCCAGCCATTCCTGTTCGTCAGCAACAAAATAATAGGTCACTAGAATTAACGAGTGGTCGTAGAACAAGATAGTTGGAGATTATTCAGCGCTTATCAATTCCTATTTTAAAGCAGCACTATATGATGGACTGTTATCGTTCGTTACAACAGTTCTTGTGATTTTTCTATGAATAATCTGCATTAAAACTGAGAATAAATAATTTGGTGCCTGTACTTATACATGTTCTGAATCTGTCTGCGAAATTATTTTTTTCCCCTGTAAATATTTGCCCTCTTCTTGCATGCTTTTTACAGTTGTTCAGGACGTTTTAAATTTGTTCTCCAAATGTTTGTAGACGTGTTGTTAGTCATTTCCGCGTACTTAACACTTATTCAGAACTGTTTACATTTGTTCTTCGAAAGAATGAAGACTTGTGTTTGTGTATGTTTTGCGCGTGTTTATAGTTGGTCTGTCGTGTGTGTGTGTGCATCTGTTCTACAAATGGTTAAAAACTTGTGTTTGTAGCTGCTTTGCATGCGAGTAGTGTTGTTGTGCTTTGCACGTGTTTGCATTTGCTCAGACCTTGTTTATACATATTGAATGCAATTGACTGTTTGCATTTGTATTGCGTGCGTATTGCGTGCATTTACATTTGTTCTGTTTTCCATGTATTTACATTTGCTTTTCGAATGTTTGTAGTCTTGTCCTTGTAGTTGTTTTGCGTGTATTTACAGTTGCTCTATTTTCCATAAGTGCAAAATTGTTCTGTTTGTGTTCACATTTCCTGTATATTTTTTGTAGATCTCTGCTTGTAGTTGTTTGGGGGCATATTGTTAGGTTATTCATCGCGTGTTTACATTTGCTCTATGAATGTCTGAAAGTTTGTGCTTGTAGTTGCTTTGGGTGTTTCGGTAGGTCGTTCATCGCGTGTTCGTATTTGCTCTAGGATGTTTGTAGATTTGAGGTTGTAGTGTTTTGCACGTGTTTACAGTTGTTCTGCACGTGGCTATATTTGTTGTACAACTGTCTGTAGACGTTGTCTAGTTGTTTAGCGCACGTTTGCAGCTGCTCTGTTTCCCATGTGTTAACAGTTGTTCTCTGTTTTCCATGAGTTTACAATTGTTCCGTTTTCCATGTGTAAATAGTTTTGTTTTGTTTTGCGATCCTATATGTTTACAGTCGTCTCTACGTGTATGAGTTTGTTGTATGAATGTTTGTAGTTTTGGTCTGTGTCCATAGCTGCTTTGTACGTGTATGAGTTTGTTGTATGAATGTTTGTAGTTTTGGTCTGTGTCCATAGCTGCTTTGTACGTGTATGAGTTTGTTGTATGAATGTTTGTAGTTTTGGTCTGTGTCCATAGCTGCTTAGTACGTGTCTAGGTTTGTTGTGCAAAAAATTGTAAAATTTATTTGCAGTTGTTTCCCATCTTTTGGTATTTGATTCAGAGGAAATCCATTTTTCATCGACGTGTTTGCAGTCGTATGTCTCGATTTTTTTTATAAATGTTTATTTTCACTAATCACATTTGTTCGTGACTATGTGTTTGCTCAGATAAGTTTAATATGTTTTTTGTATTTGTCCAGGATAGTTATCTTGCCAAAAGAAATATTAGTATCCGTTCTGAGAAATGTAAAAGTTCATGCTAAGACGGGAAATATAAATAATCAACTAAAGCATACAGTTATAGTTTTAAAGTTGTACAGTGTCAAGTATTTATTTGCACAACTTCAAACAATGGGTCGATAACTGTCTGGGTCTTAAATGACCCACTGCTGCTCTCACCTGTATGAGGTCTCTGCCATCATGCCTCAAACCTAGTTCATCTCCAGACTCAGGATCAGGGACATACTGTGGTTTAAAGTATCGTCTTCCACCGCCCAGAATGACCTAATTAATGCGTAAACTTTGCATTAACAAAACGTAAAGGTCGTGCCAATAACGTCTGAATTAACAACACAGTTCACACACATAGACATCCTAGGAAGGGTCCAGGTAAATTGTCATGAGTTGATTAGTTCATTATTAGGACCATAAGTCTATTGATCACCATAAACATTCAAAATATAAAGAGCTTTTTGAAGGTCGCCTGCAAAAAGTACGTATATTAGCTTTTCGTCGATTTTGAAATTTTGGTATACTTAATATTTCTTTTCCCATTGCACCTGCTGCAGTTTTATTACAATATCAATTAGCTTTTAATTAGAACTAAACCAAATACTGACCAATGTCCAAAATCACGATTGTCTCTATTTCAAATCTAATCTGATAATAAGGGAGCAAACAGCAACAATTACACTACGTCTGAACAGAGAAACTTGCAATGTCCACTGTGAACAAACAATCGTATTTCGACTGGATGAGTTTCGGCACTTGTTCATCTTGCTTTTAGTCGAGTCAGTAGATTCAGTATAGAAATCTCAGTCCATACATCTACTAATTAAAAACTGACAATTAAAAGTTAAAGAAACTGAAAGTTCAGATGTACCGTCCACTTGTAATGTTTGCGCAAAGGTCGCGTGTGTCTAAGGAGAAATTGAAAGTTATATGATTATATAAAGTAAGATCTCATGCAAAGGAAGATATAATTCAAAGTAAGATCTCATGCAAAGGAAGATATAATTCAAAGTAAGGTCTCATGCAAAGGAAGATATAATTCAAAGTAAGGTCTCATGCAAAGGAAGATATTCAAAGTAAGGTCTCAAAAAGGAAGATATCCTTCAAAGTAAGGTCTCATGCAAAGGAAGATTTCAAAGTAAGGTCTCATGCAAAGGAAGATATCATTCAAAGTAAGGTCTCATGCAAAGGAAGATATCATTCAAAGTAAGGTCTCATGCAAAGGAAGATATCATTCAAAGTAAGGTCTCATGCAAAGGAAGATATCATTCAAAGTAAGGTCTCATGCAAAGGAAGATATCATTCAAAGTAAGGTCTTATGAATTAAGTGGTAGATAGGCACAAAGTGTAGATATAGAGTTCTATGATGAACTGGCCTGAGTAGGTGGGGTGACTGAACACATAAAAGGAAATTAATGACGTCACATGCAACATAGGTGTGCTCTTTTTTTGTTGAAAATCTGTTTATTGTAGATTAGATATAGATAACAATTCCGTGTTTTCGAAATATTAAACATCTTCATTCGATAGGATTGTTTAGAGACAAAACCAAAAATCGACTGTACTCATTTAAATTGATTATTGCTTCTCTCTAAAGATAGGCTTAATAATTCAACACTGATTGACTATTACTTCTCTGTAAATGCAGCTTACGAATTCAGCACTAATTAATGGATCAATAGTTATCAAATATAGAGACAGACACATACGTAAATAAGCAATGATTAAACAGACCGACGTATATATGAGGCAGACACATAAAGATTTATAAATAGAGCGATCGTTAGATAAATATAGACATAAAAATAAGCAGATAGACAGACAGGCAGAAAAAAAGAAACATTCATATAAGGAAAATACCGAGAGAGAAAGAGAACTAACATGCACGCAAGCAAACAGACCGCCCTATGAATGGATAGGTAAACACAGAAATTAAGAGACAACTAACACGCACACAAACAGACAAACGTACGATTGAACAAACATGTAAACACTTGGAAAATGAAACATATCCAATGGCGATCGACACAAGCCGGGTGGCAAAGAAGTGACCTAATTAAAGATATCTACCCGTATGTCCGCATTGTCTTCCACAAGCTGTCGAGCTATGTCTTTACAGTTCTTCTCCTCTTCCGGTACCAAGGAGTCTGCCTCCCACCCTCTGTCGGCTGCGTGAGCGTAGGCTGCGGCAGGCGTGGCATGCGTGATGCGCGTGGTGGTCACGAGCCCCACGTGTTTTCCTGTTCCCAACATGTTTCCATGGTTACTAAGCTCGCGTTCGAACAGAACACACTTTGAAACTACGAGAAAGTATCATTAATTAGGAGAATATTACAAAGCATCTCTACACGCCTATGATAACACACTCCTCTCAACTTATTGGCAACGGACTGGAAGAGTAACCGACGCACTCACACACACACCCGCCCCTCCCCAGCAATCCCTAGTATTATAAATGAACACTACAGAATAATTCTGAACTGGCACACGCCCAACAGAGTAGTGGACACCCTCTGTAAAGATCTATACCCGTCTTAATAATAATTAAGTCCCCACCACCACTACCCCAAACATTTTAGTTATAATACGAAATAGAGGGTCTTAATAACAACGAAATAGAATTTATTAACAATATAAATAATTACACACTACACAGCAATTCAACATTGATCAAATACAAATAATGACATACACAGTGAAGGCATAATATATTTATGGATAGTTCATTATAGTACCAGGCCTGATAAGGCTTCCAGTCGCTGTCTATAATAGTGTTTTTGGAATCAACCAAAAAAACCAAACAGTTTCTATTTTAACAAAGTTAGTTCAATCAACTGACGTTCAGACAACATGAACTATGTGCATCACAAGACAGAGGAAGTCAAATAGTTTCATGTAGGAGGTCAACTTGACCTGAATGAAGTTTCTCTCTCTCTCTCTCTCTCTCTCTCTCTCTCTCTCTCTCTCTCTCTCTCTCTCTCTCTCTCTCTCTCTCTCTCTCTCTCTCTCTCTCTCTCTCTCTGTAGTAGAAAATGCTATTTTCATTGGCTGGCTTTTGGACATGCAAAACAATGCACACTAGCTGTCTTTGGGAACTTGCAAAACAACTGCACTGCAGTGTCCAGTTTTAAAGTGTAAATGGCGACAAAGGTGGATGTGACGGTTCCAAAGAAAGATGTAAAGTACCAAAGGGTGATTGCCAAAGGCTGTAGAGAAACAACAATAATTCTTTTGTATAATTCAGAATGGTGGATTTTGACTGTCTTGTTCCTTAATAACACCTCAGACTATATTTTGCAGTTACTGAATGCAGTTATCTAGTTCACCACAAGTGAACAATGAATTTGGTTTACATACATCAGTAGTCATAAAATGATTATGATTTACAATCAACAATGGTCATAAAATGATTATGATTTACATGCAACTGGGGTCATAACATTATTATGATTTACATTCTATAGTAATAAAGTGATTATGATTTACATACAATAGCAATGCGAATTTGATATTGTGGTAAATTTTGGTATTTAACAAACTTACATCAGTGATGCATTGATGACGAATTACGCTAACTACCTTAATATTAAGTAAATTACGTACCCTTGATATCTAACCTAATATTAATTAAATTACGTACTCTAGATATCTAATCTAATATTAATTAAATTACGTACTCTAGATATGTAATCTAATTTTGATTTCTTCTGCATAAAAATAAGAAAACAATACAAATAAAATATCCGAGACAAAATCAGCATTTTTTCTATTTTCAAGCTCGCAATTATACAAATAATTCATAATGCATCTAATTCATGTGAAAATAGCAGGCATAGTTTGCAATTAAAATAAAATTTGCTGTTACATTTATGAAGGAGAAAGATATGCCTGGCGGCAATAATAAATAAACTGATTGGATGTGAAAAGCCTGGAAGCAGAAGCTGTCCATAACGAAATATTAACTGACATAGAATAAAACGCCCAAAGGAAATTTGCTATAACGGCTTGAAGCATACGCCCTCTTCGTGACACACTGCGCGCGCGCACTCTCTCTCTCTCTCTCTCTCTCTCTTTTTTTTTTTTTTTTTTTACACGCACACACAGGTGTGGCAGTGGCAGAACTTCTAAACAATATCGCCTGTGGATTGCCTTAACATATTCTCATTCGTGACATATCTGACAGTAGAAGATATTAAACTGCTCACAGTCAAAGTAATAAACTTTTCTTGTGAAAAATAAACATTTCCCAGGCGTCATAGTTACCCGCTTGCATAGACCAATGAAGAATAGAAGTAAGTTCATGTCCGCTCTGTTGTGTACAGTTCCCCCTGTGTACACTGGCATCCACCCCGATAGTTCCATAGTTGCTCTTTACCCCGCACAAAAATGCTGTTGCCGTTCCCGCCGAGTCTGGAGTTTGCTTGTCCACGTTGTATGTCTGCAGCAAAACAGGGGGTGTAATTTGTCCACGTTGTATGTCTGCAGCAAAACAGGGGGTGTAATTTGTCCACATGTATGTCTGCAGCAAAACAGGGGGTGTAATTTGTCCACATTGTATGTCTGCAGCAAAACAGGGGGTGTAATTTGTCCACATTGTATCTGCAGCAAAACGGGGTGTAATTTGTCCACATTGTATGTCTGCAGCAAAACAGGGGGTGTAATTTGTCCACATTGTATGTCTGCAGCAAAACAGGGTGTAATTTGTCCATATTGTTTGTCTGCAGCAAAACAGGGGGTGTAATTTGTCCACATGTATGTCTGCAGCAAAACAGGGGGTGTAATTTGTCCACATTGTATGTCTGCAGCAAAACAGGGGGTGTAATTTGTCCACATTGTATGTCTGCAGCAAAACGGGGTGCAATTTGTCCACGTTGTACGTCTGCAGCAAAACAGGGGGTGTAATTTGTCCACATTGTATGTCTGCAGCAAAACAGTTTGTGTTTGTGTTTGGGTGTGGGTGTGTAATTTGTCCACATTGTATGTTGGCAGCAAAACAATTTGTGGTGGAGTGTGTGTAATAATTATGTCCACATTTTGTCTGCAGCAAAACATTTTGAGGGGGAGTGTAATTTGTCCACATTGTATGACTGCAGCAAAACAGGGGGTGTAATTTGTCCACATTGTATGACTGCAGCAAAACAGGGGGTGTAATTTGTCCACATTGTATGACTGCAGCAAAACAGGGGGTGTAATTTGTCTACATTGTATGACTGCAGCAAAACAGGGGGTGTAATTTGTCCACATTGTATGACTGCAGCAAAACAGGGGAGTGTAATTTGTCCACATTGTATGACTGCAGCAAAACAGGGGGTGTAATTTGTCCACATTGTATGACTGCAGCAAAACAGGGGAGTGTAATTTGTCCACATTGTATGACTGCAGCAAAACAGTTTTTGCAATTAAATACAAAATCTGTCTGCGTAATTTGTTTTGTAATGCAAGTTATTTTTTTTTATATAATTCATCCATAACGCAATCATGTTTCCTGACAATTGCTATTTATATGTACAATTGGTCATGTTGCGTAATGGAAAATTACAGTTTTGTATCTCTGTATAATTTTCTAAGCCGCATGTCTGTAACACAGGCGTTTGTACTTAGTTTGTTAATGTTTTATGTTTAGCAAATGAGCAATTGCCATTGATGACTAGTTTGTCAATACTGTATGTCTGCTTTGCCATCTTGATATAATTTGTTTCGATGTGTTAACTACAATAATACATTTGGTAGGTAGGCCTCTCGTGACTACATGACATGTTTGTTATAAATCAGTTGTCATTAAGCCTACTGAAAACACTGAAGCAAAACAGTTACCCTTCAATCACATAAAGTCAACATTGCACAATTATCTGCAATAGAATCAATAGTACAGCTTTTAAACCCACTGTGTTCAGACGTATGCGATTAACATTTATAACCAAAGAACACATTTGTGTTTGCAATCGACTGATTTATATTTAGAACAACGAGGTCACGTGGTTTAGTTTCTTGAAACCAAAACACTTCACTTTGTTTCTTGAAACCAAAACACTTCACTTTGTTTCTTGAAACCAAAACACTTCACGTCGTTTCTCTAAACCAAAACACTTCACGTCGTTTCTCTAAACCAAAACACTTCACTTTGTTTCTTGAAACCAAAACACTTCACGTCGTTTCTCTAAACCAAAACACTTCACGTCGTTTCTCTAAACCAAAACACTTCACGTCGTTTCTCTAAACCAAAACACTTCACGTTGTTTCTCTAAACCAAAACACTTCACGTTGTTTCTCTAAACCAAAACACTTCACTTTGTTTCTTGAAACCAAAAATGCTCATGTAGTAATTGCAGAAAGGTAATTGATATTGACCCAATTTTATTTTACATTTCTTAATGCTACGCGTAATGCAATGATTATACTAATATAACAGTAAATGTAAGGGTTAAATGAGACAAAGTATTTTATAGATGTCAGTGTCCGCCTACACAATGAAGACTGTATAAGTTATCAATGGCAAGGATTTCGGGAGAGGTCATTGTGAGAACTGCTCGGCTTTAGTAATAAGGGGAAATAATTAAACTATAATGTAAGTATTAGTTCTGGAGTTATATGCACCTTCACATTTTATGATAAATCATTTGAGTTCTGGAATTCATTGTAGTGTCAGGTTGTATGTTTCACTTGAGTTCTGGAGTTGCATAGATTTGGATTTTGATACGTTATTGAGTTTTAGAGTTCAATTTAGCGTCAGGTTTTACGATAATATTCGCTTGAGTTGTTGAGTTGAGTGTTTATAATAATTCACTCACACAGATTTGAAGACCAATTTTTCTTGAGTTTGTTCAAGCTCGTTCATCACTGCATATTTATATAATTGTAATTGTTGTAATATGTTGTATATATAAAAGTAGTAATAAGTGTTGTAGAATGATTTGTATAAAAGTACTAGGAATACTAACGACTACTCTACTAAAGTAGTATAAGTAGTAGTAATTGTATGGAAGGACCAGGAGTAATATTTATTTGTAGTAGCAGAATTGCAATATTAGAGTGCAACAGTATTAGTTGTAACATTAGCAGTACAGTTAGAGTAGCACAAATGTATTAAAGTAGTAGATGTAACATTGCGAATTGTATTAGTAATATTAGTATAATTAATACTACTAGTAGTAAAAACAATGTAGTAAACTTGAAAATGTAGTAATAGTAGCAGCAGTAGGAGGAGCAGCATTAGTAGTATAGTAGTAAAAACATGTAATATAGTAACTTTGAAACATTGTTCTTTATTAGTACTAGTACTACTGGTTGTTTAAGTAGTAGTAGTAACAGTTGTCACATCTGTTGAGAAGTATTAGGAGTGACATTTGTATCGCAGCAAGACCAAGAAATGAGACATACTAAGACAACTAGATTTAGAAAGAAAATTAGAAGTGAGTGACATTTGTATCCCAGTAAGGCTAAGAAATGAGACATAGTAAGACAACTAGAAATGATGAAGAGAAGACAACTCGAATTAAAAAGAAAATTAGAAGTGAGTGACATTCACTCGGTGCTCGAAGTTGCTTTGCACCCTCTCACCTTTGCGAGACCGATGTTTGGGAACTGTTCAAAGAACAGCAGGCCCTCCTCCCCCGAACGATTCTGAAGTTGGCCTTGATATATGCGGGCAGCGGTGATTGTGGACATGCCCATTCCGTCACCAACAAAGAAAATAACATTCCTGGCAGGCCTGACGATCGGCAGATTCTTAAGCGCTCGAGACAACTCTTCTTGGCCAAGACTGGCCCAGTAGGCCGGATCTGGAAGAAGAATATTAATGTAATCTTGAACAACTGGTTGTGCTTATAACTTGGTTTGTTTGTTTCTCTGCATTATTATTTGTTGCATATGTAAGAAGCAGTCAGAAAAGCACATAAGTATTACTAAACTCCACAAATACATATGTAAGAAGCAGTCAGAAAAGTACATAAGTATTGCTAAACTCCACAAACACATATCTGATAGTGACGTATATTTCATGATTTACGTTGAATGTATGCAGATGCAAATACATTTATGACGGTTAATCATTATGATAAAACTCACGTAGTCACTCAATTAGTCCGCTGTTTGAGCTATTTACAAATAGACGTTTCAACATAATTCTGATCAGCCAAGGATTCGGCTCGCCTAAATGTAAATTCTTGCTAAATCTTTCAGCGAAGTAGAATTGGTTTACTAAAACGTTAGCAACTCACTTATATCCTTTGGCTTATCAAATTAATTTAGCAACTCACTTATATCCGCCAGCTTGTCATATTAACCTAGCAAAAGACTTATATCCTTTCGCTCGTCAGTACAATCAAGCAGCTCACTTATATCCTTTGGCTTGTCAAATTAATTAAGCAAATCACTTATATCCGCCAGCTTGTCATATTAACCTAGCAAATGACTTACATCCTTTCGCTCGTCAAAATAATTTGACAAGTCAACTATATTCTTTGCCTTGTCAAATTAACTTAGCAAGACAATTATATTCTTTGGCTTGTCATATCAACTTAGCAAGTCAACTATATTCTTTGGCTTGTCAAATTAACTTAGCAAGTCAATTATATTCTTTGGCTTGTCAAATTAACTTATCAAGTCAATTATATTCTTTGGCTTGTCAGATTAACTTAGCAAGTCAATTATATTCTTTGGCTTGTCAAATTAACTTAGCAAGTCAAAATCAGCATGCTCAACTAAATGATGGACCTGTGTCACGACAAGTTTAAGAATTGACTGAACTAAACTTGAACAATAACACTGACAGTAAGGCGTAACGCATATCAAACGAGTACACCTGTTCCAAACAGTAGTATGCAATCCATCAAATCACTGGGCAAATTCATATATTCAAGGCATATGCAAAGCAGCCGTGAGGTCGGCTTATTTCGACGCCGAAAACTGCCGGAGGAGTTATCTAACTCTTTCAGCTAAGAAATATATGTGGTTTTATGAAGTGACATTTGCAATCAGCCTGTACATTTAGGAATTAAATGATAGAATAAAGTAGTAAAGGATTAACTTCAAACATTAATAATTTAAATTTTGCGCATTAAAGAGACAATGTATCAAAGTTTATATAATTCCAATTCGAGAATGGTTAAAATAGCTGTTATAATTCCAATTCGAGAATGGTTAAAATAGTTATAATTCCAATTCGAGAATGGTTAAAATAGTTATAATTCCAATTCGAAATGGTTGAAATAGTAGTTATGATTCCAATTCGAGAATGGTTAAAATAGCTGTTATAATTCCAATTCGAGAATTGTTAAAATAGTTATAATTCCAATTCGAGAATGGTTGAAATAGTAGTCATGAGCTGATATAATAGTAGCAGTAATAAGGAGAAAGTGCTTTATATACCATATTAACATATTAGATATAAAAATGTTATATCGCAGCTTATCTAACAAAACATACTATAGGGTCCATACTAATTGGCTTATAATTCAGAGAGAGAGGATGCGTGTATGTATGCATGCGGGTGAATATGGTTGTCAACACGGGGATTGACATATTCAAAGCTGTGTTCAAAAATCGTCGTCATAGTGCAAAGAGAGCCAAATGCTTTATGAGTTGCTGTATTCTCCCTTCTCCCTAAACCCCCATACCCTTCATTAAACAAACCTTTCTCCTCTTCAGTCGCTCCATTGGTCGCTGCCTCCAGACAGATGAGAACAAAAGTCAGTGCAGTCAGCAGTTGTGCCAGGATCATCGTGTTCGGAGGACGTTAATGACCTGCAATGCCACAATAAGTCACATAGATAGATAGATAGATAGATAGATAGATAGATAGATAGATAGATAGATAGATAGATAGATAGATAGATAGATAGATAGATAGATAGATAGATACTTGAGTTAGAAGCAAAGTCTTTGTTTTCTTATTCTTGTCGTTGCGGCTCTTGTGTTCTTGGTGGTTCTTGTAATTCTATGTGGGGTTTTATTGTTTATGTTGTTTTTGGGGGCATAAAAGCACGCACGTGCATGTGCGGAGTAAGCCGATTTACTCTAGTTTTAACATCTAAAAACTAAACAATACGTGTGTATTTATTTAAACGCTGTACTTACATCCGTCAATTGTCAAAGCAGTGCAAAAGAAAAACTAATACATCACAAAGAAACCACACAACAAGAACCTGCCTTAAAAAAAAATCATAATTAATTTAGTTCAGACATATTTACAGATACAGAGGCAAGTGATCTGATTATAATTTACTAGCACACCTCACCTGCAGCATGTGAGATTACCGCTGTTAAGTGTGTTGCTTGTTGTTTTCTCTTCTTTTCGTTTTTTTTTGTTTTTTTGTTTTTGAGGATTTCTTTTTACTTTGCTTTTGCCTGTTTCTTTCTATTTGCTTTCTGTAGGAACGTTTCTTATCACCACAATTAGTTTTACTAGCATTTTAATTGTAATTAATAATTAGTTGTTTACGCCTAAGTTAATAAATAAAATGTATGTGTCTCTCAGCTAATTTTAAAATGACCTATTTTCTCTCGTCTGTCATTCAACCAGCTGACCTACTGACCTCCTAAAGCATCCGACATCGATAAACTACGACTTCTCAATCCACCGTGCAGAGTAACAGCTGTGTCCATGCAACGAACGTGTTCAGCTCCATGCTGTCAGTGAATAATGCCAGAACGGTAGCCTGGAGATGCCCTCGGCCAGGCGCCCCAGTTTATGCTAGCGATCTGCTGTAAACACTCGAGTAATAGACCTGAAATGTTCTATTTTCTCTCCGCAGGGCATCTGCAGCGTTCTCACTGATACCCGAAAGTGTTTCGGTGTTGTTGTTTTTTCCTAAAGTCTCTGGTGGCATCGTTAGAGATTGTACAGTGAGCCTAACTTCCCATCAAGACTCGTCAGAGTGTTGTTAGAGATTGTACAGTGAGCCTAACTTCCCATCAAGACTCGTCACAGTATTGTTAGAGATTGTACAGTGAGCCTAACTTCCCATCAAGACTCGTCACAGTATTGTTAGAGATTGTACAGTGAGCCTAACTTCCCATCAAGACTCGTCACAGTATTGTTAGAGATTGTACAGTGAGCCTAACTTCCCATCAAGACTCGTCACAGTATTGTTAGAGATTGTACAGTGAGCCTAACTTCCCATCAAGACTCGTCACAGTATTGTTAGAGATTGTACAGTGAGCCTAACTTCCCATCAAGACTCGTCACAGTATTGTTAGAGATTGTACAGTGAGCCTAACTTCCCATCAAGACTCGTCACAGTATTGTTAGAGATTGTACAGTGAGCCTAACTTCCCATCAAGACTCGTCACAGTATTGTTAGAGATTGTACAGTGAGCCTAACTTCCCATCAAGACTCGTCACAGTATTGTTAGAGATTGTACAGTGAGCCTAACTTCCCATCAAGACTCGTCACAGTATTGTTAGAGATTGTACAGTGAGCCTAACTTCCCATCAAGACTCGTCACAGTATTGTTAGAGATTGTACAGTGAGCCTAACTTCCCATCAAGACTCGTCACAGTATTGTTAGAGATTGTACAGTGAGCCTAACTTCCCATCAAGACTCGTCACAGTATTGTTAGAGATTGTACAGTGAGCCTAACTTCCCATCAAGACTCGTCACAGTATTGTTAGAGATTGTACAGTGAGCCTAACTTCCCATCAAGACTCGTCACAGTATTGTTAGAGAGGCACGTTTTGTTAATGTTAATAAACAATGACATGATTAGTTAGGACAAATGTAAACTGTTTGTTAAAAGGATTTAAACGTGCTATGCCGCAAAAAAAAATGTGTTCCGAATGAACACATCAATATAGATAACAATCGATTTTGACGTATTCGCAATAATAATAGTAAAAGTAATAATAAGCTGAAGAAGAAGAAGAAGAATGCCCAGCAATGAATGTCAGACTGGACAACCACACTCACACGCAATGAAAAGTAGAATGTTTCAGAATATTTAACAGCAATGCCCTATCACCATCTCTGTCATGATTTTCCCTCAAATCCTCTGAGTTAAGCAGTCAATAAAACAAAAGAGAAAGAAAAAGTAGAAAAATTGCAGGATTTTAGATTAGAAATCCAGAGACTGTGGAATGTAAAAGCAGAAGTAATTCCTGTACTTTGGGGAACATAACACCTGAATTGGAATGTTATATGAATAAAGTGCCTGGACAACACAAAATTGCCCCACTGCTAAAAGCAGCGCTCCTCGAAAGTGTTCCGCTCATATTTTTCTCCAACGAATGTCCCCATTGTGCCGCGTAACGTGATCATTTGTAAATGAAAGATAAAAACGAACATGATTTAAGCTTTACTTTCATTTAAAACAGTTGTAACAGTTTTCTAATACATATTTATTAGCTCGCATTATTTTTTATGCCACTCTAGTTTAGATAATCGCTCTGAGTGGAAGACATTGACCATCTAAAAATGTCATTCATTAAGATAGTAAACATTCATCTTCACTGAATTGATGCTCTCCACATCCATCCTTCTCCTAGTGATAAAAGTTGAATTATATTATAAAGAAGGAAAAACAAACGTACAAAGCGTAAAGTGTGATTTTTTAAAGGTTGCTTTCAACCGATAAAGTAAATGTGTCACGTCATTAATGATATATGCCATTTACGTCATCCTATTACTAAGGCTTCTTTATTCTGTGTACTCTAGCTAATCCAGTACATCTTTCTCTCACCGATTTCCGTGTATCATACTGAATCGAAATAGTACAAGTAAACAGTGTACGAAGCTGGACTTTGGGCCGTACCAGTATAAGTAACTAGCGTACGAAGCCGGACTTTGGACCGAACCGGTACAAGCCCCCCAGTGTACGAAGCTAGACTTTGGCCGTACATTCCTGAGTCCTCTGCTGTTAGTGATAAAAATAATCAGACACCGATACTGTTAAAATATTGCCAGGAGGCCGAAATAAGTGTTTCCACAATTTAAATATTCTTCTGGGAGAAATTGAGCTGTTTGCCAACGACTTGCCAGTACACGCACATCTACGAACATTAAATTAATTATTCACTCTTTATGTAAAAAATTACTCAATATTACGAAGTCTTACTATATTCGACTTTGAAAGATTAGGGCCGGCTGGCGTCACTTCGAATCTGTACTGCCATAAGCCTTGTATTTGCTGCAGGCTGAAATTAATTTTCTTACTAAAACTGAAGTTATATTGTGATCTTATAAAAGAGATAATGAAATTGGAGACCAGTTTTCAATACGATATGAAGCTGGTGTGGTTGTGGGTGGGTGGAGGAAAGTGCTAAGAGAATAACAGTGGCAAAACAACAGACAAGCAGACGAACAAAAATTCAAGCTTGAAAAGCATTGAACATTTCAAATGACCTACTTACTTGTCTGATGGCAGCAGTACCGGACTCGAAGACGTATGTGAGTAAAAAAAAGGCGTGGTTATTGAAATCAGCCTTGTCCTTCAGGTTACTACCAATTAACAAACGAGTAATCGGCCGCTCCGCACGTTTGGGTACATGCTGAGGACAGACAATACTGCAGTGCCGGCAGAAACAAGACAGGGAGAGAATTAACTGTCACGAGCTATTTAATCCAGGAAAGTTTTTCACAACACTAAGACGTGTGCAATCAGTTAGGCACCGTACCGTTCCGCATGGGGTAGGGGTGGGAAGCGAGTGGTGGGTGCGGGGTAATGAACCCACGTGGCAAAACCACGTTGATCATTCCGGCACTAAAACCATGCCTCGGCAGGCCACTTGAATTAGGTCTGGCACTGTTAGACCAGCATAGCACGAACATAATTGCCATTCGTCTTTCTTTCTTTCCTTCCTTCTTTCTTTCCTTCTTTCCTTCTTTCCTTCTTTCCTTTTTTCTTTCCCTTTCTTTCTTTCTTTCTTTCTTTCTTTCTTTCTTTCTTTCTTCAAGATGCTTTCTACAGTGCTTACAACACAGGACACTTAACACTTCGTGTGTGTGGGTAAACAAATTTATACATTACCATGCAATTAAATGTGATGGCAATCTTTTGCTTGACAAGCACGATTGCCTGATAGGTAAAAGGTTCAGATCTTTTCGTCAAGATCAGTTATTATAACAGAAACGGATAATGTTTGAGCCCACCGACCTAGTTACTGCAACTGACAAACATACAGACGCTGCAAACTGACGAATGCACTGCACACTGACAAACATACAGACGATGTGAAATGATTAATACTGCAGACTGACAAACATAGTCGCTGCAAAATAGATCAACCGAAATAGGGCCAAAACTACAGGCTCTTATAATTGATTAACATGTTGCAGAAAGACAATCTTACGAGCGCTATAAACAGACGAATATAGATCTACTACAAATTTACAAACATATAAGCGATATGAACTCATTAACACTGAAAAAATTCAAACATAAGGTGATGAGATCTGACGAATATATACTGCAGCATTATATTTTACACAAATTTACTGTCGACCTGAGTGCATGGAACAGTTTGAAAGGACTGATAGATGAATGAGGCTAAGAGGAAATCAGATACATGAATTTTAAAAAAAGGTTATGGAAGGATTGATGGATGAATGCGGCTAAGACGAAAACGGACACGTGAACAAGGAAAAAAGGTATGGAGTGATTGATGGGTGAATGAGACTAAGAAGAAAAAAGATACGCGAACAAAAGTGAAGGAAGTGAGGAAGTGCTGGTATACTATATTACCGGCAATTGTGCAAGTCGTCTCGAGACAGATTTAACATCGCACGAAAAACGCTCACAAATGTTTCACTGTAATAAGACCGAGAAACGCTCACAAATGTCTCACTGTAAATAAGACCGAGAAACGCTCACAAATGTCTCACTGTAAATAAGACCGAGAAACGCTCACAAATGTCTCACTGTAAATAAGACCGAGAAACGCTCACAAATGTCTCACTGTAAATAAGACCGAGAAACGCTCACAAATGTCTCACTGTAATAAGACCGAGAAACGCTCACAAATGTCTCACTGTAATAAGACCGAGAAGCAGTCTGAGACGGCACAAAGTGGTTACGGAGGAGAATGTGGCATCTCTCTGCATCCTTAGCTCGTTATGATTACAACTTATTAATTAACAATACTTAGTTAATTACAAGTGATCAAGAATCTTAATTTATAGTTATAATAATTTTCCCACAAGACCAACATGTCTCTCACTTGGCGGATTATAAGGGTGATGAAATGTACTCTTTGCATAATAATAAGATAGAAGTTTTACTGTCGCATAGTGTTTCTGCAGGTGGAAACCTCTTACTAAAGGAGAAATAAAAATATGTCTTTTATTTATATTTAATAAACCCACATCAACCCGCTATTTATGTGCAAGAAGTTTAATAAATTTATTAAATTAACAATCAAATATGCAGCATATGAATATAATCAAAGAGCGTTGACATTTACATCACATCACAACAATGCTAGATTAAATGTTTGACATTTATACAGTTTAACCTAGCAAAGACATCAGCAGTCAAATTAACATTAATGATTGGAGTTTTACAGAGATATAGTCAATGTACATAACCTTTTCAATGATGGTAGCTGTCACTAGTATACGTTCACGACCACACGCATTGTAACAAGTCACTTTCTTTCTTATTAGGTGATGGTCCAATTACACAACTGTTCCAGAATCTTCGCTATGCTCACAACGCACATTGTGAAGAATCATCCAGAACTCTGTATGAGCTATCTAAGCACATCACAAAGGGTGTTCTGGAACTTTCCTGTGCACTGCCCAAGCACACCACGAGGAATGTTCAAAATGTCTGCATTAATTCTGAAGACCAAATTCAAACTTCAGTTTCTGTCGTATGGCTCTCGAACGAATTCACAGGAATCAACTTACAGCAAGACATTTAGTGATATGTTTCATGACAATGGTGGATACACTCACCAACGTGATCTGATAGAGTACAGAAGACACTGCAGTCTGAAGTAGAAATTAGGCTACAAAAAATCAAAAGCATCAATAGGCATGCTCCTCTCTGCAAAAGTCAAATTAAGGTCAGCGCTTTGTTTCAAGCTTCTCATCTCAAACTTCTTTCTATCTTAAATACATTCTCAACTTGCAAATCCTGCAACAATATTTGTCAGCCCCATACACACGCAGCATAAGAAGTATAGCGTCAGCCAAAATTCGCAAAATTATAATATTCAGCATAATCAAATTAGTGAACATAGAGATAATTTCATAAGCATTCTCCAGTTCAAATCATAGATCAATAGCAAACATTTATGAAATATTTCAAAGTCCATTCTTTCTTTATCAGTCAGTTAACTTACTATAAGCTAATGATCGCCTGTAATATCAGACTTGAGTTACATCAAAAATCAAAGTGATTAGAATATAGAATTTTTCTTCAACAAAGGAACTTTAAGTCCATCCCCATTGGATGAAATTGTTATGAACAAGTGTTGAGATTGTAAGTCAGAAAAATTACTCATCTGCGTGGAGCTGTTGTGGGTTACATTAGCAAGTACTAGCGTATTCTTTACCCGAGCTGTCACTCCAACTCTGGTAATTACAAAAATATCACTATGCGCAGTATCCGATGGTCATGTCATGTTGACATTTACCAAATTATATAGCAATTAAATTTCGAAATACGGACAGGCAAATGTACTCCTCCACAGAATAAAAACTACACTCTTAAATAAATGGTGAGTGACCAACATACTCTAGTGCCGCTTAAAGAAACATTTCTTATCACAAGTGGGCACCTATTTAAGATTTTATTTAAATAAGTTCTTTGGCCAAACGCTCCATATTGCAATGATGTGTATACTTTTGCTAGCATTAACAAACACATTCGTGATTTAATCTTGAGTCGCATTCTTAAAACGTTTTCCTATTTCAAAGTGGATAAGGTAGCCTAGAGTTACGTACCTTTAGGAAATTCTCTTCCGGAAGACCTTCGCCCAAACCCTCTAAACTTAATTCGCATAAACATATTATTGAGAAGATATTACTGTCAATATTCCGAATCTAATTTTATTAGCACCAGACAGTCAACATTAACCATCAAAATCCAAGATATAAGATGGAACTCATTCATTTAGAATAGCACGTGAATGAATAATTATTTAACAGTGAATAGATTACGATTTATTGGCAATTCTACAAAAATAGCAGACACTCAAAATAGTTAACAACTTCTGTAACGTTGGAAAAATAAAACTTTGACTGTCACATCCTGGTCATTTGGGTAAATCGACGTAAAGGGCAAACTTTAACAGAGGCAGAATGACGTAAGAGTGATACAATGAAAACATGAAGTATCACAAGCGGATATTCTTTTCAGTTCATTTCTTAATTTAACATGTTCGTATTGAGGACGCAGTGCTTTAGAGTTAACCCCAAACATACTAACAAATAAAGGTGCCACTTATAATATATAAAAGGACTAGTTAGAAATAAATGGTCCTGAAACCATATCTCAGAAGTAATCTTATTACATCGCAGACCGCCCCACTTAATTCGCTCTTTGTCTTTATTGTCACGATACACACCTTATTAATACACACGCCACACACAGAAACAACGCACAGAGAGACATATACACTCACACACAGACACATTCGCACACTGCACGCATAAATAACAAAGCCACGCACATGCATCATACAGACAAACATAAATATTCGCACGTACTTATAAACAAACACACAGACAGAAAAAAATTGTACTTACTGTTACTTGTTGAGCCGTAAAATGATTTCACTTTCTAGTTAGAGCACACGTGCCTAGAAGATCAATCATGTCTGCGAATCGGACACAGCAATTGCACGCACATGTAGCCAGTCAGCAAGAGCCTTCCACGTGGTGGTGGTTGGGAAGTGGAGAAGAGGAGGAGCTCCACCTGTTTACACAAATAGTACATTCGTCAACACAAAAAAATAGAAAGAAAGAAAAGAAGAAACTCTATTCCAACATCGTCTTGCCTTAAACAAATCAAACACATTTACCTCGATAGTGCTAAGAGTCATTAGAAAGTTCTTAATCATTATAAAGTTATTGATCAAAGGCAAGCAGGATTTCGCGCGCACACGCACACACGCACATTCTCCTACACATTTGTTTTGTCTCCCTGATTAACATTCTTCCCACTCACTCACCCATCCACCCCGATATCCTATAGATAAAAAAAACTGCAGATATATTACATTTCTGCTAAATTATTTTGCTGGCAGGTTTCCGATAGAGTTTTATGCGTATAAAATATGTTGGGTTTCTTTTGTTTTCAAGACTAATATGTCAAATGCATCCAGCTAACGCATGCTTTTTTCTGTTTTCTAGACTAATTGTCAGATTTGTCCAGCTAACGCATGTTTTTTTTTGTTTTCTAGGCTGTCAGATGTGTCCAGCTAACGCATGTTTATTTTCTGTTTTCTAAACTGTCAGACGTGTCCATGTATCCAGAAATAGCATGTTTTTTTTCTTATTTGTACACTGTTAGCTCTAACCATTTATCCAACGAAAACATGTTTCTGGTTTCTAGATTGATAATCACATGTATCCAATCAAAGAGTGAAAGTATATAATAAAAACACGGGTATTTTTATTTTCCAGACTAAATATGAAATGTCTCCAACCAAAGTATGTTCCTTTTCTAGACTCAATATCTGATGCATCCAAATAAAACATGTTTTTTCTTTCCGTTTTTTTTAAAACTAAAAATTAAATGTATCCAATTAAAACATGTACTTCTGTTTTCTAGAATAAATGTCAGATATATCTAATCAAAATATGTATTTCTGTTTCCTGGACTCAAAGTAAGATGAATCCATTCATCAGTAGATCTGATTTGATGAACGAAACTATTTCCACATCGCGTCCTGCAACATTCGCTCGTGACAATGACGCGGGACTCGTCTTATCTTGTCTGCATGGGCAGCGTCATCCTGTCATCCATCTGGATATTGAAATGATAAATCAACCTAGTTGGCATGTCTCCTCCTCTCTCGGGATACAAACATATTAACAAACTATACACGCATATATGTACATACACACTCACGCACGCACACAACTCCGCGCGTGCACCAGACATTTTATTGTCCCTTTCATTTTGGTTGGACAGGTCATGTAAAATAAGTTAATACAAAATTACGAGAGAGAGAGAGAGAGAGAGAGAGAGAGAGAGAGAGAGAGAGAGAGAGGGAGGGAGAGAGAGAGATTGAATGTTTTCACTGTACATTTGGATGATGGTTTTCACATGTTGGTGTTTGCAATCTGTTAAATAGCATTATATTGTATGTGTTTGATTGAACATCTTGTCAATTTTAAAAAATAAAATCTTTATTTATTTACTCTGGATGGGTTTGCCTACGCAATTATCTGCCCGCTCCCCTATTCACGATAAGTTTGATGAAGTGGAAAGGTTCGAAAAGCTGGCTTGTATTTTTGTCACGTTAATTGTACCTCTAAAAAAATAGGACAAAAATTTTTTCAGCCCCAATTTTAACTTCGTTATTTAAAGTTGTCATCAGAGTTTCTAGGCTATACACACATATTTAGCTAATAAATCTAAGTTACACTGTCAAATGTATGAATAAAGTTTGGGCAAATGTATAAATATTCCCAAAATATGAATCAAACTGTGCACGCAATTAGAGCCGAACAGAGCAATGCATTATTTCAGCATATGAACTCAAATGTAGAGACTTCCAGTAAGAGCTAAATTGGACCTTAATTTAGTTACTTCCAGTAGGAACCAAAATGGGTACGCATCTAAATACTTCCAGCGTACGAGCCAAACTGGGCATGTTTAAGATACTCCCAGTTTATGAGCTAAACTGGGCATGTTTAAGATACTCCCAGTTTATGAGCCAAACTGGACATGTTTAAGATACTCCCAGTTTATGAGCCAACCTGGGCATGTAAAACAGATTCTTTCAGTGAATGAGCCGAGTTGGGAGTGGGGAGCAGATATTACCAGTGTATGAGCCAAACCTTGCATGCATTAGACACACTCAAAATAAGCCCAAATGGGCATATATTAATAATTCCAGTATATGAGCACAGTAGTCTATATATTTTTATACTTCCAGTGAATTATCCAAAATGAGTATGCATTTAATACTTCCAGTGAATTATCCAAAATGAGTATGCATTTAATACTTCCAGTAAATTATCCAAACTAAGCAAGCATTTAATACTTCCAGTGAATTATCCAAACTGAGCATGAATTTAATACTTCCAGTGAAGTATCCAAACTAAGCAAGCATTTAATACTTCCAGTGAATTATCCCAACAAAGCAAGCATTTAATACTTCCAGCGTATGATCCAAACTGGGCATGTATTTAAATACTTCCAGTACGTGAGCCAAACTCGACATATATTTTGATACTCAAATACTCAGATACTGTCTGTATATGATCCAACCTAGGCAAGAACCATTACACTCTCGTACAATAATCCAAACTGTATAATAGTTTTCAAATTTCAGTTAATGACAATACATAAATAAGCGTGGTATTTGTATTTTATTTTTACTAGAGCCCAGAGTGTTCTTGTACTCCATATTCAGAGAAATTAAAGTCCTCATTATTCCTAGCAATTCTCAGTCAATGAGCCAAAAGCACTATGTGGCATGAACTACTCTTACCTACGAGCAGCTCAAAGCAATTTTTGTATATTGTCAGTAAATCAAGACTAGATGAAGCAATTTTTTGTATATTGTCAGTAAATCAAGACTAGATGAAGCAATTTTTGTATATTGTCAGTAAATCAAGACTAGATGAAGCAATTTTTGTATATTGTCAGTAAATCAAGACTAGATGAAGCAATTTTTGTATATTGTCAGTAAATCAAGACTAGATGAAGCAATTTTTGTATATTGTCAGTAAATCAAGACTAGATGAAGCAATTTTTGTATAGTGTCAGTAAATCAAGACTAGATGAAGCAATTTTTGTATATTGTCAGTAAATCAAGACTAGATGAAGCAATTTTTGTATATTGTCAGTAAATCAAGACTAGATGAAGCAACTTTTTTATATTGTCAATAAATCAAGACTAGATGAAGCAACTTCTCTCTCTTGTCAGTATATTAAGAGAGTAGGTGAATAAGAAGGACACGAGCGGCCATGACAGTATTTACTTCAACATAAAGAGCAATGGAGGAAGAAAGTATCTTCGGTCATCCGGAACCAAACGATACGCATCGTTTGTCACGCAGCGATGAGTGACGTTCGTTGATTCAAGGAACACATTTAACCACGTCGGCCACTCAGTCATCTGCAGATCGTTTTTGGCAAAATTTCTTAACCTGTATAAGACGTAGTCTGAGTGTGACATCTTATAGTGACATAGGTGACGAGTGACGAGTGACGAGTGACGAGTGACGAGTGACGAGTCAATAGTGTGTATGTTTTACGTGCAAAGCAATGCTAAGAGCTAACATTCCAATATTCTAACTTTAACTGTCAATTGTGGCTCCAGTATTTCTGCATAGGAATAGATTGGAGGTGGCAATCTGGTTGATGGGGGTAGGGGCTGGGGTGGAATTATTTTGAGATTGCATTTGGATACCGAGCACACTATTTTGATGTGGCTTTAGGGTATGACTGACAGAGATTTGGGAGGGCAACTTACTCCCTCCCTGAGCCATCTCTTGGCTCCATCACTAAGGTAGTTTCTTTCTGTTTAAAACATAAACTGAAACTACAGCAAGCATTTAAATTCTCTTCATTATTAATAGGCTGTGAGTCATAAGCCTAAGTCATTCATTAGTAAGCTTTCTATATTCAATTCAAATCACCTTTCTTGCCCCTGTCAAAGGCTTGTTATAACCACAACCCACCATATCCTTCATCACATACATTCTTTGTCATTAAAGTAGAAAGATCCATTCTTACTGAAAGGGAGTTTAGTTACTCCTGGTACTACTTAAAAAGAAATCATATTCGTTTCCATTGATAGCCTCAATTAGACCCTCAGGAAGCTAAGTGGCATTAACATGGAGAGGGTGAATGTTATCTTCAGTGTCATATCTTGAAGTAATTGATACAGGTCATCATTACCTGTGCTTTAGATTTTCTTTCTGTCAGAAATCACTGAGACCTTTGAGTGATATAGGCTCTCTGTTTCCTGGAACCATAGCTTTAGAATTTTTCTGAAGTAATTCCTGCATGATTTTGGAGAATGGTGAAACTGTTCAGCATAGAAAAATAGTTCACAGCTGTATGAAACATGTCCAAACTGGCTATTGCCGCAGTGACTTGAAGATAAATATTTTGTGTGTGCAAAAGTGTTAATTTCGATGGAAAGAAAATTTGGTTAGTGTCACATGTTAACTTTTGTCATCTTTAAAATATCAGTAATTTTTTTTCATTGTTGATATCTGCAGAGAAGACATTTCTTCATGCATCAAAGCAGCACTTGAAGTAAATAAGCCATCATCTATGATGCTTAGTTTTTAATTATTGGAGTCTTTCACTGTTGATGGTCTTCTCCAAATTCTGTGTTAAAACATAAAGTCATGCATCCATTGTTTTTAGTCATCGTTTTAGTAAAGTTATGCTTGTATCGAAATCTACTGTGTCAGTAAGACACAGCATTACAGCATTGTCTCATCTGTTAATAGTCCCACATCTGTGCTTACTCCAGCTCAATGTGTAGTTCCTACACTAAAGCTGATTCATACCCAGAGTTTCTATCTACAGCAGAGAGTTTGGTCTATGTGTCTGAGTCTTACTTGGTCTGGAACTGATGTAAAGCTACAAATTACCGTCACCGGACTTAAGCTAATTGATTAACTACCATACTGCTAATCCTGGACTAAGATGTATGTTAAATTCCTCAGCCAGTTCCTCTACTTAGGAAGATGTCCTTGGTAAGATTACATTAGTTGTTCTAGAAACCTTCATTTCAGAAAAGATTCACTATATCTATTAATAGAAACTTGGGAGGTTTGCTCTTCTTCACAACCATCTCTTGTCTTTATCTGTGATTAATTAAGAGCTTTCTAAGATTGTTTATTTTGTGACTGAAACACTAGTTATAGTTACTATCTGCATGGATAAATATGTATGCCTATTGTGCTATTGGAAACCATTCAGAGTCTGTTGCGTTTTACTTAGTATTGCAGCGAGTGGATTCAAATATAACATCTGTAATTATTAAGGTCACCTGTTTGTTTATCAACTCTCTGTTCATTCTGTCTACTCTTTATACCTGTCAGGGCATGATTGATTGTGGCTGACATAGAATATGTACGCATCAACCTTCTAGGCTTGATTGAGTGCGAGTGTGGGAAGCCTTCTACGTGTCTACCTATCTGTTTGAGGTACGAACAAGCACGTGATTTGTGGCTCTTACCAAAAAGCTGGGAGCTCGTAAAGAGGTAGTGCCGCATGCAATACAAATATTCAGAGCCATGTTGCCAGTATGTTACATCTATAAATACATCTCATCCACTTACCTTGTCTGGATTTATAATTGCTTCAAATAAATGATTTTAAATAACCTCATATCCTGAAACATGGTAAACGGGAAAAAAAACGCTTCGAGGATGAGATACAACTTGAATCCATCTTTTCCTGGTGTGTTTGGTCAGAGAAGAGTTTGTCATGACTATATGGGTGGGCGTCACAAATTTCATAATGTTTCAGGATATGAGGTTATTTAAAATCAGTTATTTGTTATATTTATTTATATTGGACAGTAGTCTCACTAATGCATGATGAACAGCCAATTAACGACCAAAGTTGCTCTGAGAAATTATCTTCTCCTAAGTTGTTTTCTTGAAAATATGCTTAAGTCTTTTGGTGTTGATGATGTTTGAGGGGACACGTAAATATGTTTAAGTAATTAACTCACATAATTCTGATTTGTTTCTCTTTTCGAATTATAACTGGCAAAGCATGTGCTTTCGTGAACACAAAATTATTACAGTATTAATATTAAGATATTCAACTGTCTTTACAATGCCTCAGTGTTGTAGTACTTTGTGTGGTTTAGGTTTTGGCGAACTGTTGTCACTGGTTACGAATGTAAACAAATGCGTACGGTTACACAGACTTATGTGTGTGTATTTGTGTATGTGCGTGCGTGCGCGAGTGTGCGAAGGAGTGGTGGATTCATATTTTTAATAAGACATAGTTATGGGACAAATTCCTCTTCGCCTTCTGCCCTAACAAAATTCTTCAACAACAGCAATCATTTATATTAACTGAAAGCAACTTTCTCCCTCATTTTAACAGATACAATATCTTTATTCATACTCTCTACCTCTATCTCCTTTCACTTTCACTTTGAGACCGGAAATAACCGGAAAATAATACAATGCATTATACTGTTCTTTCTAAAAAAATTACACTACGGTTAGACTCAGTCATTATCATCTTTATTGTGCAATAATTATTAGAAATGTTATGTCGTCGTCATCATCACTATTATACTGTTGGTATTAGAGCGGGACTAAAGTGAAAGGATTAGTAGAGTGTTAATAATAGTAGTAGAGAGTAATTTAGATTTATGCTTATTTTTTAACCTAACCTGTCAGTTCTCATATAGAATTTTCATATAAAATTATGTATGAATTGATCAGCAATTAAGCCATCCTTATGAAAAATGTTATTTTTCTCTCCCTGTATTTAACTTATAAGCTGGAGCGGTGCCAGACATCCGCCCAGCATGGGATGACAGCACCCTCTAAGACAGCAATGTGCTTTGCAAACTGAAACGGAATTTAAATGGTTAAAGAAGGGAGATAATGTCAAAATCACTCAAACTAATTGTACGTGGGTGTTTTGTGTCAGTCGGTGCGGAGAGAGAGGGAGAGTATGTATGAGAAAGAGAGCAGAGAAAGAAACAGGGCAGACAAAGAGTGAAACGGTGAGAGAAGAAAGAAAGAAAGAAAGAAAGAAAGAAAGAAAGAAAAAAGAAAAAAGAAAGAAAGAAAAAAAGAAAGAAAGAAAGAAAGAAAGAAAGAAAGAAAGAAAGAAAGAAAGAAAGAAAGAAAGAAAGAAAGAAAGAAAGAAAGAAAGAAAGAAAGAAAGAAAGAAAGAAAGAAAGAAAGAAAGAAAGAAAGTCAGTCTACCAGGTTCGCTCATAAAATAGCAAGAGTGGTTTGTAAGCTCTTACTCGTATAATGAAGAACCCTACGTCCACTTCCTCATAATGAAGAACCCTACGTCCACTTCCTCATAACGAAGAACCCTACGTCCACTTCCTCATAACGAAGAACCCTACGTCCACTTCCTCATAACGAAGAACACTACGTCCACTTCCTCATAACGAAGAACCCTACGTCCACTTCCTCATAACGAAGAACACTACGTCCACTTCCTCATTATTTCAAGAATGTCCGTACGTCCACTTCCTCGTTAGCTCAAGAATGTCCGTACGACACTTTACACAGAGAGACACAGAAGGAAACTGCTGAAGCATCCATACTGTAATATTCGTGCTTCAAATTAATCTAGTTGTACACTCTCAAGTCAGTCTTTCTTCTTTATAAACTTCTGAAAATGAATTTTGAGGTTTTCTTCTACAAATGAGTCCTGGGTAAACGCACGTGTATTGGCCTGCTCTCTCTCTCTCTCTCTTTATTAGCCTAAAACCTAAACATCGTGGCTGGGGTTGGAAGGTGTGTGTGAGAAAGAGGAGGTGGGTTAATTATAATTTGCATTGCAAGAACATCAAAACACTAGTGAAACGCTCTCGCAGCGAAAGGTGATAAACAGCTCCTTCATTTAAAATTACTGGTCTGGATTAAAATCGGTAGTAGTTCTCCCTCGAAATCTATTTTAAAAATAAAACAAAACAATAATAAATCAATCACCAGCTGCTCACAAGTTATGAATACCGAGCTCTTTATACGTGCAACGTAACAGTTGTTTGTGTGAATATCGAGCTGTTTATACGTGCAACGTAACAGTTGTTTGTATTCACTGAGCACGTCTATGGGCGATAATTTGTGCCTGCCGGTATGTGTACTCGTGTACAATAGTGTACTTGTATATGTTAGTGTGTACTTATGTGCACCTATGTGAGCATGTGTGTATGTTTGTACCATGTGTGTGCCAGTATGTGCACCAGTGTGTACCTTTGGTACCTTTGTTAGTTTGGTGTGTGCCTTGTGAGTGTGCGTGCATGTGTGTGCCTTGTGAGTGTCTGCGTGTGCATGTGTGTGCCTCGAGAGTATTTGTGCGCATATGGGTGTGCCTTGTGAGTGTTTGTGCGTGCATGTGTGTGCACGTGCACATATGTGAGTGTATGTGTGAATTGTTGGTACATATTTGTGTGAATATGTTCGTGTCGTGTGTCTACATGTGCCGCCTTGTATGTGTGTGTATATGAGTCTGTGTGTGTGTGTTTGTGTGTGTGTGTGTGTGTGTGTGTGAATGCATTACTATGCGTGTGCATCTGAGTATGCGTGTGAAAGTGTGTATGTGCTTGACGTGCACTGAACAGGAAATTGAGACAAACAACTCGTCATTTCAAATCTTTTTTAAAGAGAGATGGGGACGACAATTAAAGCGGCCGAAAGTCTGAGGGTTCGGATCAGCTGCATTTGCACTGAGTGTGCAGTGCACTAAATCAGTTACCAGTGTTTGATATTAAAATTAGACCAGCTCATTATCACGCGCAGCCTAGTTTCAGCTCTGACAAGTAAGATGGCAAGATGACCGTCTAGAGAGAATTTCGATCTTATTTTTTAAAATTTAACTTTGTCACGTGTTTATTTTAACTACCCTGTCACAGCATTAATTAGCTGAATTATTAATTATGAATTTTATTTTGATGCTGATAACAGCGCCATGGCCTAATTTGCTCTTACAGCCCCTAATTTGAGTCCTACTGTTTAACCTATGGGACAGTTAATCATACACTATAGTGACAAGCAAATTAGATAAAGTCGCCTTCTGGAATCGGCGACATTATCTCTCCCACATCATTAATTAACAATCATTCATATACAGCTCATCCCCCAGCTGATTCCCATTAACAGTTGTTCTGAAAGAATTAATTAGGATATGGGATAAGATAAAAAAAAATGTAATAATGAAAAAAATGTAAAAAAAGAAAACTTATTTCGACATACAAAAATGCCAATGCGTACGTTTACTATCCCACACTATCCCACACTATCCCATTAGTAAAAATGTTTATAGGCAACAGATGGCAATGGCAGGTGGTCTCAAGGTCAAGTTACTTAACTGGTTCCTCAAGGATGGTGAACAGTCCGATTTATGCTCTTTGAATCTGCCATTCAGGTCTCCATTTGATGATGTGTCTCTTCCTTCAGATCAGACTGACGATACAGATGGGTTTTCTGCATCAAATTTAATTCTGGATCAATCCGCAATAGAAAAAAAGGAAAACACCTAAAAGAGAAAGGACCCAGCAGCACAAAATAACATTCCCTTTGTAGCTGGCCTAATTATTAAGTTGAATATTAGGTAATGTGGTGACAACAGCATAAATGTCTCTTACAGTAGCGAAGATGTCTCATACAGTAGGTTACTTTATTAAAATAACGTTTGCCTAACATGATAACTTACAATTTACAGAATCTTCTATTTTTATAGATCATTTATAAACATAACAGCAGTCATTTCAAGAATTTTAACAGTCACAGTTTGTCATCATAAATGTCAGTAACTAGTGTTCCTTAATCTATCAATTACATTAAACAAATACCTGACTTTATAATTAAATTCGACTCAAGTCAAATAGCTTTACAGTGAACAAAGAAAATGGCACATCACAATACTTGTGAACTACAATTTCATCATCATAGGTGTACAATTAAACCACACTTAATGCCACACAATGCCACTAAAAAGAAACACAGATTAGGTTCATACATACAAGTAATCATCAATAACCACTAAGAAATCTTCATCATTCTAATTAATAAACATTTCATTCATTATATCGTGAAGTCAACTGATTAATCCTCATATCTTACTAAATCTTTATTCTTTATTCTTGCATTCACTGACTGACCTCCCCTAGATGGCGTAAATACCTATCTAGATTCTGACCACTGTCCTCCTACGTCACGAGTGGACCTCATATGCCCCTATATGGTTATGGTGGTCTGGTTAACTTCACCTACATCTACAAATCAATCACCCATTCTCTACACTCTATTCATCGACTAACGGTCCCCTTAGGCTTAACCTACTTTGCTGTCACCACGTGTGAAGTGTGAAACAGTCATTATAGTTGACTACACAGCTGACCGCACACTAGATCACTCTGAAGGTCAACAACAAATTACATGCTACACAAAATTAATATCAATAATAGAAAATAGAAACGAACTAATATATATATATATATATTTTTTTTAAGGAACGTAATATGCCCTTAAGGGTATAATCCATCACAAACTTTGCAAAGTGGAACAGAAAAACTTCGCTAAACCAAACAAGGATGAGTCTACGTTGAAATACTCCAGAATCGAATGTAATGCAGCATATTGTGCTAATACCAAAAAATTCAATGTAATACACTGGAAATCATCAAGCAACACACATAAACAAAGACACACGCCGACGTTGCAAGATAGTCATCACACAACACACAAATACAAAGACACGCATTGATGTCGCAAGAAAATCATCACACAACACACAAATACAAAGACACGCATTGATGTCGCAAGAAAATCATCACACAACACACAAAGACAAAGACAATCATTGATGTCTGAAGAAAATCATCGCACAACATGCTTGAGTGTGTACTTTTATCTCACCACCCCAATTTAACATCACTTGAACGTATACCTTTATCTCACCACCCCAACTTAATGTCACTTGAACGTATACCTTTATCTCACCACCCCAACTTAACATCACTTGAACGTATACCTTTATCTCACCACCCCAACTTAACATCACTTGAATGTATACCTTTATCTCAACACAACTTAATGTCACTTGAGTGTCTACTTATATCTTACTACCCAAACTTAACGTCACTTAAGTGTATACTTTTTACTTGAGTGTATACTTTTTTGAATATATACTTTTATCTCACCACCAAACTTAACGTCACTTAAGTGTATACTTTTTTGAATGTATACTTTTATCTCACCACCAAACTTAACATCACTTGAGTTTACCGAGCACAATACATATCACTTTAATTTTTCACAAATATTTTTTTCCCGACAACAAAACAGGATGCATCGAAACAGTTCTGGAAATAATAAAACTAAGACAGTCAGGTTGACACAAAAACGCCCTTGAAATAAAGGTCGTTTTATTTATTTTATTTGCTTGTTAAACACTTCATCAATATTCACCCACGTTAATAAATCTGAATACACAATACCCTTGAGCAATAACAATCATGTGTTGTGATATATTTAAAACAATGATTCATGGATTTATTTTTAACAGGGAAATAAAATGCAAAATAGTAACTATGGTAATTGTGTTATAAACAAAGCACTTTCAAAAGATACAAAAATATATTATTCACGACAAAAGAAAAGGTTCCGGTAACAACTCGAAATAAACAATATTTTTTTAAAATATATTTCCTTAACAGCAAAGTCCAGACAAACGTACATAAAGCAAATATTAACAATTAAATAATACATTTTGTTAAAATTACATTTCACATTGAAAAACATAACAAGAAGTAAATGAAAAGCATGCAAACACATACACACGTACTGTAACATAGACACACAAGTGTGTGTGTGCATATATAAAGTTATCCCCCATCAATATCCCTAATGCTTTGATGAAGTCATTTCCCGATTATTTATGCGTACAAAGCTGTCATTAAAAAAAAAAACTAATAACACAGTCAATTAAGAATAAGCCAGAAATGTATTGATCAGAACATGATATAACGATTGATTTAAAGTCTCCCCTTCCGCTGATTTCACTAATGGGTGCAAGCGTCTACAGAGAGTCTTCGGTTCTGTAAAGAAGAGACAGGAGATTTTAGTTCTGAAAAGGAGAGACAAGATATTTTAGTTCTGTATAAGAAAGACAACTTCCCGGTGAGAAGAGTGAAGGGAGAGTGACTGGAAAGTGGAATTTTGGATGAAAAATCGTTTTTGGACATTTGATCGGGATGCCTCGCTCGATAAGTAATTAATTGAGCAGGGGAGACTATCAAGATATCCAGTGGGGAAACAGGTCCTGTGTGTTGGCAAGAGTGGTGTCTCTTACATTTCACTAAATCTGCATTCGACGCGGCTTCTGAAAACAACAGCATTCAAACAAAGCAGTGACTCTAGCTACATATGAAATTTACGGAAATAAGTTAGTATTGTTCACTTTAAAAATTCAGCGATAACAGAAGACTCAATAACGTGTATGAAAACAAGAAAAGTATATTTTCTTAAAAATGTATATTATATGTAGAAGGCAATAGTGAATTTATCTTGCGTTAAGTCTTAGCTAACCTCAGTATTCAGTGATAGTTTTACGATCGAGAATTCAGTTTTTCTCAAACGTTCGACAGTCGGACGATCTCTCGACGGCCCCAGTTTTTGCGCGCGAGAGATGATAATACGACAAAAGTCAAGAAACCGTTTATCAGCTTGTATTCTGCACTTGATAACTCTTGGTCGAGTATGGCAGTCAAAATTGCCCTTTAGCACAGTGTAGCCTTGACCTTTGTCAGAGGGTCGTCGCTCACCTTCGATTGCTGTAGCATTAACTATCATTAATTGATTGCCAATATATTCTCGAGGACCTCCCTGAGTACTTCCGGTGGTCACAACGACTGCATCAATATCAGCAGAAGCGCTGACGGGATGGGGGGCGGTATATTTATATTAAATACCAATGGTATATGTCATATAAAGTATACACTTGTCCACCAGCGTTTTGAATAAAATAAATATTTTTTCTAATCTAGTTTAACTTTTTTTTTCCAGATTTCCATCTTTCAGCAAGACATCTCTTGGACATTCTCTTAGCTGGCTACCACCTTTTTAAATATATATACGTGCGTGCGTGCGTGCGTGCGTGCGTGCGTGCGTGCGTGCGTGCGTGCGTGCGTGCGTGTGTGTGTGTGTGTATGTGTGTGTGTGTGTGTATTTTGTTTCAATAGTTTAACAGGATTTTGAAATCAAATGTAATGCTTCGCCTTTGTTTAAATGCAGGAGTTTCGCAATTATACCAGTACGAAATAGATCAATACTTTTAAAATCATTTTGCCAGGGCGTACGCATGCGCAGTCGTTCCTTGCACCAGTGAGAGGTATTCGCGAGTGAAGAGCGTATATACGCGATATTAAGATTTTTTTATAACTCTTTTTGCATGCACAATGCAGGTTCTATCTGCATCTGTGCATCGAATTACAGACACAAGTTGGTGTAGGCTATAATACTATTCTATCACTCTGGTATAAGGGCTTACCCACACGCAAAATATCTATATCCGGTCCTATCTGCATCGATGAGAACTTATTCAACACTTATATGAGTTTATGGAAGCTGTAGTACGAATCTTTGACTCTTTTATTTCGGTGTACGCATGCGCAATGTATTTAAATCCGGATCCGGTTTCACTGATGAGAGTTGGACGAGACTTGACTGTATTTGGCCAAGTAGTGTGAATGTCCTGCAGTGATATCAGTGCCCGATGAATTTATAGCTTTTGTGCAAGCTAACTGTCGTGTTCGCTTCCTCAAACAGAAGATCGTGTTGAAGAGTGGAACGACCATCCAGACACGTACGTGGCTATGTGCAAAGGGGAAGGTCGTGAGCTCTGTAGAGTGTTCTGAGCCATAACACAAAACAGGGGCGTGCATGTTGTTAAGATATAGTTCTTGTTTGTAACAAAGACTGTACTACTACTCATGACAGTAATGCTAATGGCAATACTATCAATGACTGTACAACCAATGACAGTACTAGCACTGATACTACTTGTATACTGTCTTACTGCTAAGCGGATTTGCCGTTTTACCAGTCGAGTTGAATTTTTTTACTGAGCGCGTTGTATTTCGAAGACAATTCTGTCTGTAGTTGTATGTTTACACAGTTATTTAAATGCATGTACATTCAAACAGTTACTTAAAGGCCAGCAAGTTCAAATAATTATTTAAATACATGACATTTAGTTATTTAAAACCACATGTAATACATGTCTGTTCTAACAAATATTTAAATAAATGAAATTGTAGGTGTTTAAATTCATGGGTATTAAAATAATTATGTAATGCATATACGTTCAAATAGATATTAAAATACATACGTGTTCAAGTAATTATTTATATACATACATGTTTACACAATTAATTTATATCAAACAATATTTAAGTGTATTTTAAATAGTTCTTTAAGTAGACGCATGTCAGCAATCTATACGTGGATATATGTTTAAGTAAATTATTTAACCACGCACACTTTCCAACTATTATGTAATAATATATGTGTTCAAACGATTTTATAATTACATGGTTGTTAAAACAATGTTGTAAGAACGTGCACACTCAAACAGTTATCTAAATAGATAAATGCTTAAACAATCCCTTTAAGTATATGCATGTTCAAAATGATTTTTAATTACGTATATGTTCACACAATTATTTGAATACAAATGTGATCAATAATTATTTAAATACATATCTGTCCAAAGAAAGGTTTAAGCATATTTATATAAATAAAAATGTACTTTGCCTGTACATATGTCCAAACGCATAGGTGAGTACATTTAATTTCAAACAGTTCTTCAAGTACGTACGTAATCTAGTGATTAATTACTTTATTTATTCAGCGTTCTTCACTCTCTCTCTCTCTCTCTCACACACACACACACACACACACACACACACACACTCACTCACTCACACACACATATACACACATACACTCACTCATATATATGTATAGTATAAATATGTAAATAACTGTGCGTGTTTGTGTGTATTCAAACAATTATTTACATATAATGCGTTCAAAACACATATGTTCAAAGTATTCTTTACATAAATGTATGTCCGAACAGTAAGTTCAGATCTCTCTCAGTAAAATGTTCATTCAGTATAGGAATTCATTTGTTTTAAAAGGATTTTGTTTTCCAGAGTTAGAAATCTTTACAAAGAGTCTTTTACGATAAACAATAAATTACATGCAATGCTTTCAAACCAGTCGTTCATGTCTCTCTCTTTCACTTTTTTTCATCAGCATCTCTTTCAAACACATTTATTTGTTTGCAAATGTAGACCTTCTTCAAAATAATTTAAATTTTTAATCATTAAACATTTCTTTATCATTCCAACAATCAATGTATTTCACTTCCAGTTGAATGTTTGTATCATTCAAGAGGTCGCTGGTTAAACACAATAAGTATTTAAGTGAGTGGATTAGAATTTGTCAAAACGCTTGACTTTATTGTGCAGGTAAAGAAAGTGAGACCATTACATAGCCTTTATTTGGGGTACATTGAACTGTTTTATCAATTACAGCACACTGGGCTGCTGTAAGCAACAAAAAAAATGACTATTCTGTTCACAATATATTTAATTGCTATGAGCATAATGATCATGACTACACTGACCACATTAAACGTGTTCACAATAAATTTGATTGCTCTGTGCAAACTTGATTGTTTTGAACGCAATAAATTGATTCTCTGTTCACGATCAAGTTCATGGTTCTTAGCACAATCAATGTGATTGCTCTGAGCACAAAAAACCTGATTGCTCTGTGTGTAGTAAACTTGATTGCTCTATTCAAAATAAACTTGAATGCTCTGAGCACAATAAACCTGATTGCCCTGTGTATAGTAAACTTGATTGCTCTATTCATAATAACCTTGATTGCTCTGATCACAATTAACTTGATTGCTCTGTGCGTAGTAAACTTGATTATTCTGTGCACCATAAACTTGATTGCTCTGTGCGTAGTAAACGTGATTGTTATGCGCACAATAAACCTGATTGTTTTGTGCGTAGTAAACTTGATTGATCTTTACACTATAAACCAGATTGCTTTGTTCACAATCAACCTGATTGTTCTGAGCACAATCAACCTGATTTGCTTTGTGCTGTCGTCATTTCGAATGATCAAGCTCTGATCCACTAAACATTACATTAATTATGCAAAACGTAGAATTCATAAATACTTTCTCAGCACGATTCCCAGAATCAAATAAATAAGGGCAACGGTGTTCCCCAAGCCGATTACCTGAAGCCAACCCTCTCCTTGTCTTTGTCTTTGGTTGTTACATTTGCTTGTTTCTACAGGTATCTGGCGTTGTTGTAAATAAAAAACAATCCAGCTTATGGAGAAAATGAGTGATCAAAATATTTATAGTATTGGGCTTAATGAGTCCTTCTCATTTTTCACATGGAAACCAGGTGAGCAAAACTGATGGTAGCAATGTAAAGACACGTGGAAACCAGGATAGCAAAGTTTGATGGTAGCAATGTAAAGACACGTGGAAACCAGGTGAGCAGAATGTTATTGTAGCAATGTAAAGACACGCGGAAACCAGGTGAGCAAAATTGATAGTAGCAATGTAAAGACACGTGGAAACCAGGTGAGCAAATTTTTATGGTGGCAATGTAAAGACACGTGGAAACCAGGTGAGCAAATTTTTATGGTAGCAATGTAAAGACACGTGGAAACCAGGTGAGCAAATTTTTATGGTAGCAATGTAAAGACACGTGGAAACCAGAGGACACAATAGTGAACGTTTCTGCGAAGACGATGCATAGTTAGTGACCAGATCTGGAAAGATTACCATGTGGTGAAGTGTAAGCAAATCAGGTACAGAAAGGCGCCACTGTAAGTAGATATATAAAGACAACATGGTAAACAGGTACAGAAAGGTAACAATGTAACCATGTTAAACCTGAAATGGTTACTACTGTGCAGGTGACCAAGTACGCAAAAAGGGAAAGTGCAAAATGATAATATACACACTGCACCAATCATTCCCTCACGACATCCGACGTGTCGCTGGCCGGTCTTGTCCAATGCAGTTCACTTAATCCTCGGACGCTTGCGGCCGTGCGCAACATATGGTTCCACTCGAAAATCTGAAGCAGAAACCGACCACCTCAGTCAAGTCACAAAACGGATCCATTCCATTCTGAAGCTCTGCCTATAGCTTCGAAGGAAACTTTTCTCAGGGCCGCCCTATTGTTTTGCGAGCAGGTGGCAGGTTCTCGTACACTCTGCAGCACGATTGGTCAGGGGTGCAGGTATGTCGGGGTGGGGGTGCCGGGGGCTTGTTGACCTTCTTCTGTGCGCATGACCTGCTGCTATATCCCATCGGCGTGTAGCCAGGTTCCACCATCGTGTCGTGTCTCTTCGGGGGCGCTAGCATCGTTTCATCCAAGTTATTGTTCCTGATGACAGGAAGGCTGGAAGGGTTGGCAGCTTGCAGGTAGGAGTCGGTGACATGCCTGAATGCGTCGGTAGCATGCTTGTAAAAATCCACGTGCTGCTTTAGCATCCCATCTTCATCGAAATCCCTAGGGGTCAAGGCCGTTTCGTTCAGCACGATCTGGAGGCTACTATTCCTGCAGTATTTCAGTGCGTCATCTGAAGAACGCGGCCGCTCAGGGTTCTGGAGATTAGATGCGTGTCTGGTCCCCTTCTTGCGTCTGTATTCGTAATCGCCGCACTCCCTGCCTTCTGGACCGCGGGAGTCCTGTTGCGGCGGAAAACCTCTCGGCTTCCCATCGTCGCCGGCAGGATAGCCCTGGAATGGTTCTCGTTCTCTTGCGCTGTAGGGATTTCGTGACGTATGATATTTTTGTTGCTGAGGTATGCGAGGTAGAGGTCTTACCTGTGGCTGAGGCACAAACAGCGAGGGAACAGATCTGCTCAGCCTGCGATCGTAACGCGACATGTTGTTGCCGTCATCGTTGTCGTCGTCGTCGTCATCTTCCCAGTAACTGAAACATTGGTGGTTTGGGTTTGGATTCGGTCCGGGTGAGTTTGGACCCAGACAAAAACCGGCGCATTGCCCGGTGCACGGGGGCATATTGACGTAGCCGAACGGATGAGGACTGCACATGGTTGGGCACATCCCTGGCCCATCAGGCGACGTAAACATGAACTGGGGCAGTGGATTCGGACACGTGGGCTTGGACAGCTCCTGCTGCTGCTGGAATGCTTGCTTTGTGTCGGAAATAACCGCAAGAGGTCCCATGGATACGTCGTCTGAAACAGTAAAGGGACAGTATGAAACAAGTTATTCTGCATGACAAAACCATTCTCAAAGTGGTTAGAAAACACTTATATACACGAGATCTATCCAAGACAAAACTTGCATCATTCAGAAAATGGTTAGAAAAGTCGTCCACTGGAACTATCCAAGACAAAACTTACCGCATTCAAATGTGGTTAGAGAACAAGTATGGCCACTAGAAATATCCAAGAAAAAACTTATTCAGAAAGTGATTAGAGAACAGAAATATCCACTAGAAATATCCAAGACAAAACCTATCTTATTCAGAAAGCGGTTAGTGACCACGTATGGCCACTAGAAATATCCAAGACAAAACCTATCTTATTCAGAAAGCGGTTAGTGACCACGTATGGCCACAAGAACTATCCAAGACAAAACCTATCTCATTCAGAAAGCGGTTAGTGACCACGTATGGCCACAAGAACTATTCAAGATAAGCTCACCTCATTCATGAAGTAGTTAGAGGTCAGCGTAGTCGACTGGAACTATTTTTTGTTTTCCATATATGCTCGCCTATAACTTATTGAGTTGAAGAACAATTTTGTTAAAATATATTTCAGTACATTCTGTAATTTAAGAGAGATTTTTTTTTATAATTGCTTTAAAGATTCTCATTGATTGTATGGAACTGTTTTCTTTCTTTTTGCGTTCTTGTTTTCTTTCATAATGACGATCACTAATTTGGGGAAAAGCATTTTCTTATTTTAGATCTTCAACATTAATAGGAACAATTTTCTTATTCAGGCTAAAGACCTATAGCGGTTATAGTAAGTGCTTTGTTTCTGCGGACTTAAGATTCATGTTTCAAAAACTATTTTCATTGTATTGGGAAGGCTTGCAATAAATTACTTTTTTAATAAATTTGCTTAACTCCGTAGTGACACACAAGTGGAACTTTTGTCAAACATTCACAAATTTAAAGAAACAAAATACAATACAAAATACTCAAAATACAATACAAAATACTCATTATATACCCAGGCTAATCATCGTTACCTATCCGTAGTCTACGGAAATTATCTTAATTTGGTAACAGCTTTTGTGTTACAGTATTCCACATTACATTTATTAAGACAAGATATTTTTAGCCAATGATTGCCAAGATTATCGTTTTTTTTAAAGATGGCTTGCGTCTGTGGGATAATCTTTTGTATCTTGCTATACAAAAATTAATTATTAGTTGTATTTACTATCATTGACCTTTGCAGTGATATCAAGTAAATAAATATATTGATATCAACAATTGTATAGACAATTTGTTATGTAACATATATTATTTTTGTTGAATACAGATTGAACGTCTAACAATGGGACTTCAGCATCAGTGAGAGAGCACCTACAAGCTGCAAAATGGTTCTGTATTTTTATTTATGATAGGTGGAAACTGCAAAACTGTTCTGTACTTTTATATTTATGATAGGTAGAAACTGACAACAGAATCAAATATTGGGTTTATAGTAAATTCTGTATACTTTTTTGCTTCTAACTGCCCCCGCCCCCCCCCCCCAACAATGTTCACAAAAATAAAACATCCACGCTTTACACGCGAAAATCACAGACACAAACACGTACGTACAAGGGACAGACAGAATGATGAAAGGATGGTAGATGAAAAGACTCATTAACAGACAGAATGACGAGAGGATGGTAGATGAAAAGGCTCATTAAGATGGTAGATGAAAAGGCTCATTAACAGACAGAATGATGAGAGGAGAGCAGATGAAAAGATTCATTAATAAGAAATAAAAAAATGTCAACATATGTATTGATGCACACTATATTAGAAATTAATGCAGCACAAAATCATTAAAGATGCGTACGTGTACAGAATCCCTTACCAGTACATATATTTTTAGTAAGAAAGATTCACCAAAACAATAAATATACAGCAGTAATCATAATAGATAGCAACGAAAATGTGACAGCTTGATAATATATGCTACATTTTTTTTCGCCAAGAGAGCTAGCGGGCTGAGATGTTGTCTTCTTTCAAAAAATAAACAAAAACAATCTTTTGTGTATACTACATTGCATACGTGTAATGTTCTGATGTGTAAATTCCTTTATGGTCGAAATAAAATAAATAAATGATAATACTGTGTTATTAAAGTTCTCGTCATGAGGTGTACAGATATGAAATCAGGATCTTACCATGAGGTGTACAGATATGAAATCAGGATCTTACCATGAGGTGTACAGATATGAAATCAGGATCTTACCATGAGGTGTACAGATATGAAATCAGGATCTTACCATGAGGTGTACAGATATGAAATCAGGATCTTACCATGATGTGTACAGATATGAAATCAGGATCTTACCATGATGTGTACAGATATGAAATCAGGATCTTACTATGATGTGTACAGATATGAAATCAGGATCTTACCACGAGGATTTCTTGATCGTTTCTTTCTCCGTTGCCTGCGACACATAATGATAATGAGTATGACGGTTAAGACAAGAACAACGAAGCCCAGCACTCCGGAAATAATCTTAAATATATATGTGTTGTCCAACTCCATGGCTCCGGCTGGACTTGTAAGTATTGGAAATGAAAATCAGTTACGCAAATACCTTTTCTCAGCGAACTAATAAATATTCGGCTGTCGACAAATTGATGCCACGTGAACGTTTTACGCCTTGTCGTAGTACGTCCTTAATCTGTATTATAATACACTGAGTGTTAAATTATTATGTAGTAAATCCTGAATCTGTATTATCATACATACATTGAGTGTTAAATCATTATGCAGTACGTCCTGAATCTGTTATTACAATACACTGAGTGTTAAATCATTATGTAGTACGTCCTGAATCTGTATTACAATACACTGAGTGTTAAATCATTATGTAGTACGTCCTGAATCTGTATTACAATACACGGAGTGTTAAATCATTATGTAGTACGTCCTGAATCTGTATTACAATACACTGAGTGTTAAATCATTGTGTAGTACGTCCTGAATCTGTATTACAATACACTGAGTGTTAAATCATTATGCACGGCAGTGTTTGCCCATCACACTTTGCTCCCACCAATGCGAAGTATTATTTTAATGTGTCTACATTTTTCTCCTTTCTTAAAGTTTGTCTTTTCTCTTTATCCTTCATCTCCTGCTTTGAAAAAAAATAGTTTATGCCACAGTTTTCTGTCCGTTTGACTTAAGCTTATTTGAAGGCTACAAACATCATAAATGCTTAATTGTTCTTTCTTGTTGGCTTTTTGTTTTGTTTTGTATAGACTAAATAAGCTTGAAGTACTGGAGATATAAATAGCAGAATATAATTGGAAAATTAGACACTGTTATGGCGATATGTTGCTCTGTGACATGGTGACTAACTTGCAATTGACTCCCTGCGAGGTTACACATTTACTGAATTGTGGGGAAATAACTTTTAACTTTTTGTGGACAGTATACAAAAAAATCGATTTAGCACAAGCTTGATATAATTACTGTTTCGAGAAAATGGTACATCGCGGAAATAATTCACTGTTGGTTTTTATTTTATATAAGTGAGCATAGAAATGGGTCGTATTAGCAAGTCTGGAGAGAGAGGGAGAGAGAGAGAGAGTGACGCACGAAAAGCGGATAAGGGTTTTCCTTTTACGGGCAAAAAGGAACTTAAAATTAGTGGTTCTTATTTCGATGTTTCGATCCGAAGTCAATGCGTTTAATAATAAGCTTGCGCATCAAATCTTTAGTAATTTCCCGCCATCTATATTTTGAATATATTCAACCATAGCAAACACAAACTCTCTCTCTCTTTGACACACAAACAAACACACATTCTTTCTGCCTCACACACATATTCTCTCTCTTCCTCACGTGCAATTTCTTTCGCTCTCTTTGACACACACACTCTCTCACTCACAGACACATCTCTCTCTCTCTCTCTCTCTCTCTCTCTCTCTCACACACACACACGCATACACACCCACACAATCTCTTTCTCAAGCACATTTTGTTTCGCTCTGACACACACACACACACACACATACATACATACATACATACACACAAACACATAATCATTCTTAAATAGACATTCTTTCTCACACATACACACATACGCGCTTTCATGTATACTGAAAAGTAATGTTAATAGCAATGTTTATCATTGCAGATTCTAACATTAATGTATAAAGCACGACTTTTGTGATGACGAATTCCAGTAACAGTGATAAAATGTGCGCACAAGAGCGAAGTGTTGTCTGTTATGTAATATATACGGTATACAACTATTCAACAATGATTTCTGGTTTTCTTTTCCAAAAGTCAGGACGAACACACTGATCTCTAGTGGGGCGAGTCAAGTGTGAATCCGTCACGTGACGTGTACGACAAATATGTTGCTTGTACGATGTATGCTACTCCCTGACACAATTCTATGTGGGTGATCTAATCACACAGTGCATTCATTTTAAGTATCCTGACTATGAATCACGTTTTAGTGTTTCAGCAATGGATTCAGCTATGAATCCTAACTTGTTTTGTGCGCATTTGTCTTAAGATGTATTGAGTGTATGTATCCTGCTTATATAACATAATTATCCTGCTTATGTGTTCAGCCTGTGCACGTTGATTGTAAATTTAATCTAAATATCCTGCCTATGTACTTAGTCTCCAAATCCTAGCTATGTACTTAGATTATGAAATCAGACCTTGTAAGCTGTCCATTAATTTATAGTTATATATTGAGCTTTTCATATGTGGCTTTCTAATCTTCATTTTGCATAATTGCTATGTTTGATAACCTCGCATTTTGCACAATTTAATAATTGTTTTACGAAAAATCGAAATGTTGATCAAGTGAAAAATTTAATAACATTTGAAAAAGGGTTCACCGACAAATGCGCGAACGACAATTGCGCGCCGACAAAACCGCGATCGACAAAATCGCGATGATACATGTTAAATCGTACAAGAATCTAATAATAACATATGTAGATATCAATATTGCGATACACAAAGCAATGTTAAGAGATATTGCGTGTAAATAATCATCACACAAAGGCAATTAAAAGAATGAAGCATATATCAAATCTTAATAATTTTATTCAAAGATCAATATAAAGAGATACTGCGTGCAAATAATCCTTACACAAAGGTAATGAAAAGAATGAAGCATATTATCAAATCTTAATAATTTTATTTAACACTTCCTGCCATTCTTTACTTGGCGATGTTTATCGCGATTTTGTCGGCCCGCTTTTGTCGTAGGCGCATTTGACGGGTCACCTTGAAAAAGACTTTTTCGAATTATACAGCATCATCTGCACAAACGATTATAGTTCTACATCAAACTAAAGTATTGCCTTCAGAGTTCAGTATCAAACTCAAATATCGCCCTTACAGTTCTGTATCAAACTCAAATATCACCTTTACAGTTCAGTATCATACTCAAATGTCACCTTTACAGTTCAGTATCATATTCAAATGTCACCATTACAGTTCTGTATCAAACTAAAATATCACCTTTGCATATGTCAATCTCAAATTCACCATTACAGTTCAGTATCAAACTGAAATATCACCTTTACAGTTTAGTATTAAATCAAATGTCACCATTACAGTTCTGTCCGAACTAAATTATTGGTTTCAGAGTTCAGTATCAAACTCAAATATCACCATTACAGTTCAATATTAAACTAAAAGTTCATGATTACAGCTCAGTGTCAAACTAAAATATCACGATTGCACTCCTACATAAAGATCAAATATCACCATTACAGTTTAGCACCAAAGAAAAATATCATCTTTTGTTTACTGTCAAAATAAAATTACAATAAAAGTTTAGTATCAAACTTCAAGTCACTATTACAGTTTAGTGTCAAACTAAAATACAACCATTTTGTTTACTATCAAACTCGAAAATTATCTTTACAGTTCAGAATCAAACTCTAAGATCAACATTACAGTTCAGAATCAAACTTTAAGATGACCATTACAGTTCAATATCACACTAAAAGATTATAGTTACAGTTCAGTATCAAATTAAAAGGTTACCTTTACAGTCCATTATCAAATTAAAAGATCACCATTACAGTTCTGTAATTAAACTAAATGATAACTATTACAATTCCTAATTAAACTGAACGATCACAATTACAGGTATGTATCAAACTAAAATATCACTATTTAATTTACTATCAAACAAGAATTATAATTACAGTGCAGTATCAAATTAAAAGATCACAGTTCAGTATCAAACTAAGAGACTCCAGTTAAAGTTGTGTATCAAACTAGAAGATCACCGTTACAGTTTACTGTCAAAATAAAAATCACCATTACTTTTTAGTATTAAACTAACAGATCACCATTACAATTTATTATGAAACTGAATATCTCCACTACAGTTCATTCAAAAACAGATCACAATTTGAGCTTACTGTCAACTTCAAAATCACCATTACAGTTCAATTTCAAACAAACTAAGCTATAACTATTGCAGTTTACTATCAACCTAAAAATCACCATTAGAGTTTATTATCACAGTGTAGTACCACTTATCATACAAAATCACCATTAGAGTTTATTATCACAGTGTAGTACCACTTATCATTACAAAATCACCATTAGAGTTTATTATCACAGTTTAGGACCACTTATCATACAAAATCACCATTAGAGTTTATTATCACAGTTTAGTACCACTTATCATACAAAATCACCATTAGAGTTTATTATCACAGTTTAGTACCACTTATCATTCAAAATCACAATTAGAGTTTATTATTTCAGTTTAGTACCACTTATCATACAAAATCACCATTACAGTTTATTATCATAATTTAGTACCACTTATCATACAAAATCACCATTAGAGTTTATTATCACAGTTTAGTACCACTTATCATACAAAATCACCATTAGAGTTTATTATCACAGTTTAGTACCACTTATCATACAAAATCACCATTAGAGTTTATTATCACAGTTTAGTACCACTTATCATACAAAATCACCATTAGAGTTTATTATCACAGTTTAGTACCACTTATCATACAAAATCACCATTAGAGTTTATTATCACAGTTTAGTACCACTTATCATACAAAATCACCATTAGAGTTTATTATCACAGTTTAGTACCACTTATCATACAAAATCACCATTAGAGTTTATTATCACAGTTTAGTACCACTTATCATACAAAATCACCATTAGAGTTTATTATCACAGTTTAGTACCACTTATCATACAAAATCACCATTAGAGTTTATTATCACAGTTTAGTACCACTTATCATACAAAATCACCATTAGAGTTTATTATCACAGTTTAGTACCACTTATCATACAAAATCACCATTAGAGTTTATTATCACAGTTTAGTACCACTTATCATACAAAATCACCATTAGAGTTTATTATCACAGTTTAGTACCACTTATCATACAAAATCACCATTAGAGTTTATTATCACAGTTTAGTACCACTTGTCATACAAATTCTTTTGCAGAAAGCTTTCAAGAACACTTATCAAATGAACTCTTTTTCAAAGTAATATTCATGCGCGAAGAACTTATTTTAATGGAGTTCGTAGATATGAACATGTCGCAAGCTTTGTATCTTGTTGAAAGTGATCGTAATCAAATTGAAATATAATATACAGTTTACTTCTAATTTTACAATAAACACGAAAAAGTAAAAGGAAAGATAATTAATCATTGTTGATTTCAGGATAACAATATAATCAAAAACAATATAATCAATATAATACAAAAACCCTCCAAGCATATTAAATGTGATAACGTTTATCTAAATTGAACTGTTTTTAAAAAAATAAATAAACGCTTGTAATAAATATGACTTCATTGTTCTCAAATCGGATTTGACGATTTATAGGGCAGATAATAAATGTTTTTACAGTGTGGTGGAGCACGTTTGCTCATTCCTATCTCTAGACTTAATTGTTATATAAACTAGTATGTGTACGAAGGTCATAAGTTTAACAATAAATATTTTAACAATCAATTATACATATAATAAATACAATAAAAACATTTTCTTGACATCAATATTTCCACAGAACTACGTTCAAATATTTTTAATATCTATACAGTCTTATGCCCTGACACACAATTCAATAGATTAGTGTCAGTGTTGACATACTTTAGGAATTGTGCATGCCATACTTTAGGAATTGTGCGTGCCATACTTTAGGAATTGTGCGTGCCATACTTTAGGAATTGTGTGTGCCATACTTTAGGAAAAGTCGTGCGGGAGCGTTTGTACGTTTGTGCATGAATGCGTATGTATTTAAGTGCATGCATGTGCACGTTTTGTGCATGTGTTACGTGCGTGTGTGTGTATGCTTGTGAGTGTATGCATATTTAAATACGGGCGTGTGTGTATATTTGTGTATGTATTTGCACGTTTGTACATGTAAATCTCTGTGTGTGTGGATGGATGCATATGTATGTCTGAGCGAAAATATCGGTAAGTAGGTCATCTAAAATCTTGTATGTTGCGCTTCGTCACCTATCGACAGATCAAACAGGTTAAACTGACCCTTTACATTTTACACTTCATATGCCAACGGAATTAGTGAATCCAGTGTATATCTAAGAGTCTTAACTAGAGTTCATAAAGGCTGAAGATGTCAATAATAATGAGTGAAATATCTAAACTTATTAGCTTTCACATCGTTCACAAGATAAACACAATTAATAAATAATATATATTTTCAACGAGCCTACTATTCTGTGCAGTTTGCGATATTTATGTTATACACATATTTGATAGATAGATAGATAGATAAATATATAGATGGATAGATAGATAGATAGATAGATAGATAGATAGATAGATAGATAGACAGACAGACAGATAGATAAATAGATAGATAGATAAATAGATAGATGGATAGATAGATAGATAGACAGACAGATAGATAGATAGATAGATAGATAGATAGATAGATAGATGGATGGGTGGATAGATAGATAGATAGATAGATAGATAGATAGATAGATAGATGGATTTAATGGATAGATAGATAGATAGATAGATAGATAGATAGATAGATAGATAGATAGATAGATAGATAGATAGATAGATAGATAGATAGATAGATAGATTGATTGATTGATTGATTGATTGATAAATGGATAGATAGATAGATGGATGGATAAATGGATAAATGGATAGATAGATAGACAGATAGATAATTAGATAGATAGATAAATTAATATAGATAGATAGATAGATGGATGAATGGATAAATGGATAGATAGAAAGACAGATAGATAGATAGATAGATAGATAAAAATGCATGTTCTTTAGTTCGTGATAACCAGGAAAACATTTGATATCGTCTGTCAGCTTACCGCGAATATTCTTGGATAGTTTCTTTCTCTGTTGTCTGCGACATAAAATAATAATGAGTATGAAAGTCAAGACAATGACTACCATACCCAACACCCCACAAATAATCCACGGATAGATATCAGCTAATGATGGCGGAGTACTGATGGAATTGTCGGCCATTGTCAAACGATAGTTGTACGTTCGAGGCCTACTGGCTAAATATCCCGTATTTGTATTACAATACTCTGAGAGTTAAACCAGTGTGTACAAAAGTGTTTGTCCACTGCACATCTCTCCCACTGATGTGAAATATTATTTTAATGTAACTACATTTTTTTTTCTCTCTCTCTCTGTTGGTCTGTTTTGTTTATCCTTTCTCTGCTGATTTCAAAATAATAAAGGATAACGCACTAGTATTCTTTCCGTTTGACTTTTTGTTTCTATTTGTTTTGTTTAGACTATATAAGCTTGAGGCACTGGAGTTTTAAACAGCAGAATTTAATTCCAGAACTAGACACATTGATGGTGACGTATTGTTCCGTGACGTGTGCACTTCATGCGAGATTACATATTTACTGAATAACGGGGAAATCACCTTTAACTTTTTCAAATTGTGGACAGAACTGCCACTGATTTTGGAAAATGCTACTTCAAGGAAATATTTTAGCCAATTAACAATCGGTGTTTATGTATGTCATCAGATAACGGGTCACTTTGGTTTTGTCAGTGTGGACTCAGCGACACGCCGGATACAGGAGACGGCGTTCCCTTTGGGGGTAAAGAGGAACTTAAATGTAGTGATACTTATGAAGATATTTTATTTCAAGTTCACCGATTTTAATAATGAATGTGTGCATCAGGCCTTGGTGTATTTCCGCCTTCCATATTTTGCAATATCCCACACACACGCACACACACACGCACACATACATACACATACAAAAACACAAACAAACATATAAACTTTCATCTACATATACAAACATACGGGTAATTTTATCAATGAAAATCTAACCAATATTAATTTTAATGTATACAACACGACTTTTGTGATGGCGAATTCCAGTAAGCAGTGATAAAATGTGCGCACAAGAGCGAAGTGTTGTCTGTTATGTAAAATATACGGTATACAACTATTCAACAATGATTTCTGGTTTTCTTTTCCAAAAGTCAGGACGAACACACTGATCTCTAGTGGGGCGAACCAAGTGTGAATCTGTCACGTGACGTATTCGACAACTATGTTGCTTGTACGATGTCTGCTACTCCCTGACACAATTCTATGTGGGTGATCTAATCACTCAGTGCAATAATTTTAAGTATCCTGACTATGAATCATGTTTCAGTGTTTCAGTAATGGATTCAGCTATGAATCCTAACTTGTTTTGTGCGCATTTGTCATGACGATGTATTGAGTGTATGTATCCTGCTTATATAACACAATATTCCTGCTTATGTGTTCAGCCTTTGCACGTTGATTGTAAATTTAATTTAATTATCCTGCCTATGTATTTAGTCTCCACAACCTAGTTATGTACTTAGATTCTGAAATCAGACATTGTGAACTCTCCATTAATTAATAGTAACATATTGATTTGTGGGTCTGGCTTTCTAATATTCATTTATATTAGAGCTATGTTTGAAAACTCGAATTTTAGCAAAGTTTAATAATTCATTTATGACATATACATTTGTCAAGTGAAAGATTTAATAGCATTTGAAAAATTTATTTATAAAAGAATTATACAGCATCATCTGCACAAACCATTGCCATTGCTGTTCTGTATCAAACTAAAATGTCAACACTATACTTCTTTATGAAATTAAAATATCACCATTTACTTTTCTGAAAAACTAGAATTCACTTCTAAGTTTAATATCAAACTGAAAGATCACAACTGCATTTTTAATCAAATTCACAGATCACCATTACTGTTTGCTGTAAATCTTTAATTCACCATTACAACTTACTAAGAAACTATATATTACCATTACAGTGTAGTATCAATGCACAAATAACTATTGAAGTTTAATATTAAACTAAAAATCACCATTACAGGTTAGTATAAAACTAAACATTTCATTACAGTTTAATATCAAAATATAATTACCTATTACATATTAATATTTAACTAAATATCACCTTAACAGGTTAGTATAAAACTAAACATTTCATTACAGTTTAATATCAAAATATAATTAGCTATTACATATTAATATTTAACTAAATATCACCATTATTCCTGTTTAATAGCAAATCCAATCTATTACAGTCCAGCATCAGACGAAAGGATCACCATTAAAGTTTAATATCAAACAAAAATTCACCATTGTAGTTTTCTATCAAACTAAAATTCACCATTGTAGTTTTCTATCAAACTAAAATTCACCATTGTAGTTTTCTATCAAACTAAAATTCACCATTGTAGTTTTCTATCAAACTAAAATTCACCATTGTAGTTTTCTATCAAACTAAAATTCACCATTGTAGTTTTCTATCAAACTAAAAATCATTTACAGTTACAAACTATAACTACAAAAATAACAAACTACAAACTACCATTACATTTTCATATCAAACCAAAAATCTCAATTGTATTTTAATATCAAAGTAAAGGTCACCATTACAATTCAGATTCGAACTTAAATATCAACAGTACACTTTAATAACAAACTAAAAATCAACAGTGTAATTTAATATAAAATTAAAAATCACCTTTGTAGTTTAAAATAATAAATCACTATAACAGCATAACATCGAACTAAAAGATCACTATTAAAGATTAATATCAAACAAATCCCCATTACAGTTTACTCTCAAACTAAAATTATAAATATCAAACATAGCAGTTTCCTATCACACTAAAAATCGCCATTAAATTTAATCTCACAATAAAATCACCATTAAATTTAATCTCACACTAAAAATCACCATTGAAGCTTAATATCAAACAAAACAATCACCATTAGAGTTATCTAACTAAAACTCACCACTACAGTTTAGTATCAAACTTAAATATCATCATTTCAGTTCTATATCAAACTAAAACTCACCATTGCCGCTAAATACCAAATATCTTCATTAGAGTTTGTTTCAACTTAAAAATCTCTCTTATTGTTATGTCTTAAATTAAACATCACAAATAGAGTTCTGTCTTAACCTAAAATTCACATTTACAGATCTTTCTTAAACTAAAACATTGCAGAAGAAAAGAAGAATAAAACGATAAAAAAAACTACTAAAACACAATTTACCGACAGGTGATTTTTAACTGAAACAGATCGACTGTCACTTAGGAACTTGTAATAAATATTATCATAATTGTACCGTTACAGAAAACATTCTCATATAGAAAGAGGTCAATAGATAGTACCGTTACAGAAAACATTGTGTATATAGAAAGAGGTCTATAGATTTTTTTTTAAAACACCTATTGCATTGCAGCATTTTAGTTCTCGACCTGTAAACTGAGCTATTTTGTTCTTTATTATATATGTATTTCTGCATTTATGTATACTTGTTAATACGTGCATATTTTGCATGCATATACTTATAGATAGATAGGTAGATAGATAGATAGATAGATAGATAGATAGATAGATAGATAGATAGATAGATAGATAGATAGATAGATAGATAGATAGATAGACAGACAGACAGACAGACAGTTAGATAGATAGATAGATAGATAGATAGATAGATAGATAGATAGACAGACAGGCAGATAGATAGATAGATAGATAGATAGACAGACAGACAGAGACAGGCAGATAGATAGATAGATAGATAGACAGACAGAGACAGGCAGATAGATAGATAGATAGATAGATAGATAGATAGATAGATAGATAGATAGATAGATAGATAGATAGATAGATAGATAGATAGATAGATAGATAGATAGATAGATAGATAGATAGATAGATAGATAGATAGATAGATAGTGAATGAGATTAATCAATGTGGAGCTGAGATAGAGACAGAAAAAGAAATGCATGTTCTTTAGTTCATGATAATCAGGAAAACATTCGACATTGTCCGTCAGCTTACCGCGAATATTCTTGGATAGTTTCTTTTTCCGTTGTCTGCGACATAAAATAATAATGAGTATGACAGTCAGGACAATGACTACCATACCCAACACCACACAAATAGTCCACGAAAGACATTTTTCCAGCCACTGGTGTGTACAATCTAGTGATGATGGCGTGGTAGTGGTGATATTGTCGGCCATTGCCAAACGATAGTTGTACGTTCGAGGCCTACTGGCTAAATATCCCGTATTTGTATTACAATACTCTGAGAGTTAAACCAGTGTGTACAAAAGTGTTTGTCCACTACAAATCTACACATCACTCCCACTGACGTGAAATAGTATTATATGTAACTCCATTTTTCTCCTCTATCTGTGTGTTGGTCTGTTTTGTTTATCCTTTCTCTGCTGGTTTCAAAATAATAACGGATAACGCACTAGAATTCTTTCCGTTTGACTTCAACGTATTTGAAGACTTCAAGCATCAGAACTGCTCAAAACAATAATTGCTGTACTTTCTTCTTGTTTGCTTTTTGTTTCTGTTTGTTTTGTTTAGACTATATAATCTTGAGGCACTGGAGTTTTAAACAGCAGAATTTAATTCCAGAACTAGATACATTGATGGTGGCTCCATGCGAGATTACATTTTAACTGAATTCTGGGAAAATTACTTTTAACTGTTTCAAATTTTGGATAACAAATCAGGAAATCGATCTAGCAAAAGACTTGAGAACTGCCATTGTTTCTGGGAAAATGCTACTTCACGGAAATATTGTTGCCAATTAACAATTGGTGTTTATGTATGTCATCAGATAACGGGTCACTTTGGTTTTGTCAGTGTGGACTCAGCGACACGTAGGATACAGGAGAAGGCGTTCCCTTTAGGGGGTAAAGAAAAACTTAAAATTAGTGATATTTTTGAAGATATTATATTTCAAGTTCACAGCCTTTTATTAATGAATGTTTGCCTCAGGTCTTGGTATATTCCCGCCTTCCATATTTTGCAAAATTAAACCACACACACACACACACACACACACACACGCACGCACGCACGCACTCACGCACGCTCACACACACACGCACGCACACATACATACAAAATCACAAACAAACACACATATAAACTTTCATCTACATATACATACGTACATATATTAGTATTTTTATCAATGAAGATCTAACCAATATTAATTTTAATGTATAAATCACGACATTTGTGATGGCGAATTCCAGTAAGCAGTGATAAAATGTGCGCACAAGAGCGAAGTGTTGTCTGTTATGTAATATATACGGTACACAACTATTCAAGAACGATTTCTGGTTTTCTTTTCCAAAAGTCAGGACGAACACACTTAGTGGGACGAGTCAAGAGTGAATCCGTCACGTGACGTGTACGACATTATGTTGCTTGTACGATGTCTGCTACTCCCTGACACAATTCTATGTGAGTGGTCTAATAACTCAGTGCATTCATTTTAAGTATCCTGACTATAAATCATGTTTTAGCGTTTCAGCAAGGGATTCAGATATGAATCATGCTTTGTTTTGTGAGCTTTTGTCATGACGATGTATTGTTTGTATGTATCCTGCTCATATAATACAATTATCCTGCTTATATGTTCAACTTATGCACGTTGATTGGAAATGTAATCTAAATATTTTGCCTATGTATTTAGTTTCCACAAACTGCTCGGTACCTAGTTCTGAAATTGGACCTTGTAAACTTACCATTAATTAAAAATATTATATTGAGCTTTGTGAATAATCTTCATTTGCTTTCTAGCTATGTTTGATAACCTCGCACTTTAACACAATTTAATAATTCATTTGATAGATACAAATTTGTCTAGTGAAACATTTAATAATATTTGAAATAGTATTTATAATACTATTATACAGCATTATCTGCACATACCTTTACAGTTCTGTAACAAACCCTCAGATTACCATTACAGTTATCACCACTACACTTCTTTATGAAATTAAAATATCACCATTTAGTTTACTATCAAATTAGAAGTCACTTTTATGTTTAGTACCAAACTAAAAGATCACCATCAGTAAAATCAAAACCACAGATCACCATTACTGTTTGCTGTGAAACTTTAATTCACCATTACAACTTACTCTTAAACTATATATCACCATTACAGTCTACAAGCTATCAATGCAAAAAATGACTATTGGAGTTTAATATTAAACTGAAAATTAATGCTGCTGTTTATTATCAACCTAAATTTCACCATTACAGTATAGTATAAAACTAAAATTGACATTACTGTTTAATATCATAATATAATTCTCCATTATATATTAATATTAAAATAAGTATCACCTTTGTTGTTTAATTGGAAATCCAATTCACTATTACAGTCCGGTATCAAACAAAAGGATCACCATTAAAGTTTAATATCAATCTAAAATTCTCTGTTGCAGTTTAACACCAAGCTAATAAATCACCATTACACTCTATTGTATTTTATCAAAATAAATCTCAACATTGCAGTTTAAAATCAATCTAAAAATCATCATTACAGTTTAATAACAAACTACAACTACCATTACACTTCCATATGAAACCAAAAATCACCATTGTAGTTTAATATCAAACTAAAAGTCACCATTACAATTCAGATTCAAATTTAAATATCTCCATTGCAGTTTAATAACAGACTAAAAATCACCATTGTAGATTAATATCAAACTAAAAGATCACCATTACAGTTTACTATTAAACTAAAATTACATATCAAACAGTGCAGTTTACTAACAAACTAAAAATCGCCATTGCAGTTTATATCAAACTAAAAGTCACCATTACATTTAATATCAAACTAAAAATCACTATTGCCGCTTATTATATTATCAAACTAAAAGATCACCATTAGAGTTGACTATCTAACTAAAACTCACCATTACAGTTTGTTTTAAACTAAAAATTATCTCTTATAGTTCTGTTTTAAACTAAAATTCTCCTTTGCGGTTCGGTCTAAAAATAAACATCACAATTAGAGTTCTGTCTTAACCTAAAATTCACCATTAAAGATCTCTCTCTAAACTAAAAAGTTACAGGAGACAATAAGAATAAAAAGACAGAAGAAACAACTAAAACACACTTTACCTACAGGTGATTTTAAAAACTGAAACAGAGATCGACTGTCATATAGTAACTTTTTATAAATATTATCATAATTGTACCGTTACAGAAGACATTCTGTACAAGAAAAGAGGTCAATAGATTGAACCGTTACAGAAGATATTCTCTATATAGAAAGAGGTCAATAGATTGCACCGTTACAGAAGATATTCTCTATATAGAAAAAGGTCTATAGATTTTTTAAAAACCACCTAAGGCATTGCATCAATTTAGTTCTCGACCTGTAAATTGAGCTTTTTAATTCTTTGTTATATATGTATTTCTGCATGTATATATGTTTGCTAGTGCGAGCATGAGTAAGCATGTATGTATTTGCATGTATGTGCGTATACATGTGTTTTTATATATGTATATGCAGGCACAGATAGATAGATAGATAGATAGATAGATAGATAGATAGATAGATAGATAGATAGATAGATAGATAGATAGATAGATCTACACACACATACACACATTTTATTAACGTCAAACAGGTGTCTCGATCAACGTCATACGCGCTCAGTTCTAGTGACGCTTTTGTTTTAACGTCATGCATCTACCTCATAAGCGTCAAACGTTTATTCGGTAGCCGATCTAGTCCTCAAGTACTGTAGTCCATTAAGTAAGGGGAAAGTATTTACTTACGAAAAAAATGCCGATATCCAGTGCGAAAATAAATACTCTCATTCTCAAGAGAGAGAGAGAGAGAGAGAGAGAGAGAGAGGTGGGGTGTTGTAGTTGTAAAACCTTGACACAAACAATGATGCCCTTAACAAACAGGTCCATCATCCCTTCTGCCACATATTTGTTTCCCTTTTTGTACCCGTACCAAGTTTCGATTTTGTGAATACAACAAATTTTGCATGCTTTTGTTCCTTCTTCATGATGTGTGTAACGAACATGTATATTTAAATAAATATTAATAGAATATCCGTCCAGACTAAAGCGAGCTATATTTAGAGAAGCGGGATGGCCTTGTTTCACTTTCAGCATGCAAAGTGCGACAGGCTAAATTTAGCGAAAAGTTATTTGACAGCGATGTGACGAAGGAAGTAGGCTTTTGCAATGTCTGTCGCTTTTGCACTTGAAATAATTATTGCAATTACGCTATTCTTGATACAGTTCCTAAAGACTCGATAAAACGCTTCCAACATTTTCATCCTTCTGGCATTCTCTTTGCATCATTACATATTATCCTTAATTAATAATAATAATCAATACTTGATATGCCACATTTGAAGTGTAAATAAACTTAAAAGTTAAAGCTAATCAGAGTATACAGTAACACGGGTAGGATTGTAGATAATTAGTTTGATTTGTGCTTATAATGACATTAGTATTACATTGATTTGTGCTTATAATGACATTAGTATTAGATAGATTTGTGCATGAACAAAACTCTCATTATGATATTAATATTAGTCAGATTTGTGTAATTACAAACAAGATGTGATTATGATGGTATTATAAATGTGTACATGTACAAACTAAAAGTAATTATGATATTCGTATTATTTTTGCATGTACAAAAAGACTGTGATTATGATATGGTATCAGTATTAATTGTGTATGCACAAACTGTATTTATCATACTAGTACTAGTAGTATTTGTATATATATACAAACAAACAAACAGTCATTATGATATTAGAATTAGATAAATGTGTCTATGCACAAACTGTATTTATCATACTAGTACTAGTAGTATTTGTATATATATACAAACAAACAGTCATTATGATATTAGAATTAGATAAATGTGTCCATGCACAAACAAAGAGTGATTATGATTTTAGTATTCGTAAGATTTGTGCATGTACAAATAGTGATTATGATTTTAGGACTAGAAATATTTCTGCATGCTTTAACAATGAATATGATTTTAGCATTACTGAACACATTTTTAAAGTTAGGATTATAGTAGGTATGATTAGGATGTGACTTAGGTTTTACATTAGGAGTGTATATGCTTGCTTCTTTGTGGTTTTATCAGGTGAACCCTTTTTAAAATGAATCCTGTCAGAGTATCATTATCAAAAGTCATGTTCACTTATATATATATATATATAATTGTGTTTATTAAACTTCTCTCTTCACATGTGGTTTGATTTCGATTTTTTTCCTTGCGTCTCTTTTCTTTTCTTTCCCTCTTCTTCTCTCCTTCATCTATCGTCTCTCAAAAGAAATAAATAGCTTAAGGTTTACTCATTTGCAGTCCATACTGACTGAATGCGATTTATTCAAGGGACAGTATTTAATTAGTACCAAGACTATCATGCAAGGTACTGTGCAAGGAGGGCAAAGGAGAGGAAGACAGAGGGAAAGATAGGAGGATAACATCTCAGAGTGGACAGGACTGAAACTGAGCGATACAGTGAGATTATCAGAGAACAGAGCAGAATGGAGGAAGCTGGCTGTCAGGTCATCAGTCATCAGGTCAACGGTCGGCAAGACTAAGGGATAGATAGATAGATAGATAGATAGATAGATAGATAGATAGATAGATAGATAGATAGATAGATAGATAGATAGATAGATAGATAGATAGATAGATGGATGGATCGATGGATGGAGAGAGAGAGAGAGAGAGAGAGAGAGAGAGAGAGAGAGAGAGAGAGAGAGAGAGAGAGAAATATTAAAAAACAGAACTTTGCATTTTGCAATTGGTAGGAGAAAAAAGAAACAGAAAAAAGTGAAACTGGGCTGAGAACGAGAAAAGGAAGCCAAAGAGTCAGAGACAAAACGAATCTAGAGAGAGTGAGGAGATGAACCTTTACTTTTCCATCTGTCAATGCTGCTACTAAAATGAAAATATTTTCATAAAGTGTTTATGAGAGACAACTGTACATTTTTCAACTGTAGAGAGTAGCCTCCCTTAGACCAGTAATTACCTATGAAACCGAAAGTAGATTTTATTCATTCGCAAGAAATTCCCGTGAAATACGAACAAACTCTAAGTACACAAATTCTGTGAATAAAGACACATGTCCGATCCGTGACTTATTCTCTGTTGCCTGTGTATTTTCACATGTTTGCGGACGAGTAAGGTACGATTTTTTCACAAACAATTTTTGAATATATTGCAGCTGTTCCAGAACACTTTATCGTCTTATCTAAGTGACAGTAACCAAATGTACTAATACCAACAGCTGCTAATCTCTTTTTCTTTACATGCATTTCTTCCATGACTAGTAAATGATATGTTTATCCAACCACGTAATGCCGCATATCTAGCACCAAACCATCTAGCCATGTAATTGTTTTCATTTTAGTATATGCTTAACGAAATACATGTCTTCTTACATTGATCATGTGTGTGTGTGTGTGTGTGTGTGTGTGTGTGTGTGTGTGTGTGTGTGTGTGTGTGTGAGTGTGTGTGTTCTATGTCCGTTCAACTATCTTTCTATTTATCTCTCATAATCTTTTCTTCTGTCTCTCTACATGTTATTACCACTCTGCAGATATTAAATATGGTAACATGTTACTGCTTATGTCACATCTATTTTTTTAACTTATAGTCTGCTGCTGTTATACTGCTACAGTATATAATCCGTTTACTGATTTTAGTGTGTTGCACTGAAGTCTCGGATGTCTAGTAATCCACATGGTAAAAAATATGTACGTCTGTGTGGTGTATTCTGTCATGTGAGTGTATATGTTTTATGTTGGCGTTTGTATGCTGTGTGTTCTGTAGGAGTGTATGCGTGTTATTGTGGCCTGGGGAGTTTAAGACACGTATTAAGAAAGACAGGATCAGCGTTAAAACCCTAACGTGGTCATCCACACATCCCACCACACTTCAGTTAGGTGTTACTATAATTTGAAAATTAAAGATATTATAAATATTAGTATAACTAGTAAAGCAGCTACGAACCTCCAGTCCTAACCTGAAAGACAGACGATGATATCAGTTAAAAGAAAACGCAAATACTTATTGAAATGAAGTAATGATGGGAGAAATGTTGTTACAAAACCAAATGATGCGAGTGCTTTCTGACAGTTCGATTTTTGAATTGTGTCAAGTGTATAACACAGAGTGAGAGTTCTGTCTGTGTTTGTTTCTTTAGACTTTCCGTGACTGACCGTGACCGTGACGGCTGGCGGGTTTCAGTATTGATCAAGTCAGCAGTCTAGCATTGGCTTTTGAGTTTTGCTTTGGTAGAGGGGCTCAGTTAGCCGTGACCTTTTCTGATCATCACTCAATAGGTAGAAATTAGTGGTAGATACTTGGAGTATGGGGTACCAGTAGAGTGCTGATTCTAAGACAAAGAACACTCTTTCCCTAAATTTGCAACAGACAATAAAATAATAACTGACGCTGTAGATGCATGTTCTTCACGTACAGAAATAGGAGGGGACATGTGAGAGATGAATGAAAGAAGAAATTGAAAAGAATGAATTATAAAAAGAAATATATATACAAAAAATGCAAACAGTCATAGTCATAACCACTCTACGCATTTCAGTCATAAGTTCAACCTGGATGCCCTTTCTTTGGCAAAAACCTTTTTCCTGTGGGGCTCTGGGAGAATTTTCTGAATGACGTTTCTCCGACTAGAGCAGGATAGACTCTGATCTTTGAAGCTAATTTTGGCACGCACAAGAATATACCATGTTGGTCATATGGTCAGTCAAACTAAATATCTGGCAAATTATTACAACCTGATCTACTAGGTCTGCAAAGATTGCATATAGCAAGTGATCGCCAGGGTCTTTGCACAATAGACGAGCTAACGGGTAGAAGTGAAATGCGAGATTTAAAGTAGGGTCTGCTTTGACGAGTCTAACAGTGTTCTGGGACTCTGGGAGTTTCAAGACGAATGAAATGCTGGGGTGGGTGGGCTACCTCTCATATCATCATAGTTATGTATGTGCTCTGTGGATGTGTACGTAGTGTGTCCTTTGTGTATAGTGTGAGTGTGTCCATAGTGTGTCCTTTGTGTGTAGTTGTGTGAGTGTGTACATGGTGTGTCCTTTGTGTGTCGTTGTGTGTGTATGTGGTGTGTCCTTTGTGTGTAGGTGTGTGTGTATACGTGGTGTGTCCTTTGTGTATAATTGTGTGAGTGTGTTTATGAGTATATGCATCCTATGGCAGCAGGATTGTGTGCATGAAAGTATTTGAGTAGCTGTGTTCTCAATGTATGTCTACATAAATAAGTATCCCCACATTTTCTGATGCATGCTTGTAAGATAATTGTCAGCACTAAGCAGTTTAAAATAAATACGTCATATCTTGTCTCACATAGGGTATTATTTTATCGTGCATTTGTTTGAACGGACACCACGCTATGGAAACATCATTCCTCAGTGTCGTCAATGACAACGTGCGTAAAGGGATCGACGTGTTACATGATGAAGGTTACTTGTGTGACGTCACAGTTGTCGTGCATAACAAAGCATTCCCTTGCCATCGCTTACTGCTGGCGGCAACCTCGGACTTCTTCCGCCGTGCTTTCAGTTCGTCCTGGAAGGAAGGCTCCTCCCAAGAAATGGAAATCAGCGGTGACTATGTCACGGTTGAATCATTTCGACTTCTGCTAGACATACTGTACAAGGGCAAGGACGTCATCACCATGGAAACAGTGAAAGATATTTTAAGTATGTGTATATTTTTGCAAGTGGCATTCCTCCAGGAGTACTGTTTGGAATATCTGAATAAAAACCTGATGCCGGATAAGTGCTTAGGTGTCTGGCAATTTGCCGAAAAATACAACTTACAACCGTTGGCCAAACATGCAGCAAGCATGGCTTCGTGTCAGTTTGAAGCTGTATCTCAGAGCAATGAATTCCTCCATATACACGTGTCCAGGTTTCTGAGTATTCTGTCATCAGTGGATTTTAAAGCAGCCAATGAAGATGCGGTCTTGCGAGCGATCGTCCGCTGGACCAACCACGGCATTTCTGAGCGGCAGGATTATGTAGGGGTGTTGCTGCCTCACGTCAGATTTCCGGACCTCTCAAACCAATACCTGGACCAGGTGCGATTTCTGTGTGACGACCCTGGCTGGAAACACATTATTCAAGGTAAATGAAGTGCGTTTTGTTGAATCTGTCAAATGCAGGGTTTCTCAACCTGGGTTCTGTGAGAGGTCACTAGCGGTTCCCCGAAAAATCATGATTGGAAAATAATAAACATCGTATATATATATATATATATATATATATCATAATTTTTGCAGGGGTTCCCTGAGATTTGAAAATTATTTCAAGGGCTCCTGCAGGGTAAAACGATTGAGAAATGCTAGTCTAATCTAAAACAACGGGCTTTCAACAGCTTCGTAATTTTGAAACAAAAACATGAGAAAAAGGAGTTAAACATTGTGTCTTATAACTTGTTTGACCCTCACAGCAAAATAGCAAGAGTGGCGATCGAGACGTGATGGTGCGGCATGGAAATGAAAGCTAGACATCAACAAGACTAAACTGCTAATGCTTTTTCTTCAGTTTGTACTCTTGTCATGATAAGTACTCATAGTTTAAGGAACAGTAGTCTCAACATAAATGAAATTCTCTCCCTCTTTCCAATGTGTCTGTGGGTGCATGCTTGCACAATTTAACATTTATTCATTTTCTTCTGCACCCCATGTGTTCTTTCATATGCGGAGCATCATTGAAATTCGGACTGATTTCTTAAGAACCTTATGCACACAGCTACTCATAAATAAAATTAAATGGCAGTTCATGGTCTACGCTAACTTTTCTGCTCTTTGTGGAATGTGGGTCGCTCAAAACTCTGAAAACATCTTCACAATCTTTGCATATGGATCGTTCATATTTCTTCAAAATCTATGGATGTCTATATTTATATTTTTTTATCACCGTACTCTTTGCGCTGGGACAATTCAGGTTCACTGTTAATTTAGAGATAGCATCGTATTCCTCCTTTGATGACACTTTTTTTTTCTTTAACATTCTTCTCCACTGAATGCAACACATTAGATTAGTAGCGTTTCCTAAATGAAAGGTATGGTATGCTCCCCTTATTCTAAATGATTATTATCAAGTACTGATAACTCTGCGAAAGTTATTGACTATGGCGTTACTGAGTACTTTTGTCCCAAAACTGTATTCATGCTTTGTGAAGGTAGAATTTGTTAATTTTAAACATTGATAGGTATCTGAAATAAAGTTCAAAATGTTCGAAATCTTAGACTGTGAGAAATACGAGTATGGCGATTTATATTCCGTTAGCCACTGCATGTCACTACAACAATTGAAGGGTCCGATGAAACTGTTAGTTTGTGCTGCCAGGTGCACGTTCGTTCCATCTATGACTGAAACCACAGATAACTTCAATGAATTGTTGTTGAAACGTTTGATGAAGACATTTATGGTGAAAACTATTTCCTAACCACAATTTCATTTACCACTAATGTAAATAGATTAGTAAATAAAATTAGCAACTGATGCTTAATATTACTTATACGTGTCTTAGCATTATATAGCTATGAAAGTAGAACATGTATGGTTTGTATCCCATGCGGTCAAGTGGCCAATAGACAAAAATAACTTAATAAATGATAATGGTACAATATGTGGAAGAGATTAAACAAGACTGGTTTAATGGCTTTTGCTGCTGCTGCTGTTGTATTGACCTTAATTGATCAATATTGTTACCAGGTTACATCAATGATGCACTTACATTCAAACTAGTCGGTGGGCAGGATACAGACGTGCAGCGGCAGATCTTGGCCCGCCAGCACAAGCAGGCGCCATCCACCCTGTTCACACCATGTGCTGTTTATGTCGAAGGCTGCTCTACGTCTGCAGTGCAGCCTCTGCAGAAAGTCTTATCACTTCCTTTGGACATCAAGGAGCAGACAGTCCCTTACATCTTGCAGGAATTGCCAGAGTCCTGTGGCGTCCATTTTGCTACCTGCGTCTGGAAAAACGAGCTGTACGTCAGTGGGGGCTCCATGCAACCCTCGTTTTTTGCTGTGTACAGACCTGGGGAAGGGAAGTGGGAAAAGCTCGGAGACCTGCCCGAGGGTCGGCAAGGTCACAGCATGACAGCCGTCTCCTGGAAGATCTACGTGCTTGGAGGAGTTGGCCGTGACTTGAATGATCAAGGGCAGAGTGAGTGCCCGGCCTTCTCGCATATTTCAGAGATCCACGTTTACGATAGTCAAACGGAGAAAGAGTGGAGGTTTTTCACCCACCTGCTGACGTGTGTGAGGGAGGCCGCGATATCAGCGCTAGGTCATAGAATCTTTGTGTTGGGCGGCCAGGGTGCGGAAGGAGAGGCACAGGATACGGTACAATGCGTCAGCACAGTGACGGGCTCCGTGTACAACGTCGGACGACTTCCATTTGCCACGTGGGGATCTCAAGCGCTGACTAAGGGTGGACATGTGTATGTACTCATGCCTGAGGGCAAGGTGCTACTCATGGAAGAGCAGCAGCAACATTCAGATCTTTCGGAGCAGGTAAGGGAAGGTGTCAATTCGATTGTTCAGGTGACCTACGTGTAATCTATTTTGTTTTTGTCTTTTTCTCTCATTTCTTCTGAATTTTGCATCGTTTCTTTCATCTATACATATAAAATTGAAGTTAATCCGTTGACCCTAAGAATTTTCATTTTAAGCTAACATTTTGATTATATGGATTCATCTTGATGACAGAAAGCTCTTAGACTTATGCTTAGTAGCCTGAACTGGTATTTTAGGCTCACAAATCCCAAATATGAATTTTTCACTGAAGATAGACAACTCAAGAAGATCGTATTTCATTTCACTCATTTATTTTTTATCCCCTATTGAAGGTATGTTGAATATCACCGTAAAATGCAAGTGATCACCAGACATTTCACACGTGGACTTTTCTTAAAGAACATTTCACTTATAGCCCAGGTGATTGTTCAATGACAAAGGAGTTCTGGCCACAGAACAACATGTTTAGGGAGAGGGGTTGGATTGCTGGACATTTCGCAAGAGGACTTTTCATAAAGGACATATAACCTTTAGTTTGAGTAAGACATATTATCGCAACACACTAGAAGTATCATTCTCTGCCATGTGTGCTTTCGACTGTAGAAAATGAAATATTTACTTACGATATGACTTCAGACAGTAAAATAACAAAGAATCAAATAAATTATATATTTGATCAACACGTCATGTATGTGTAAGTCAACTAAATGGGGAGCATTGTAGACTGCATTTAATGCAGATCTATTATATATCAATGGGTTAGTTTCAATGATGGATGTATCAATGACTTTATATATATTTATTCAGATCCAAATTTTACTTTATTTTTCAATTTGCGAAAACTATTAAAAGTTATGTTTTTGCTCGGGCAACAGCGGGTATATCTGCTAGTCGATAATATATATAGTTTATTGTAGTATAGAATTTATACTAGAGAAGAAAACCAGTCGATTAAATGTCAAACATAATATTCTTCCATACCAAATTAATATCCTACTTATAAACCTGCAGCGTTTGTTAAAATAAAGTATTATTCACTTTAATTTTTTACAGATGGTTCAGTGAATCGCTATGGTTTGGATAAGTAAATAACAGACCATATATATATACATACAGATATAAAGATAAAGAGAGAGAGACTTTTACTTTTATACATCCATCCGTTCACATTGTCTGAATTTTCTTATGTACAACAATATTGTTATCACCTTTCAGTGCTTGTGGTTGTTTATTTAGTATCTGAGAGCATCGGAAGATTCAAGTTCAGTAAATTTCAAGACCATAGGAACTTTTCTGGGTCGACGCCATTTTGGCGCCTACGTACACGACAACGAAGTGATAGTGTGTGGAGGCGTATCTAAAGACGGGCAGCCACTTTATGACGTCATCGGCGTGAACGTTTTAACTGGAGCTACAGACTTCAAAAGTCAAACGCTCCTCAACGGTCTCGCCTATTGTAACACAAATGTTATCAGTGTCCCCAAAACATATCTCACAAAGAGTAAGTATGTGCTGATGTTTAATGTTATATCTTCGTGTATTACACAGACGATAATGTTGATGTCTTGCAAATAAGAAGATAATGAAATAGAAATGTAATGCGGGTTGATGTTGGCACAAAATTAAATAGAATAAACATAAACGTTTTTGCCTTTGAGAATTTAAAAATAAAGAAAGTCCGCTAGCTAATGCTAATATTATTTCTGGCATAGCTAAGGGCTATGTTGATTCTGTAGGTCACGTGAAATGCCGGCTCACTCACTAGTTAATACTTATATGTCACGAAAGACTGCTTGTATCGTCTGTCTGTCAGTCTGAGTTATAACGGGCATTGGGATTTATATTATTGTCATCTAGAGTTACCATGTTGCTATATTTTTTCTACAGACAAAGAATTATATTTATCTGTAGTCTTAGTATTATTTTCTTTAGCTGAGCGATGGTATGGAAGAGCAATGGTCTGGGTAGTGTCAAGTCAGACCACCTAATACTCATATTTAGAGGACAGTTTCGGCCTATGTTGATTCTTTACGTCATGTGACCTGCAGATGACGTTTGCTCACAAGCAACGCTGAGGGCTGTCATCTGTGCGACAGAGAATTCAAGCGACGAAATCTACCGGTCAAAGTCCATTTCAATTCAAGGCAAGAACTGGTAAGCTGAACTTAGACAACGCTACTCTCATAAGCAAAATTAATTTTTAATTACTAGAATTTTTAAAAATTTCATTGTAATGTGCTGCAGTGATTTAAAGTTTAAAACGTCATGCATGTTCTGATTTTGATTGCATTTAGTATGGCATTTTATTATAAGCATTGAAAGAAGTGAGATAATATATCTTAGAATATGATCAGTAGTTAATGGTGCGTTAAACAAAAACGCCTGGACCAGAACGCATTGTTCAAGTCTTTTGCACGTTATACGAAGCAATTAACTGAAGGCTGTATTGATGTAGCGTGTAAAGGACACATAAATGTGGGCAGAGCAAAGTTTTGTAGGTTAACGTGTAAAGGACACATAAATGTGGGCAGAGCAAAGTTTTGTAGGTTAACACAATACATACGACTTGCCTCGCTAGTCATGGACAAATAACGCGGTGCTTGTTTTGGGACAGTGGCCTTCTCATTCTAAATTTGATTAAAATAATAAAATTTACAAAGTCGGAGTGTGTTTATTAGACATTTCAATTATTTTATTTTATTAAAAGTTTGAAATAGATGTATGCAATGAAAAATGCATACGGTAAACGGAGTTAGCCCCCTTTCTCTTGAGAAGAATTCAGAAATGTCCAATAGTTTATTTAATTTTTGTCTATATCTGCCCTTTCATCACAGCAAACATTTCCTTTATGAAAAGAGGATTTCTTTGCTAAATCTAATGTATCACAACCTCGCGTTACCACTTCCAATGCTCAATGTTACGTATCTATGTTACTGCTTACAATACAATTTGGAGAGCAAGAATAAAAGTAACTGAGAGTTACAAAATATTCCTGTAATCCTCATCCATTTACACACACACACACACACATTCAATATATATATGCATACAATCACATACATTCTCACAAACACAATCATATATACACATATATACTCAACAAATACACATATACCATCATTATGCACACACAGAATCAAACACATACACACACACATACACAGACATAAATGCATAATACGCACAAACATAAACAGCGCCCTTCAAATCAAGTTGTTGATTTTTTTACGAAGTACATCAAACTTAAAATTTTTCAAATAAAAACTAAAACATAATATGTATTTTATCATCAGGTTTTTCTATTGTCAGCGGTCAAACATCCCACTCGACCAGGAATATTTATCAGTTTTCCTTAATTTTGAAGGCACCAATTTGTATCGGTAATATTTCAATTCCTTTCGATAAGAGTTCTCTTATATGAGTTATTCTTTAGATATGTATTTTAAAATAAATTTTTAAAAAGGCATTTGACGAATTTCTTTCTATCGCTATGTAAATAACGAAGGAATTATACTGGCACCAAAGTTACAATTTGTTGCCTTTAGACTTTGGGTTACAGTCAGGATTTATTATGTAACTGTTTGCATTTACTCTGTAAATTCCAAAAGTTATAAACATAATCATTATGCTTTCTAGTTATGAAAATAAGTATAAAAAAAAAGGTTCGACTTACAAGTAAAGATTAATGACGATAAGCAGCATTGTGCACACAATTTATCCATAATTTCTCAACGTCAGATAAATACCGCTTACGTCCCTTATGTTCTTGGAGTTTTTATTTTTATATCACAAATTATTATTTTTTCATTCTGTCATTGTATTGGATGAAATGTGTTTCAGGTCTATAGCAATAAAAGTTCAGTTCAGCTGTCGTTTAACCTCAACAGAATCAGACTCGCCAATGCTAACGGAAAGTGAGTATCTTAGAGCTTCCGAATCTATACAGTGTGGTTATCTTCTCATTCTGAAAACAACACTTCTTACTGGCGATGGATAAACCCAGACAACCAAGTCAAACGTTTCATGTATTGTCTTGTAGATGTATTGTTATTATAGTTGGTCATCTGATGTTATTAACCATTTGTAAAATATGATGTTTCATTTCAATAGCAGCTAACAAACGTATACAAAAATATTATTTGAATTAATTAATTTGTTGAAAAAATAATTAATGCATCACTTATGTTTCCCCGTCTGCTTATGTATTCATTTGAGTTTCATCCTATGCATTTTTATAAGCTTATTTCAATTAATTTATCTCTTTTTCTGTCTGTTTCTTGCAAAACCACCTTTAAATTTCCTTTCCTTTAAGTTATATGAGAACAAATCATCGAAATGAAAACACCTGCTAATTTTAAGATTACTAGTTAAAATTTGTTTTTTTACAATTAGTGTCGGTTGTAGACGGGTGACGATAATGCGGTAATGTGTCTCACACTGTATTTTATTAGTGACAATTAATAGATAATTACGAATACTATGAACTTGGGGAATGTATTTAATCTGAGAAAAAAAACGTACTGGCTGTTAAAAGTACATTTAAAATCATTACGATGCGAGGGGATGTATTTAATTTAAGACAAAAGCGTTCTGGCTGTAGAAAGTACAGTTGAAACCATTATGATTCGAGGGAATGCACAGAGTGAATCAAATTAGTGTCCACTCTCCTTAGAGAAAGAGTCCTGGTCACTTAACACTTAGACTTGCCCAATGTTGATTGCCCAGTGATGAGCGCCTTAGCTGACTTGATCGCGTGATGACGTCTGAGTCGACTCCTGGGATCAAGGGTCAACGCTGAGTGCTGGGCGAGTTTCTGGCATCGAGTTTCTCTAGACTGCTGACATCAGCATTGTGACGAGGTGCCGGTCAAAATCTATTGAGTTTTTCTCGTCTCGTGGCATAAATGATGCTGAACAAGCTCCTCTCTCTAAGATTTAAGTGGGACTAAAATACGTGATGACGTACTAAACATGACGTTTTTCGTAACTTTAAAACACAGGGAGACATTCAACAGTTGCGTAATAAGGTAGAACAGGAAGAAACAGGTTGAATTAGTTACATTAACATATATAAACTTTATTATTATATAAGATAGTCATAATTTATAAATGACTGACTTTTCTGGGTAAAAGCCTTTTTACCATTTTGGTCTGGAAAAGCACTCTGTGCGTCTTACTCTGACGACTGCAAAACCTACTCTGATGTATCTGGCACCCTCGGCCGGCCAGTCACATGATCAATAGGCTAAATATTCGGCTAATTATTACAACTTGATTTAAGATGGCTTGGCCAGGTTGCAAAAGTGACGGAGCATTTACTCGAAGTCTGGGTATTGAGACTAAAGCGCTTTTCTTAAAATGAGACCAAGGGGAGTAAGCCTTTCTAGTTTTTACCTGTGATTTGCTCCCTTAGATCTAAGGATACATGAATTATCGGAAGAGGCGTGGGCTACATCTGATACCATAACATACGTATAGAGAAAAATGTTTTTGTTTAATAGGAGGTCCTTCCAGACTAACAGAAAACTGAGCAAACAACATATTTTAAATATTGAATCTCATAATGCGTTGTACTGCCTCTCCACTTGATAGCAGATCGTAATGTTATGTCTCATGCTCACTCCTAGATTTGATATCTCATTCAAACTCCTAGATTTTATATCTCATGCTCACTTCCAGATTTGATATATATCATGCTCACTTCTAGATTTGATATCTCAAGCTCACTTCTAGTTTTGATATATCATGCATGTCTACATTTGATATCTCATGCACACTGCTAGCTTTGATATCTCATGCATACCCGCCTACATTTGATATATCATGCACACTCCTAGATTTGATATCTCACGTTAACTGGTAACACATACATGAACGTGATTGAACCGCATTCATACATTCAGCCATGTATTCCACGTACTTTTCTACAATTAATTTTGCTTAATGAATGTGCTTTTATTTTTATTTCACAGCCAAGTTGATTGAACTTTCCGATCCACGCTATAATAATGGACAAGGGTTTCCTTCTTTTTTCAAGTGGACTGTAAGTATGTGTGTAATGTGTATGTACATGTGTATTCAAACGCGTATATATATATATATATTTGTGTGTGTGTGTGTGTGTGTGTGTGTGTGTGTGTGTGTGTGTGTGTGTGTGTATGTGTGTACTCTGTATATTATGTATTTACTTGTAGATAAAGATAGCTGATCATAAAGCAAAATCATACATATCTGCAAAACATCAAGCAAACACAAAAGCATTGATGTTTATTTGGTTTTATAATAAAAACTTACATCATTAATCTTTTAGCATTAAACAAATTACGAAGTCATCTGAAACATCGCACTACACAAGGGAAAATAACCCTTACACAATACGAATATTAACTATTGTCCGATAATAATGTGATATACAAAATATACCAGTGCGCGGAGCTGTCCTCCATTTGAATGAGACATTTAGTTTGTACCTAAATCTGATAACTACTTAAGATTGTTCTTGTGTGTGCTGAGGGCCTTTCCAATTGTTTGTTATAATTTTCTATGAATCTCCCACCTTATGTTAACGAGCAAAGTTGTTTTTGTCCAGGAGTTCGTGAAGCAGAGCAGTAACCAAAGACCCCTCTTGTTGGACGTCACTATAGCGCCCCTTTCTGAGAATAATTGAACTATTACAAGTGGGTAAGCTTCAAAAGTGATTAAAATATTTGTCTCAAAATTTCTTTATCTTTTGATCCGCGTGTCTCTAACAGCAAAAACAGTAAAATAAATCCATGCATTTCATAATTATACTTTATTTGCAAAACAGTCGCAGGCATGTCAATGCAAGCAGAATACTTTTTACTTTCAAAAGCAAGTAAGATATCTTTCGTAAATATACTGCTACAAATTTTTATCTGTTTTGACATTTAGTCCAAGCGTGTACATCAGTCCGAAGCTGTCTGAACACCGATTTGCCTTGGACACTTGTGACAAGTGACAGCGCCATCTCAGTGACTACTAGCATTTACAGTGCCTTGAACACACTTAACGGAATAACAGATACACCTACAATTGCTACACTTAATATCGCCTCGGAGAGAGCTCGGGAAAAATGATATTCCACAAAAGTCATAATCTCTACAACTCTGCATACCAACTGTATCAACATATAATTCATTATAATCATTGACGACCTGTACATTCAGATATCACCCAAAGAACTCTAATAGGCGATGGGAAAAAAGCACAATTTCCTTAGGAAAGAGTCCTACATCAGATATCGCCAAAAGAACTCTAGAGGGCGCTGGGAAAAAAACACAATTTTCTTAGGAAAGAGTCTTACATCAGCAGCAAAGTGGTTATGTGGAGGCGGCAACAGTCGCTAAAGCAAACTCAGAATTCTTTTGCGCCAAAACCACTGAGGACAAAGAGAGTGCCGATTAGAAATCCACCTACAGTCGCCGGAACAAACACATCAGCAGCAATGAAATACACAAAGATGATCTGCATCCAAACTCCATTCATCACCTCAACAACGACAGACACAGAAAAAAAAATCGCTCAACAAACCGCATGTACGCCAAAACAGGGAGAGTAAGAGAAAACCAAGAAAAAAAGGAAAACAACGCATCACATACCAACACACAGATTGCACAATCACCAAACAGACACGAACTAACAAAAAAACAGACGAAATACAAACTCCAAACCTATACTCCAGTTTTGACAGACCGCTCAACAGAAGCGTAGCCGAGATAAAAACAACCCCCTGCAAAACGTAAACAAGGTCATATAGACATCACAGTTCACCAAAATACAAACTACAAAAATAGACCGACCATGTCGCCATAGAAATAAGCACACCACACCCCTGCTATCAGAAGAAAGCGCTACAAAATCCGTCAAACAAGCAACAAGAACACAAAATGACAAAGACTTTGGCTGCCAAAATGCTTGAGACAAACATTGACAACAATCATCAGATGATACATTGTCCACCGTTCACCAGCGAACTTCGACCGGTAGATTTCTTACTGTTGCTGTTCCACTCCTTTCACCAAACTTACAGCCACAAACAGGTAAGAGCAGAACCACAACGGAAGCTGAACAAGAACCACCAGAAGAGGCGCTACCACTAAAGAACACAAGGTCACAAATACAACTTTATCATGCTGCAAAAACAACCGCGAGCGCACAATCCTTCGAGCGGAAAAAAAAACAAGCAACCATTATAAAAATTAAAGAATACATCCTGTACAGTAATCAGCACGTTCTAGCTGACAATGGCAGCACTGGAGTAAAACTGATAACAATTCATTAATCTATTTTTTTTAATTACCGTTAATGGCATCTCGACTTTACCATCATGCTTAGGTGAAAAAGATAGTTTCATTGTCTCAGATTTATTGAATTTAAAATGCGAGTAGACAGTGAGAGAACATTTCGTAAGCTGTAGTTGTTCAGAGAATTATAGTAAATTGTTGTTTTATTCATGATATGGAGAATAGTTGCTCTCCCTTTTTGTTGTTCAGAGAACTATAGTAAATTGCTGTTTTATTCATTATACGGAAAAAAATTGCTCTCCCTATTATATCATCATTTTGTTGGAGTTCGTTTCGCATTCCAAAATCCAATTCTCCATTGACTTAGACTGTAGGAAACGGTGTTTCCTGGCATGGTTTAGCTCATTTTTGTATTGCACTCCAAACCTTACTCTTCAATTGCTAATTATTTACTTGTATTTATTTACTGTTATATTATATATGTTGCCATGTTTTATTTTAGTTTAACTTTATTTTACTTTATGGTATTTTAGCTTAGTTTGATTGAGTTTAATTTAGTTTGATTTAGTTTAAATAATTTCATTTATTGTATTTCCTTTTAATTACCTTTATCTCTGAATTATTTTTACTCATTTTATTTTGGGTTTAACTTACTTTATTTTAATTTATAAATGTAGTTTGTTGCAAATTTTCGTTTAGTTTTCTTTATTCGGAAATTAGACAACTCGATAAAACATAAAATCGGCATGTAAACACGAAAACTGCCGCAAACGTCACCTAACACAAAACATATTACGAGCAGTATTACTCATTATAATAATATTATATTATATCTAATTACTTCATAATTGTTAAGTCCGTGCACGTGGACCGTGCTTTATTTATAATCTCTGGAAAGTATTCTTTCGTTTACATTGTTGTAGCCCTATTTTAAAATATTACTAATGCTACATTTACTTCTCATCACAATGGATTCGTTTTCAGCAGTGTAAGTGGGCCCCATACATTCAATCAGTTAAGGGAAATGACAAGACGTGTTTATAACTGAAACAGAACCATATTTGTATGTCCAGCTAACAGGCTGGGATGTCCTGTAGATCAGCTTTCACTTGAAAATCTTATTATCATTTGCTGCTCAAACGACGATGATGACTATTGAAAGTCTGGGATTTTTCCTAGTCTTACATTACAGATCACGGAAGGAGAAAAAAATACACATCGTTAAATACAAATACACACTCACCACCCCCACCCACCCACCCATTAAATAAAGGAAGATAGATATAAGGAAATGGTATATATTTCCGTTTGACAGGTTCGATTTTAGTGAATTAATTTGTTTCTAAACTTATATTTATAATTTTGTGACGAATCAGGAAGAATGAAGAATTGTACTGTTTATGGAAAAAGAGTTTTGTGGATGCTCTAGTTGTTCACTCGCCATGGAAAGTGGTTATGATGATTTTTATTTTATTTTATCACTTGGGGTTAATGTACGAGTTCCTGAGGTCATGGACTGCAGTTGAGAGAAGTAGGACATATTGCATGAGAAACCGATAAGAGGGATTACGTAAGACAAGAGAGATTTCTTAATATAAGAAGAGAGATTACGTTACATAAGAGAAATTAACTAAGATAAAATAGAGATTACACAGGATAAGAAAGGGGATTATGTAAGACAAGAAGAGAGATTTCTTAAGAAAAGAAGAGAGATTTCTTAAGATAAGAGGAAAGATTTCTTTCGATAAAAAGATAGATTATATGAGATAAGAAGAGACATTATTTAAAATATGAAGGGTTGTGTAAGATAAGAAGACATATTTCTGTAGATAAGAAGTGAAATTACTTAAAATAAGAAAAGTTGTGCAAGTTAAGAAGACAGATTATTTAACGTTACATAATGGCTTATGTAGCCCACACTCACCCTCCTGAAATAAGGCTACACGCAAACCTACCTTCTAGAATGGCTGACCTTTATTCCCGGGCTGAAATTAAAACTGAATGTTCCAGATACTCACTCTAATGAACCGTTCAGAGTGCAGCTTAACTGCACACAAATGAATGTGCTAGAAAATCATCTAATATTCATCACTTGAATGCAAGCTGTCCATGGAGACAACACGAATTTGACACCATGTGTTAATAAAGTATACTCATATTACTAACATTACCACCAGTTACCAACACAGAAGGAAACCATCCTCTTTACACATTACTGCTGAAGCTATGTGGTTTTGCTAGTGTAACTAAATATTATATCTATGTTTATTTAACCTGAACTATATTTTGTATTGCTATATTTTGTTTGTGATTTTAATATATATGATGACCGTGTAAGTAAGAGCATTCTGTCAGTGAATACATGAGGATGAATTCTTATCCCATGTATAATTTACTGAGAGATTGACATTTTATCTTGGATACTGAATTTGTTGAGCATTGAGCCATGAAGCAATGCCAAAGAACGTTGCCTTAAGGGGCTAGAGACGGTTCCAAAGACCACATGCGTGACTACACACACACACACACACACACACACACACACACACACACACACACACACACACACATATATAGGCTCGAACAAACTTTCTCTTACGACACTAAATATCATGATTATGAACTATACTCATTTATATACTATAATTGTAATCATTGATTTGTTTTATTATTAATCCTTGTTGGATACATTTATTACTCAGATAATTCATGATGGTCTTGTTCTCTGTCCGTCTATACATCTATTTATGTATTTAATTTATTAAATCTCTATTTCTCGGTTTAAATAATTGAGGGGGGGAGAGTGGGCGTGAGTCGGCACACCCGCACATCGGCGTAACATTTGCAGATAAGCTTACTCAACCAGTGGTCCATACTCTGCTTAGGCACTTGTAGAAGTTTTCTTTCGGAACTAATTTGACATCATTCATTATTACAATGTCACCTCAGAGTACATCGCGACAAAGTTAAATACAGTTTTATGTTCGTTACTATATAGCATCTTGTATAACTCTTGCGTAAGAGAGATATGAATGTCCTGACAAGTAGGATGATGTATCCGATTGCATCCAGATAAAAAGGTATTTTGTCTAAATTGTACTGAGATTCTCAACGTGTGGATGGGAATGGATGAATATTATCTGTAATGTATTTGAATTAAATCCTTGAAAGCACTGTGTAGTTATCAGAAGTGACAAGCTTATAAATCACATGTAAAGTTAAAGTGACGTGAAAATATATTATTTTTTAAAATCGTCAATTACTCATTAGCAAAACCAAATTGTATATCTATAATTGTATGTGTATTTTCTTTGGCAATTAGACTATCTATCTATCTAATCTAATCTATCTATCTATCTACCTATCTAATCTATCTATCTATCTACCTATCTAATTAACAACATAAATTAAAATTCCCATCACTTGTAATTAGTTATGAATGATTAATTAGTTAATAAATAATAATGATAATAATAATAATAATATCATTAACAAATGGCGTTGGCATCATAGATAGATAGATAGACATACATACAGACAAACGCCATTTGTTTATGATATTATTATTCAGCCTCTTTCCACGACTTCTGTTTGACTGTCGGTTGTGATCCAAGGTCTCGGAATCTTACCAAGATTCTGGGAGATCCAAGGTTTTACGGAGGATGTGGGCACTTCCGAGGAGTGCTGCTTTGAGTAGTGGAGCGATTCTGTGGTTTCTAGGGAGTTTATTCAGGTAGCCTTCCAATTCAGATGTTATGTTCCCCAAGGCTCCTATCACTATAGGTATCACTTCTGCTTTTACATTCCACAGTCTCTGGATTTCTAATCTGAGGTCTTGGTATTTTTCTATTTTTTCTCTTTCTTTTGTTTTTATGTTTCTATCACTTGGAACAGCGACATCAATGATTGATACTGTTCTGTTGGCCTTATTGAGAACTACAATGTCTGGTCTTCGTGCAGGAATCACCCGATCTGTTCTTATCTCGAAGTCCCACAGTATTTTGACTTCTTCTGTTTCGGTGACTGCTTCTGGTTGATGCATCCATGCTCTTTCTGGGGTTTGTATGCCATAGTTCTCACACAGATTTCTATGTATGTGTTTTGCCACTTCATTGTGTCGTTTGGTGTATTCCGTTCCAGCCAGAACTTGACATCCAGATAGTATGTGCTCTGTTGTCTCATCCATGGATTTGCAGAGTCGACATTTGGAATCATTTGAAATTTTCATGATTTTCGCTTTGTGTGCTTTGGTGTTGAGTGCTTGATCTTGTGCAGCTGTTATGAGTGCTTCTGTTTCTGCTTTCAATCCTGCCTCTTATTATTATTTATTAACTAATTAATCATTCATAACTAATTACAAGTGATGGGAATTTTAATTTATGTTGTTAATAATTCTCCAGCAGACACCAATCGTCTCTCTTACTTGGCGGATATGCGGGCGCTGTAAACGTTTTCTCTCTTCCGCAATACATACTCACTGAAGACAGCATTTACCGTCACATAATATTTCCGTAGGTGAAAAACGTCTTACTAAAGGAAAAGACAAACCGTCTTTAATCTATATTTAGCGATCCACATACACCAACTTTTTTCTCCAACATAAGTTATCAATATGCGTAAGAAGACAATAAATATATTAAATCAACAATAAATATAAATATGACAAATACAATGAAAACGCTTACTTGACATAAATATTTCCATGAAACCACGTTTGCATAATTTCTGTAGTACTACACAATCTTCTATCCTATATACAATTCAACAATGGTATCAATATGAATCACATGATAGTTCTTATCAGAGAACAGAAATGGAGTATTAGAGGAAAGTGATAATAGTCTTTACATAACCTGAATTCAGCGCTGTCTTTCACTTGCTTTTGCAACAATGTCACAAATTTATTGTCCACATCAACAAGTCTCTCTCCACACATGTTGGAAACCCTGCTGTTATTCACTCAAGCCAACTTGGGCACCCTCTTTAACTGTGTCAGTTCCTTCAAGCAGAACAGCTTGACCATAAATATGCATCAATGAAGGTGTAGGGATGGGGCTAAGGTTTCCGTTTATCAATTTTTAACTCCATTTATTCTTTCATTGGAGTCTCAACTTACAGTCTCCTGCAACAGTATTTATTAGCCTGATACATGCACCCAGCATAATAAATACAGCACATGAAGACAATGACAAGTGTTTAGCATACTATATACGAGCATTTTACTTCAAACCTTTGTAGAAATAATAATCTACTCACATAATACATCTCTACATAAAACACAAGTATAACGCATCAATAGCAAAAATGAAAGAAATATTTCTGTCAATCTCTCTCAACCACTCAGTTAACTCACCATTAATCTAACAGCCGCTTTTCAAGATCTGACTTCTTTGCCAGACAATAGAAATTTCTTCAGCAGATAAACTTTTTGATCTCAGCCCATTGGCTGATTTTGTTCTCGTAAATCTTAATCACTGGATTATAAAAACTAATCATCCAGTTGGAACTGGTTTGCATTACATCAACTATTTCTAGCATATTCTAAACTCGCGTGTTTACTCCAACTCTGACACTTATACCATCATACAGAGTGACCAAGTCCATGGAAATTGCCTGTAGACGATTACATTTCACAGAAAGAAGACAACTCTTTTCTTAGCATAAACTCTGCAGTCTACACACACCTCATTTTTACGTTTTACTTTAAATAAAATCGAGAACAAATTATAACTGCATACGAACAATAAATATATGTTTTATTTCTGTATACTATTTTATTTTGATTTAAATCTCCTAGTGTTTTTAATAGAGAAAACACTACAAACACGAAATACATTTCATAATTAAGAAAAACAAGCTTGCATGCACAAATGAAATAAATAATAAACTATAAAATATTTAAGAACCAATACGTTTATAAACATTTTACAAAGTACTTCAAATAAAGCATAAAATGATTATAATGAAAACGCAAGTAAAATGTATTATGTTAAACGTATGTAAGTGGTGGACAGCTGCAGTAAAATGCATTATGTTAAAAGTATGTAAGTGGAGGACAGCTATAGTCAAATGTATTATGTTAAAAGTGTGTAAAGGGGCGGACAACTACAGTAAAATGCATTATGTTAAAGATATGTAATTGGCGAGCGCAAAGCAAACAATACTAATGAAAATGCAAAATATTATCAAAATATTAAATATAAATAAATGATCAATATATTTAATAAACACAAACAATTAAAAATATTAATTTTAAAAATTTTCCGTCAAACGTGACATTTAATATCAGCAATCTCTCAAATTAGCCAGAACTTAGACATTGATTATTGACTTAACATTCCAAGAACATATTTCATTAAACGCGAGTCCAGAGAATACTACAATATATATAAATTCGACAAAACAGTATAGAGAATAGAAAAGCAACCATGGGTGTTTTTTTTTTACAAATAATTATTTGAAACATTATAATGTTTCAACAAACTCACAAAACACAAGAACGAAACAAAATGCGAGTCAACTGCTGCAAATAATATTTTGTAAATAGCTAAACGTTCTTGCTAGAAAGTATTTTTTAAACCAAAGGTGTTATATATTTAAGTATGCGCTGCTAATGTGAGCATATATATAAAAGGATGAACAAACAGATGGAAAATGTGTTTGTTGTGTGTACGAGCATGTACATCTACGTGCGTGTTTGCATGTGTGTGTGTGTGTGTGTGTGTGTGTGTGTGTGTGTGCACGCGCGCGTCTGCACTAATGAATTTGCTTCACCCTAAGAAAAATGTGAGCTTTGAACTCCACTACGTTCTACACACATTTATATTGACTGAACCTGCACAACTCTTGACAAGCTTAAAGAATGAAACACCATTAACCATGTCGAAAACATTTACTGATGCAAAAAATATACTCAAGGAAAATGTATGAGCAGAGAACATCCCCCAAAGAATCAATGATGAGATCAATACTGCCACAGAAGATGAGCCTCGAATGTCTCAATGAATGACGTCATTGCAAATGTACTCACAAAAGCTAACCCTTGCAAGTGCTTCCTACTGGATTCTTCAGTTTAGGTCACTACAAGTTTAATCAGAAATAAAATTAAACTTTTAAAGTGTTTCCACTGGATTAAAAAGATGGCGCTGCTGAAAGAGGACATCGGAACAGCCATAGAAACCGAATCTCGAACGTATTCTCAGTTGGCATGAAGAAATCGACACTATATATTCTTAGATGGCCTGAAGAAATTGACACTATATATATCTGGATCTCGAACGCATTTCCAATTGACTTGAAAGGATTATGACACTGGCAAGTATAACTGGATCTCAAACGCATTTCCAATTGACTTGAAAGGATTATGACAGTGCCAAGTATAACTGGATCTCAAACGCATTTCCAGTTGTCTTGAAAGGATTATGACATTGGCAAGTATAACTGGATCTCAAACGCATTTCCAGTTGTCTTGAAAGGATTATGACAGTGGCAAGTATAAGTGGATCTCGAGCGTGTTTCCCACTATTGTGGTTGATGATGCCGGTACAGTTTCAGAAAATGAATGTCAAAAGTGATTACGAAAGTGAAACTAGACTTTGTTTTCTGACAGCATTACAGCACCACCAAGTACAGTTTAAAGCATCTTCTAACAGTTACACAAAAAGCATGGCCTGCTTTTACGTCTGACATTGTACGAGACTTAACAACAATGCATGTGATTGATTAAAGTAAAGGTTACATTTTACAGGTTTATCCGAGATGTAAAAGTTCACGTGGCTTTAATTTATCTAAATGTAATCTAATATTGACCTAAGTCAGCATTACTTTGCCTCAATGCAATTTAACATTGACCATTCAGCATTACTTTGCCTAAATCTAATATTGAGCTAAGTCAGCATTAATTTGCCTAAATGTAATGCAATATTGACCAGTCAGCATTAATTTGCCTAAATGTAATCTAATATTGACCAAAGTCAGCGTTATTATTTTGAGGGGATTCGTGACCAAAGTCAGCATTATTATTTTGAAGGGATTCATGACCAGGTTGCTTGCATCTCAGGAATGGCGGGAACCCTTTGAATGCGGAAAGGGGTGAGTTGGGGTATTAAGGGTTACGAAGGTTTGTTGTTTTAGATACTACACTCGTAGGAGTATAGATAGTGTATAAACTTGAACAATGCAGAAACTAAACCCAAATTAGTCGGTCAGTCTGCGGAATGAAAGAAAGACGGCACAGGAAACTTGTGGGACATAACTCTGTAATTTAAAAAAGTCTTTTAGTAGTGCCTACAGCAAAAATATTTATATGCAGTATATTTATAATGTTCAATTATAAAAGTACGTAAACTTTAAGTTTGTACAGCTCTAGATATTTTTATATAATTCTAAATAAGTCCAGTGTTTATAATACAAAATAAACATTCATTATAAAATGTACTAAACCAAACAATGAAAATAATTAATCAGTACCAGTAATATAAATATATAGACAAATGCATATATAAATACACAGAACAAAATATACAATAAACAAATCTTGAGTCATATATACAGATGTTAATTAGAAACAGACCTGGGCAAAGAAAGATTATATATAAATATAAATATACAGACATGTGCATATATAAATACATAGAACAAAATGTACAATAAACAAATCTTGATTCATATATACAGATGTTAATTAAAAACAGTCGTGGGCAAAGAGAGAAAGATTGTATATATAAATATAAATATACAGGCACATGCATATATAAATACACAGAACAAAATGTACAATAAACAAACCTTGATTGTAGCACATTGAAGAAGAAACGCATATTAAAACTCAATATTACAAAATCCGCCATATTATCACTGATGTGAGTAAGTGGTCCAAGCACAGTGTCAGAACTCATCAAAACTTTACATTTGTGATGGTTACTTGCTGTTAATATGAGTGAAGCGTGAAGGACAACCAATCTCGGAATATCTCACACACACGCCATCACTTGGTCAGTGACCACACTGCTTTGTGTCTCACTCAACAGTTTCCTGCTCAACTGACACACATTCCGTAAAATGAAGACCCAAGGAAATGTAATTATAAACCAAAGCGAGGCAAAACGTATGTAGATAAGCCGGCAATCTGAGGTATTTACGCGCCCCTGTTAATTTCAAATGCAATTCAGACAGTTCTTTCTACTCACGACAAAATAATTCATTTCACCGAGGGAGAGTCATGCGGCCATGGAATTTCAGCATGGGGTTGAAATTCTCATAATTCCTATTCCCCACGTGGTCATCTACTGAGAGCTTAGGGCGTACGGGCAGTTTGGACACGGTTTGGGATCGAGTGGGTGGAGTCGGGCTATCAAGGGCCATCGTCGCGTATCCGCCGCTGCCATCGTCCGATCTCCTGGCTCCACTCCTCGTATGGCTGCTTGGCTCGAAGCGGAAAGAGCCAGCCTCTCGCTGCTGCGCTTCGTATTTGATGTAGTCAGCATCTTCACTGAGCGAACTTGTGTCCAGGTCATGCTCTTCGTACCTGATTCTGCCAGCACTCTCTTGGAGAGAGTCCAGTATCGTTGGGAAGTGTGGTCGGAATTTTTCTGGACTCATCGGGTGCCCGGTTAACTGAGGGCTAACCCTCCCGTTATGTAAGCGAGGGAAGGGACGTAGCGCTGGCTGCGGCGGGAAAAGGGAAGGCACCGACCTGCTCTTCCGGCGATCGAGGATCGCAGCCTGAACGCGTTCTGTGCGTTGGAGAGTTGGGTACCGTCTGTGGAATGCAGTCGCGTCGGCGTCAGCGATATGGGGTGGCGGCGACAGAATGTGGTCGCGGACGTTTGCGTACCCTACTGGTTCTGCCCGCGGGGGTGGATTCGGTAAAGTGTTGCAGGCTTCGGAGTACATGTACACGTTCGGTCTTTCAGGGTACATTTGCATTGCTGACGCTGCTGGGGCGGGTAGCTCAGAGTACGTCCGCTCGTCTAGAATCACTTCCTGTTGTGGCTGTTCTTGTCGCTTCAGCTCGCTCTCTGCGTTAACTGGCATTTGGTTTAACGGAAGGGAATCTGGAAAAGAAGAAGCAATTTTAATAATTATTTCTTAATATATTACTTTAATTAAAATAATTCTTACAAGAGTAATGACGTATTTCTTTTCAAAATAGAATATTAAATGCAATGATTAATAAAAGTAATTTATTAAATTTAGAATCATAAACAAATAAGCAGGGAAATATTCCAGTGTTGGATGAAATTATGAATCCAAAAATAAATCGGTATGCATAAAAACATTAGAATTGCAAACACATTTCTAAAGTGAGTGTGTGTGTGTGTGTGTGTGTGTGTGTGTGTGTCTTTCTTTCTTTCTCTCACTCCATCCATCCATCCATCCTTCTATCTATCTATCAATCTATCTATCCACACACATATATGAGTGTGTTGTGTGTTTTGCATTACTTTATATAGTTTGAGTCTGTTGCATATTCTTACCTTTGACCCGTGTGTGATATCGAATGCAAGAGATGATCACAATAGTGACTGAAATGACTGTAACACCCGCCACAGCTGCTATAGCCGAAATGACTGTGGTTGAAAAATAATCATAAATTGTAGACTCGTCTGGAGAAAAAAATGGAATACTTGTTACATCTGCACTTGTCGGTTGTGTAGATCCACATACAGACTTCTTTCCACATTCACGCAGTTTCAGTTCGTATTTCAGTAATCTACAAACCTACAAATCACAAAGCCATAATACTAATATGGGCTGTAAGGTTGCTGGTACAGGTCATAAATCATGAGTCATGGCATAGGAAATACCTAAGTGCGGACGAATTCCTTGTATCACTTATAGTAAGTGAATCTTTAAAACACGCACACACAGACGCACTTATTTATATATTCATGATCTGCCACCACAAACATAGTCACTTCGCATCAACCTCAATTCCTACTAGCAACTAAAAGAGACCAGATGGGATTACAAGGTCGTTTTTGAAATTCCACTTGAATTCGGAAGTTCAACACTCATTTTGTAAGAATTTATAATAATTTGCCTATATACCTTCTCAAACTATTAAAAGAAACGATTTTGGAAGACACAATAGTGCTTGTTTTTTTCCTTTAAAAAAGGGGAATAATGCCCTACTTTACAAATTATGTTTCTCCTTTGCTCTCAACCTGCCAGTCTAAAATTGTGCACGTCATTGGATGACCTTAAAATAACTGTCCACCGAAAGTTCTCAGAACATAAACAAAGAGTGTCACTAGGGCGGGTTTTTCTATCCTGATTCAGTAACTAATGAGAGTAGTCATGTGACATTCAACGCCAAGTCTATTTTGGTTGATACAATAATACCCAGAACTCTCAGAAGGATGAAGGTGATATAGTGGTAGATATATGTATGCCCACAGTTGTTTTAGATTTAAAAGTATCATGATTGTTAAACTAATTATTTCATTCTGCAGATTACTCATTTTTTCCTGTTACTGGATGAGTGTTATATAGTAAATCTGGTCATTTGTATTATTGTCCTTCTATATCTTATATGTGAACTATTATTTTTATTCGCTGCTCATATTACTTTTATATTTTAAATCTTCAAAGCAAAATAAGGTTTGAGATACTGCAGATTATTTTTGGAATCGATTTACTTGTTGTGACGATCCATAACCGCTAATATCGTAAATAATTATTTAATTATTCTGAATAATTATTTTTTAATTAAAAATTGAATTGTAAAGGTAAATTAATTTAAGATATTTATTTCTGACCTGTTTTTGCTGAGATAGCAGATAGAAAACCCTGTTATAGCATTGTGTTTAGTCAAATGTTTAGGACAGTCCTGCCTGACCGTGTTTACATGGTTATGCAATCACCTCTACCTAGTGCAGTGGTGAGAAGTGAATGGTACAGACAATATATGCCTGGGTAGTAGACATCTTTGCACTCAACCATACAGCTGTATATACTCAGGAACCTTTTGGGAATAGCACAGCACAGACCATATTTTGCTACTGTGTTGACCAATCCTTAAGACAAGGAAGTTGAAGTTGTTGTCTAGTGAAACACGGGATTTTTCGAGTGTGAACTTGACCCTGTTGACCCTGCCTGGAGTTGAACACAATTAAAATATGACTCGAGACCTTTGCATGTGCCAAGCCACTCACAAAGTGCCTTTGTTCCAAAGAAGACATTAAAAACCAACCTTGTTTGATATTGTGTCTTATATCCTAAGACATAATTCAGCAGATTAGTGTCAATATAAATCACAGAATAGTTCTTATCAGAGAACAGAAATTAGTTATATAGATTACAGTGATAATTGTTTGTCTAGACGATTGCCACAATAGTCTGTTGCATGCTTTCATAAAAGTCACAAGTTCATTGTCACAACAGAATGGTCAGTTTCACGAGTCCTCTTACACGCTGTAAAACACTGATGAGCCACTATTCTCTCGAAACTAATCTGGGCGCTCTGCCATATTAGCTCCCTCAAACAGAACAACAGCATAGCAATTTCCTTTAGCTTCCTTCTACTAGAAATTTCACAATGTAGTCAGCATACTGTGCCACCATACATCAACAGAGTGTATCCTTTCTATTACACACTGGATGATCTTACAAGTACACACTGGGGGTAGAGACTTTTCGAATCTACCAAGTCAGTGTGGTTTATAAATCAGTAAACCGGAAAATCTACTAAAAACAAAAAAGGCTGCTTCTTCCCTGTAAAATATAATCATGGAACAAATCCTGTTTATTCATCTCTAACTCCATTCTTTCTTACATTCAAGCCAGCTTAACAATTTCCTGCAACAGTGTTTTAGCCCAATACACGCACACAGCTTTAATAAATGCAACATAATAGTTTATGATCAGGTTCACTAGAAACAATGTCAAGTGTTTAGCATACTACATACAAGCATCATAGTTCACAATTTGTAGAAATAATAGTCTACTCTCATAATACATCTCTACGTAAAACACAAGTATAACATATCAACAGTAAAATGCATGAAATATTTCTGTCCATTCTCTCTCAATCAGTCACTTAACTCACCATTAAGTTAACGGCCGACTTTCATGACCTGATTCTTCCACACCATATTCAAAGTGATTAGAAAATACAATTCTTTTCAAAAGGTAAACTTTTAATCTCAGCCCATTGGCTGGTCTCGTTCTTGTAAATCTTCACCATTGGATAATAAAAAGTAGTCATCCACCTAAAACCGGTTTAGATTACATGAGCAAGTTTCTAGCACATTCTCCACCAAAGTTGTTTACTTCCAACTTTGACCAAAGTCGGGTCACTTTAACATTTAACTATTTATATAGCGATTAAGTTTAGAAATAATGATAGGTAAAATTACTTCACCACAATACCTAACATGATGTAAACAGTCACGTGATAAACTATTGAGATTAAATTACTTTGAACGGTCTTTGAAGCTTCTTACTTTTAAAATAAAGTGGGAAAAATATGACGTAGTCATGAATGCAGAATTTGACTGCGAACGTCCCCGGGCCCAGCGAATGTGGTTTGACCTTTAGGACTGTGATATTATTGGATGAGGTGATGTTGCACATGCTATCGTTCAAAGCTTGCCACGTGTAGTCAACAACGTTTTTCCACAATTTGCAAGGCTCGAATCCACTGCCATTTCCCGAAGAAGAGGCACAAAGGACGTCCTTGTCAAAAGTATAAAAATAGCATTAGTGGTGTTTTCATTTAATCCTGCAATACTTGTGTGCAGTTCGACTTATTGACTTATACTTTATTATTTCTTAATTTATATTTGTTGCAGTGAGTGGTCAGCGTGCATTTTGCGTATGTGCACATATTTGCGAGCATATAATTACTATAAATATTTTAATCATCAGAATGTATCACCAGTATGTGCGACAGGCTGATGAATTATCAACATACAGATGGTTAAAAGAAGAAGGTTTGAAAACAGAAACAGAAGTACTAATAACAGTATCACACGATCAAGCCCTAAACACGAAATCACAAAAAAAAACCCAACAAAATCATGAAAATCTCAAATGACTCCAAAATAAAGATTTTGCGAAAACATGAATGAAACAGCAGGATATATTTGGATGTCAGTTTCTGGCTAGAACAGCATACACCAAAAGCACAACGAAGTGGTAAAAATCCTACCTAGAAATCTATGTCAGAACTATGGAGTATAAATCCCGGAAAGAGCATGGACGCACAAACCGGAAGCAGTAAGGAAACAGAAGAAGTCAAATTACTGTGGGAATCTAAACTAAGGACGGATCGAGTGAATTCTACTCAAAGACCAGACATTGTAGCTCTCGATAAGTCTAACAACACATCAACAGTTATCGATGTTGCTGTTCCAAGTGATAGAAACATAAAATCAGAAGAAAGAGTACAAATAGAAAAATACCAGAATCTTAGATTAGAAACCTAGAGACTGTGGAATATAAAAGAGAAGTGATATGATCTTGGGGAACATAACACCTGAATTGGAAAGCTGAATAAAGTATTTGGACAACATAAAATAGCCCCACTGCTAAAAGCAGCGCTCCTCGGAAGTGCACACATCCTCCGTAAAACCTTGGATCTCCCAGAATCTTGGTAAGATTCCGAGACTTTGGTTCATAACCAACAGTCAAAAGACGTAATAAAAGGATGAATAAAATAAGAAGAAGACGGTGAAGAAGGAGAAGAAGAAGAAGAAGAAGAATAGTGAATGATACAATGAGGAGACTGACTCCCTGTGAATCGTTGAAGTTATGTTGCTCGAAGATAAATGTGACAATCTCATCATGATGAATGCTCAAAAGGAGAGAGGTGTAATTCTTACTCATCATCGATGGTACTGAACGAACTGTAATGACATCAAATATAACATCATTTATCATTCTGAAAGAAAACATTTTGAATACATAATAATTTCTTATTTATATGCGGGTATGCATAAGAAATACTTCTATAAATAATTTTACATTTCTTTGTCTTCTCGCAACACAGTTTGTTGAGTACTTTTTCTGTTATTTTATGTCATTTAACACAGCAGCTGTCTGTCTGTCTGTCTGTCTGTCTGTCTCTGTCTCTGTCTCTCTCTCTCTCTCTCTCTCTCTCTCTCTCTCTCTCTTCTTGCCGAGCTCTCCAATCTTTGTCCATATTTCATGATGATGTCTGTGCACACAACGCCATATAACGTTCGTCTTGTATTTAGGCAAGTATGGACACACACACACAAACACTATTCTCACACGCGTACACAATAACAAAACATAACTTACGCTGATCACCTTCACTGCGAGGAAGCATTATGGCCAGAATCAGACAAACCACAGATACAAGTTTCATGCTCCAGAGCTTGATGTGTGTTGAGAGCATTTTCACAACCCTCCGGTCACGAGCTTTTCTTAACAGAATTAAGCACTACATCAGAACAGAACTAAGTACTAGGTTAGAATAAGAATTAATCATTACGACATAACAGAAATAAACACTAAGTCATAATATGAACTAATCATTACGACATAACAGAAATAAACACTAAGTCATAATATGAACTAATCATTACGACATAACAGAAATAAACACTAAGTCATAATATGAACTAATCATTACAACAGAAATAAACACTACGTCAGAACAGAACTAAGCACTATGTCAGAACAGAACTAAACACAACGCCAGAATAAGAACTAATCATTACGACATTAAAAAAAAACTAAGCACTGCATCATAACAGAAATAAACACTACGTATTAACAAAAATAAACACTACGTCAGAACAGAAATAAACACTAACTCAGAACAGAACTGCATTAGTACTGGGACTTCATGTGCCTAATCATGATCATTTTTTTTCTTCCTCAGACAATCCTCACAGCTTCCGGTGAGTGCATTCTTCAATTGTGTGTTTGGATATTGAGGTCAGATGCCTAATCCAACATTCATTTCGAATTAAGGAAATACATTTTGTGACTACATCAACTGTATAATTTTTTTAAAGTCTAATTTGTTTAGTAATGTTCGTTATTACAGTATCCTGCTTTCAACATTTTCAACAATTTCCAATTAGTCTTTCTTTTAAAAAGTGAATAAAGTGTCCAATGTACATTTAAAGGTATTCGTATTAATAATGGTAGAGCGATATTTTCTTATAGTAATTGTCCAAATTCATTGATTTGAAATGCTATCCTTTGACAAAGTTGCTTTTCTGCTTCAAAAGTGATTTGATCATAGATAATTAACATTATAGAGTTTCTAGTGAAAGATTTCTAATAGACTGTGTTGTTCAGTTTACAAACTAAAGATTTCTAATAGATTGTGTTGTTCAGTTTACAAACTAAAGATTTCTAATAGATTGTGTTGTTCAGTTTACAAACTAAAGATTTCTAATAGATTGTGTTGTTCAGTTTACAAACTAAAATCGTTTCACGAGGGTTTGTTGTCGTACAACTAATGTTGTCTTCGATAAAGTATTAGTAAGTAAGTATTTATTTATTAACATTTTATTTATTTATTTATTAACTTTTTTTGGTCCAATGTTTTGATACAGATTGAATTTGAGTGTTACTGTCCATAGCAGGACTTTCTCTCTCTTTCTCTCTCAGGTGTTCTGGAAACAAGACGTTTGTCGTGTAAGCACTAAATCACACACACACACACACACACACACACACACACACACCACATATCTATCAGTGTTCTATGTTTTAGTAACCACGTTAAGAAGGATATCTTCTGCCACCTCCGTTGTCTTGTGAGTACCCTCAGATTAACATTACCATCACCCAGGAAACGAAAAAAGTGTTAAACGCATGTTTTCTGAGAAAACCAAGTTTACCATTTGCTTGGTTTTGTTTAACTTTTCACACCCAATAACCTGTTTGCTATTGTTCTTCTATTTATTTTCCACCGCATTGTTTACGTTAAAGTTTTCCTCGTTGTCTAATGGCTTTAGCTGTATGGACGAGAATGACTAACAGGCACCGCGAAATTGTTAAATCTGTGGGATATAGTTATTGAATTATTCCAACAAAATGCTTAAAAGTAGGCCTGAGTAAAGAGTGCAGATCAATCATGTACGTAGTATCAGAATCTTGCTATTCAGTTATAAAAGGAATTGTCAGAATGAGTAAAATGATATTCTAATGATTATTATATTAACAAATACTTTCCTTTTAAGTTCGATTTTCTTGTCTCTCGTAAAATTTCAAACATCAGAAATAAAAGCATAAGTTTTTCTCTTCATGCTCTTATGGCAGTATTATAAAAAAAATGTATCGCTTTAACGAAAAGTTAAAAAAGGCTAAAACGGTTTTCCAGAAAGGAAGTATTTTATTTACACAAATTCGGTAATCACAGTTTACGATGTAGGAAAATCCTAATTTTATTGATGGTCACGCAAACTGGTTTTTCTGATTAAAGTTTATGTTAATGACACGGAAGAGAAAGTTTTATCATTAATAATAAACGCAGCAATTTTACTAAAATAAATTATTATTATAGTAAACGACAAGAATGTCTTACATAAAACTTTAATTTCGAAAGTTAAAGCAATATATGTACGAAGATTCAGCGCAAAATAGTGCCTTGTGAACTGAAAGTGCAAAGGAACACATTACACAATCCACTAGTTTCTTGTGAACTGAAAATATAAATAAACACACTAAGAGTTCACTAGTGTATTTTGCATTGAAAGTACAGATGAAATCACTACAGAGTTCATTAGTGCTTTGTGCACTGAAAGTATTAATGAACACATTACAGAGGTCGCTAGTGCATTGAATCTTGAAAGGTGTGCACATTATATAGTGTACATGTACATGATTCAAGTGAAGCAAGTAGTAACTATTACAGTGACTATTACAATGACTATTACAACGACTATTACAGTGACTATTACAACGACTATTACAGTGACTATTACAATGACTATTACAACGACTATTACAGTGACTATTACAACGACTATTACAGTGACTATTACAATGACTATTACAGTGACTATTACATTGAATATTACAGTGACTATTGCAGTAACTATCACAGTGACTATTACAATGACAATTACAGTGACTATTATATTGAATATTACAATGACGATTTTACAATGACTATTACAGTGACTATTACAATGGCTATTTCTGTGACTATTACAGAGACTATTACAATGACTATTACAGTGATTATTTTGCTAAAAGTATCTGAACGTAATAATCAAATTATTTTAGTGAACTTGGGGAAGATAATACAGTGAACAAAAGTTTTTAACTGTTTCTGCATAAGTCAACATAAAAGTATATACTTTAATACTTGAACGTTCAAGTGATGCTTTAAGTATCTGTGTAAAAACTTTTCAGTTAACTTCAAAATAATGATATTAATGAATCAATTAAAACCTTTTTAAAATATGGTTTATTATTAATCACTCAAATATATATATGTAAAATATCAGTTACTAGAAATACCTATAATGAATGTATATGTAAAATGTGGTTTGCAATAATATATAATATAAAAATGAAATATGGTTTATTAGTAATCACTGTACTATATATGTAAATTATCACTTACTAGAAATATCTGTAAAGAATGTTTGTGTAAAATGTGGATTGCTAAAAATAATTATAATATAAAAGTAAAATATGGTTTATCAGTATTCACTGTATTGTATACACACATGTAAAATGTAGTTTGTTATTAATAAATTTAACATGTGCACAATATAGTTTATTACTAATCACTATAAAGAATGTATAAAATATGGTTTATTTGTACTCACCATATATATGGTTTATTAGTAATTTTTCTAATATATATGTAGTATGTGGTTTATCAGTAATCACTCTAATATAATATGTAAAATATTGTTTATTAGCTATCACTCTAATATATATGTAAAACATGGTTTACTAGTAATCATTCTAATATATGTAATATTTGTAATCATTATATATATATACATGGTTTATTAGTAATATATCCAATATACATGTAGGCTATGGTTTATTATTAATTATGTGTGTGTGTGTGTGTGTGTGTGTGTGTGTGTCAAATATGGTTTATTAGTAAACACTCTAATATATATTTAATATATTATTTATTATTATTCAATCTAATATATAGGTACAATATGGTTTATTGGTAATCCCTCTACTATATATGTACAATATGGTTTATTAGTAATCACTATTTTATGTAAGTAAAATATTATTTATTAGTATTACTTCTAACACATAGGTACAATATGGTTTATTGGTAATCCCTCAAGAATATATGTAAAATGGTTTATTAGTAATTACACTAATAAATATATAAAATACGGTTTATTAGTAATCACTGGCTTACTCTGCCAGAACTGGACATTAATTTAAGGTGTCGGCTGTTCCCGAGCCGTGGCAGTTACTGAAATGTTAGACCATCCCATCAAAACAAGTCTGATAAAGGGTAAACTTTGAAAAGCATGTCACGACAATGTTATCCTTGCCTTTGGTGTACAATAGGCAAACATGACACATCTGTACTATCATCACCCGCATTGTACTGAAGACAAAGACCTGTTTAACTCTAAATGTCATTCTGAAAAGCTGGTTACTGTGTTACCGATTTTATTTTAAAGAATAAAAATGTTGCGTTCTTTAATTATTTTGCGGTAACAATTCGTTATCACCTCTAAAGACTTTGCTTAAATCCACTAGATATGCGTTCTGTAACCGTAGTTTTCTTTCGCACAAAATGCTTCATCTGATCACGATCTGAAGAACGCACAATCATGTTAAGCTTTCACTTTTAGAAAGAAGAATAACTGATATTAAATGTCTGATAATATTTGTGTTTTGTTGCTCATTTCTTTGCAATTTATTTTGTTTGGTCGTTTGTTTCATAATTGAAAAATTTACCTGAAAACTATGCATAAATTATTTATCAACGCGTTGCATGTCATTGACGTAAGAGTCTCATTAAAACAGATTCATATATATAATGTACAGCAACAAATGTCTAGACAAAACCCATCAATCGTATCAAACACACACATATGTCTTTACCTTGCAGCGCGCCCCGATGTTTTTGTTAATCCGCACTCCTTCTCTCTGGAAGGGGACGTGACTCGCTGCGCACTCGTTTTTCTCTCTGGAAGGGGACGTGATTCGCTGCGCACTCGGCATAACCTACTCACAGTGCAAAGCAGTAATTCTATTCATGTTTGTCTCCTCTTTTCCCTGCAGTTCGTAAGTCAAGACAAAAATGAATAGTTTTCTTTCGGTTTCGAATCGGTTTAAGGGGTGGGGGTGGGGAGTATAGTGGGCTGCTGGAGTTTCGAGACGGAAAGAGTATGTGTTTAAGTAATCTTTCCATCTTTAATGTCTGTTTAACATCACTGCCTGTTTAAAGACACTTCACGTTTATTACTCTCAAAAGCAAGGGTCAAAATTTCACTGCAATTCAATTTTCTAAGCCAGGCACAGTTTGCTCAAAATACAATGTCTTACGGAACTATTCACGAAGCCCTACTTTGGTCTCAGTCACATAACCCATTGAATTGATCTACAAAGTCCGATTTCAGTCCTATGGAGGATTTGGTTAAGTCCTACGAAGTCTAGAATATTCTTAGGAGAAATTACAACCTGCAGCTTGAAACATTATCTACTGGAGATACACTTCCGTCCAATATTAATGGTTTAGATCTCTGATTACATCTTGCAAGTCGTGTCTTAAAGCTAACCCCCTAGCTTTGTTTAGAAGTTGTATTCAAGCTTACATCTTGCAAGTCGTGTCTTAAAGTTAACCCCCTAGCTTTGTTTAGAAATTGTATTCAAGCTTACCTCTTGCAAGAATTGCTCCCTCTAATTTTTTTTCCCGGTGTGCGCTGAACTGGCGGAAGTTTGAGCAGCCTCATTTCCACGTGAGCAAAATATTTTCAAAAACATTTGTGGTTGTAAATACTACATACACGTTGTTAATAATGTCTTTTCATTAAAGAATATGTGATGGCTTAGAAATAGGTATAGTTTTCATAATTTAACGCAATGAAAATGTTATGCTATGATTATGAATGCACCAAAACTTGTGCGCGGAATTTTGAAACTGCTGCGCGGCATTTTCTAATGAGCTGCGCGGCCACGCCCCTTAGAGCGGAACGTTGCTTGCTAGTCGTCTCTTAAAGCTAAACCCTAGGTTTGTTTAGAAGTTTTATAAGTTTACATCATTAAGAATTTATTAATGCTTTTCGTTATCGTGCGCACAAGCTATGTTGATTCTGAAAAATAAATTTTTCGTATTTTGCGAAGAAGAATTACAAAAGAATTAATTATAGAAGGTTTGTTATATACTTAATTGTTGCCATGAATCATGTTTTCTTCTAATTAGCTAAAATAAATAAATGACATATTACTGATATCAGAAATATAAAAAAAAATGCACTGCTACATTCAATATTTATTTTTGATTTCAAATAAATCAGTAAATATAAAAATATATTTTATACATTACTACATTTTTGCAAAAGAAAAGATTTAAAGCACAGATTTTCACATAAATTAAATTAAAAATTGGGTGGTGCTGCTGCTGGTGGTTGTGGTGGTGGTGGTGGTGGTGGTTTGTGGTCGTGGTGGTAATGTGGTGGAAGAAATACCTAAATAATGTAGAGATCATAGGAGATTTCATTTGTAAATTGATATCTAAGTGTGTTTGTCGAAAATCCTCTGTACAGGATAAACGTTAAAACATGAAACAAAGATACAAATCACACACACGCGCGCGCGCGCACACACACACGTGCACACACGTACACACAAACACATGCATATACGTACATACGCACTAGTACACACAATAACGCACACTTCACTATATTCGTACATACACATACATATCAATTATTGGTTTCATATATGCATTGCGTTTTAATTTTGTCTATTTTCGTCACGTTCTGTTTATGACGTGCAACATTCAAAATGAAACAAGCTCAAAAAAAGAAAAAAGCGAAATTAGAAAATGAACAATAAATCAACACATTTCGGTGACTTTTCTATTACTACACTTGGAATATTATTCACAGAACTTTACACTCCCATTCAATTGATTAAAATATTACGTCAAAAATAGAAATGCTCACAATGAAGGCACTCAAAATACCAGCTTACTATCTACCGCCAAAGCACACGAATTAAAAACACTCAGCAAAGTTTTCAAAACAAGTAGATAGGACTAATTTTCTTACATTTTTTGCAATAGCATATAATTGTATAAAGGTTGGTTACGTTCCTTTCTCCAGAATAATTTACTAATTAAAAGAATCAGCAAGAAAACTGCGGCAAAACATTTTAATGTTAAACTGAAGTAATTTGATTTAAGTGTTATCACAATGCATGCACGGATTCTAATAGCACGGGTTAACAACTGCAACAAAGCCGTTGAAAACTTAAGGATGCAGTGTGACAAAAGTCAACACAGATCAAAGATGGCGAATGGCTGCACCCTTTAACAGTCAAAACGAGAGTAATTGAGCAAATGTCAGGTAAAATTATAAATCTATAAAACAAAAAATATATCCGCCTTGCTTAAAGTATCCAGTAAGCAAACTCGTAATCCTAAATAATGTTAATAAATAAAAAATGAAAAGAGGTATAATGCAAGCATGACTCAGATTTGCAAATTTCTGAATAAATAATTGTTTGTCAAAAATGTTTCATTAACAGTAGCCTATATGTTAATTGTAGTTAATTTAAATTGTAAATCTCTCTCTCTCTCTCTCTCTCTCTCTTTCTCTCTCTCTCTACCATCCCTAATGAATGGAGTAGGAAGTGAAAAGTGATCGCGTCATTGGGGAAACAGTCTACCCACACAGTAGCGCGCCTCACATTAACCATTCTGAAACTAAACGAACAATGAGCTGACCCATGACTCGTCGTCTTCTTGGCAGAAAGATGCGGAAGCTGCAAATAGCTCGTTCTTTGCTCTCTGAAACGTCGGGTAGTGAAGATGAGAGACAATACCCCTCAGTTGTGAGAGGATAGGTTGGCTGACTGCGGTTCAGTCAATCCTAGTAGGTCACTTCCGGTTATAGAGAAACGTTCGCTATTACTGTGGGGCTTTAGCTCTTCATTCGTTCGTTCATTGACTAATTTTTTTAAATCCGTGTACACAATCGAAAGAGGGCAAGTAACTTTTAGAATCGATTAGTTTGGGGGGAATTCTTAATTTCGTTCTTGGCAAATGTTCTAAGCTACACCCAATCCCACGCTACACACCCCTCCAGTTATTTTTCGTTCAAAGGTGAGGTGGGCTGGGGTTGGGGAATATATGTTTACAGCGCCCTTTTTTCAATGAGATAGATCTAATTACTTAATGGCGTTTGCATTCGTAAAAGGAGCAGATACAATGCAGTTGGGAAACGTACATTGTGCTTAAGTGGATGAGTATTTATCTACAATGGAAATTAAAGGACTCTTGTTTCATCTATACCTCTCAATGTTCGCAGAATTATTTCCAATTTAACAAGGAATTGGAGGGGTGGGGGTTATTTTGTTTCTAAACTGTACAATGATATCATTCTTGTCTTACAATTATCGTTCAGCGAAATCAGCTCGCGCTTAAAACCGTGAAAGTAATGACATTTAATTTATAAACACCATTGCAAACTAGGCAAATACTTTCAGACTTGGCAGCAATATGTCCATCTTTTACAAAACATCCAATGTGTCCATCTTTTACAAAACATCCAATATGTCCATCTTTTACAAAACATCCAATGTGTCCATCTTTTACAAAACATCCAATATGTCCATCTTTTACAAAACATCCAATATGTCCTCCTTTTACAAAACATCCAATATGTCCATCTTTTACAAAACATCCAATATGTCCTCCTTTTACAAAACATCCAATGTGTCCATCTTTTACAAAACATCCAATATGTCCATCTTTTACAAAACATCCAATATGTCCATCTTTTACAAAACATCCTATATGTGACCTGTCACCACAAAAAGATACTTAAGTCGGATTTGGGGGTATTGAGATATATATCAATAGAAAGGAATTTGAAAGGGCTTTCTGTTGATATAAAAATAAAGAGTGTAGGACAAAATATGGAAAAGTTATGTTTGTTTGAAGTGCACTACTGTCCGGACGGCCATTTTGAGAAAATCGGCCTCAAAGATTGAACACATTTCTGAGAGGTTTTTCCTTAGCAACCATATATTAATCTGCTTCATTTGCAATCAGAGTTGAAGAAGACACAATAGCTAACACTGTAATAACTATAAACAACAAATATATTGTTACATCATTTACAGACAACAGTCTTTTTAAGCCATAACGATTAGAATTTCTGTATGCGAGAATGATTATTGTGGCTCACAGAATATTCTAAAATTAAGGCATAATATTGAATTGATACCTCTTTCTAAATCTGATGCTAGCTCCACTAAATAAATCACAGATTAAAGCTGCATTACTTTCACATTCTTAAAAAAAATATCGTTTAAATAATCCAATAATTATAGCACACCTTTCACTTCAGTGTACAGTCAGTTATCGTCAGCTGTCGTCTGCTTCGTCTTTTTCGTTGTTCGATCACGCGATTCGCTGTCCGTGTCACTTTCAGATGAAATCCATCAGCTACATCCTCATTAGCAAAATAATCAGATATCAAATCTTTAATCTGAATGCTTTCTTTACATGAATTCAACAAATTAGCGATTCGTTTCTCCATGTTTACATTACGCATTACAGGACGAAACTGTCTCCCTTGTGTGCGTTTCAACCAATCGCGACCGTCTTTTAATGAGAGCATGCTTGGTAACTTATAGCAAGCTTTGATAAACTGTCTGCGGATTGGCTGACGCTTTTCACTTTGTTTACGCCAAGCACAGCCTTATAAAACATTCTGATTAAACGTTATAAATAACCAGTGTCGTCAGCATAAAAATAGGCTTTTTCCTGAGCATTCTGATATACAACATGATGAGGTTCGGCCAGGGATTCTACCGTCTACGATCATCAGATTATAGCACTTTTGGGCCATATTTTTCCTTCGAAGTTAGACAGTAGGTCACAAAAAAATAATAATAAAGCTATTTCTAGTTCGAATTAAGGAAAAACACGCTAGTAATTTGTTGTTCGATGGTTTGGGAACACGCTAAAATGAAAATCTCAATTTCACCCATGTAGACCCCCACCTTCGTTTTTGCCGTTTTTCTCGGCTTAGCCTTGCGCGACTTAAGTATCTTTTTGTGGTGACAGGTCACATATGTCCTCCTTTTACAAAATATCCAATATGTCCACCTTTTACAAAATTTCCAATATGTCCACCTTTTACAAAATATCCAATATGTCCATCTTTTACAAAACATCCAATATGTCCTCCTTTTACAAAATATCCAATATGTCCACCTTTTACAAAATTTCCAATATGTCCACCTTTTACAAAATATACAATATTATGTCCACCATTTACAAAGCATACAACAATATGTCAATTTTTTTTACAAAATACTACAATATGTTCACCATTTACAAAATTTAAAATAACATGTGTACTATTTTTTACAAAATACATAATATATATACACATATATATACTTTGTCCATGATTCTACTATCCTTAAGTATGGTATTTATTTATTTTACAATACAAGAAAACAGTTTCTTTCTTGATTTTGTTTCTGAATGAATGATACATTCACAGGCTTTAAGACATAAAATTGATTAAAACTTTTCCCTTGACAAAGTAAATGAAGTACATAACATTCGAATGTTTGTAACAGCTTTTTTAGCTGTCCTTTACCCAAATCAATAAAATGTTAGAAGTTCCCAATAAAGTTTTGGTTTATGTTAAGTTACATGCGATTATCACCACCGTAAAGAGATATAAACTCATTGTTGTGATCAGAGGAAAAGTATCCAGCACAAACCCGTTCTCAGCTCATTTGTTTTCCATACCGTCAATAGAAACGCACGTGTCACAACTAAATGCATGTCAAGAAAGTCATTGCTCTTCCAACAAGCTATTCCCGTTTACAGACTTACTCCCACCAATACGATACTAATGACCTATCGTGATTATTAATGAAGTCAGGCTGAACAGCACATCGGCATGAGCAGACACTGTAGGAGATCGATAATTATCACACTAAACGAATAATTTCATCTTAAGGTGATATTGTTGTTACCACTACATAATCCAATCTTAATGTGATATTATTGCTACAAAGAGATAATCCCATCTTAAAGTGATATTTTTGCTACCACAAGATAATCCCATCTTAAGGTGACACTCTTTGCTTCTATCACATAATCCCATCGTGAGGTTATATTCTTGCTATCAATAAATAATCCCATATTAAGTTATATTCTTGCTACTAATATATAATCCATTTTAAGATTATATGTTTATATTAATACATAATCCAAACCCAAGGTGATTGTGATATTCTTGCTATCAATACATAATCCCATCTCAAGTGATATTCTTGTCATCACCCATCTTAAGGGAATATTCGTGCTATCAATACATAATCCAATCCTAAGCTGATATTCTTGCTATCAATACATAATCCCATCTTAAGTGATATTCTTGTCATCACCCATCTTAAGGGAATATTCGTGCTATCAATACATAATCCAATCCTAAGCTGATATTCTTGCTATCAATACATAATCCCATCTTAAGTGATATTCTTCTCATCACCACATTTGATCACATCCCTCAACCGACAAATGCAAAACTGAAAACAAAAATGTGTCTGTGACGGCAACAACACATAGTTAATTGTTATGAATATTATTATTATTAATTAATCATCCATAACTAAATACAAATGGTGCAAATCTTAATTTATGTCATTAATAATTCTCCAGAAGACACCACTCGTCTCTCTCACTTGGCGGATATACGGGTGCTGTAAAAGTTTTCTCTCTTCCACAACATTAACGATAAACATATACTGTCACGAAATATTTCTACAAGTGGAAAACTTCTTACTAAAGGAGAAGACAAATCCGTCTTTAACCTATATTTAGAAAGTCCACACCCGCCCACTTTCTTCTCTGACATAAAGTTATCAATATATGTAAGAAGGTCAATAAATGTATTAAATCAACAATCAAATATACATAATATACATATAACCAAATACAATGAAGAAAAATTACTCAAAGTCAATATTTCTATGAAGCCATGTTCAAATAATTTGTATACTACAAAGTCTTCTTTCCTAAAATACAATTCAACAATTTAATGGCAATGTTTTTCACGTCAAAGTTACAAGTTTATTGTCCACATCAATTCTACATGTTTCCTCCTCATGTTGTTAAAATGCTGATTCACTGCTTATTCTCTCAAGCTAACCTGGGCACTCATTCGCTGTACCAGTTTGCTCAAGCAGAACAACAATTGTAGCAATTTCCAGTAACTTCCTTGTACCAGAAATTGCTTGATGTAGTCAGCATATCATGCCACCATACATCAATGGAGTGTAGTGTATTCCATACACTATTACACTGTGATAGATTATTCCCACATCTACCACAGTCATAGCAGTTTACAATCAGTAAACAGGAGATTCAAATAACAAAAGGAAAGGTTGCTTTGTCATCAATATTTCCATGAAACCATGTTCAAATAATTTTAATACAATTACAATCTTATATCCTAAAACACAACTCAACATATTAGTGTCAATACAAGTGACAGAACAGTTCTTATCAGAGAACAGAAATTGTGTTATTATAGATTTATAAGCAATAATAGTTTCTACGCAACTTTGTCTAGGTGAAGCCGCAAAATTATTTTAACGCACTTTTGGTAACAAAGTCACAAGTTTATTGTTCATGTATTACTGTCAATTTCAATGTGTTTCCATTATTACATTGTAGAACATTGACTAGATGTCATTCTCTCAGGGCGATCTTATGCTCCACTGTATTAGCTCCCTCAGACAGAACAACAATTGTAGCAATTTCCAATAACTTTCTTGTACTAGAAATTGCTTGATGCAATATACTTAGCCTCCATACATTAATGGAGTGCAGTGCATTCCTTACACTCCATACATTAATGGAGTGCAGTGCATTCCTTACACTCCATACATTAATGGAGTGCAGTGCATTCCTTACAGTCCATACATTAAGGGAGTGCAGTGCATTCCTTACAGTCCGTACATTAAGGGAGTGCAGTGCATTCCTTACAGTCCATACATTAAGGGAGTGCAGTGCATTCCTTACAGTCCATACATTAAGGGAGTGCAGTGTATTCCTTACAGTCCATACATTAAGGGAGTGCAGTGTATTCCTTACACTTACACACTGTGGTAGATACTTCTCAAGTCTACCACGGTCGTAGCAGTTTTAACTTGTAAAATATCATCAGCAAACAAATGCTAAGTTTCCAGTTTATTCATCTCTAACTCCATTCTCTCTTACACTCAAGTATCATCTTACAGTTTCCTAAAACAGTAATTATTAGCCTGATACACGCACACAGAATATAAATGCAGCATATCAATTTTATGAGTGCAATCACTAGAAACAATTTCACGTGTTTAGCATACTATATACTTAGTTCAAAAATTCTTAGAAATAATAGTCTAGTCATATAATACAGTTCTAAGTAAAACACAACTAGAACATATCAAAAATAATAGTCTAGTCATATAATACAGTTCTAAGTAAAACACAACTAGAACATATCAAAAATAATAGTCTAGTCATATAATACAGTTCTAAGTAAAACACAACTAGAACATATCAGAAATAATAGTCTAGTCATATAATACAGTTCTAAGTAAAACACAACTAGAACATATCAAAAACAAAATGCATGAAATATTTCTAAGTTCATTCTCTCTCAATCAGTCAGTTATCTCATCATTAAGCTAATGGCTGCCTTTCATGACCGGACTTCTTGCCTCATCAAATTCAAAGTGGTTACACAATAGATTTCTTTACAGCCAGTAAAATTTTTATCTCATCCCATTGGCTGGTATCGTTCCCGTAGACCTTAACCATTTGGATAATAAAAACTACTCATCCAGTTGGAACTTATTTAGATTGCAATAGCAATTTCTAGCATATTCTCAACTCGAGTTGTTTTACTCCAAATCCAAAACTTATAAAAATACCATCCTAAAGAGTGACCAAGGTCGAGTCACTTCAACAATTTACCAATTTATATAATAAAGTCTAGAAATAAGGACAAGCAAATTTACTACACCACAGTGTCTATTCATTTGCCATGCAAATTATAATTATTTTAGATTAAATATTGTACACGAAAGAATTGTATTCTTTAATTCAATGAACGCCATCTTTGTCCTAAGTATTAACTTCAAACTACATAACTTTTGCGACTTTCTATTCCTAAACTATTCTCGAGACACACCACACACAGTTATATAATTTCATGTGTTTCAAAGTCGTCAAAAAATTAATAGTCTATTTTTGCAAATGTTACGTCATGGTTATTGTTTTGTCAGATATATTTGGAGAGAGCAGTAAAATCAAGCCAGGGCTTCAGTCCCATGATTAAAGTGCTTTTTGTAACGGAATGACCTTCACACAACAGTAAAACCTGTTTTCTTGTACAAGACCATCCTGGAACAAACCGTTTATTTGTTTCGGTATCGATTGAAAGGTAGGCTTACTAAGTGCATGACAAATGACGGACCACAGTAGAACTGTTATTAGGATTGTCAATTCATATGAGTTGTTTGTAGGTCGATTTCCCTTATCACTGTTATTTCCTCAGGCTAGTGATATCCCCGTTCCTTCTGTAGATACAATCGTTCACTTTTTCTGCCAAGCATTTGCATATTACAAATGTTTCCTTCTTTCAAGCTGGAGTTCTTTTGACACCCCCACTGCATTAGCGTCTCGAACGACTCCATTATAAATCGATGCTGAAGGGACATAACTATGTTCTCTTTGTTTAAACAACTCATGCTGGCATCTGTATGCTTGCTCTTTACAAAATGTGTTTAATATAAGTACACACAAAACGATGCGCAAGCACAAATAAAACACACACACGCACACACAACACACAAGCACATACACACCAAAACACACAAGCACATACACACCAAAACACACAAGCACATACACACCAAAACACACAAGCACATACACACCAAAACACACAAGCACATACACATCAAAACACACAAGCACATACACACCAAAACACACAAGCACATACACACCAAAACACACAAGCACATACACACCAAAACACACAAGCACATACACACCAAAACACACAAGCACATACACACCAAAACACACAAGCACATACACACCAAAACACACAAGCACATACACACCAAAACACACAAGCACATACACACCAAAACACACAAGCACATACACACCAAAACACACAAGCACATACACACCAAAACACACAAAGCACACGCACACACAAAGCTCTCAATTACAGACTGCGGAAGTTTACTAGATTCTATACTCGCTCGATTCAATAAACAATATAGATGACGTCGAATAGTTTATGGGAATTTCTCTCTCGGTAAATTTATTAAAAATGTATTCGACAGGAATATACTTTCACTCATGAAAGGTAGTCACGATGAATTCAATGAAGCCGTACTTGAACTTGAGGGGTGGTTTATCATTTTGCATAAAATATTGGGATGGTGATCTGTTAAAATCTTGACCGTAGATCTTAATGTTAATTTTTATTTTGCGTTTTCTTGAAAATTCTTCTAGATCCTTCCGCTCACGCAAGTAGGAGTTACTGCCCTTCAGCTCACGAAAGGAGGAATTACCGCCCTTCAGCTCACGCAAGGAGGCAGCACGTTTTCGTACAGACGTGTACACGTTGCTTCGGGAGTGCAGATGCGGGGAGGGGGCGTAAGTGGCATGCCACTCGTGTTCAGCTGCGACGGCATCTGTTGGGCGTTGTTTTTGTACATCTTCGTGTAGCCGTTCTCATCTGTCAAGCTGTTCGTCTTCACCACGGTATCCTTCGTCGCCTCGTGGTCTTGTCTGCCAGCGGCGGTGTTTCCTGCGGTGAGCCAACTGTCACTATCCCAGGAGTCAACGATGCTCATGGACATCTGGAGGTTATACCTCGTGACTTGCTTTGGTAAGTCTTCAGTGGACCGGGAACGGTTTTCCTCCTGACTCAGACGGTGTGACTCGATCTCGTTCGCCCGTCTAGGGTACGTCCTGCCGCCCGCGCCCTCGTAATCGACACAACTTTCGTCTTCGGTCGTCTCGTACCAATCCTCAAGAAGAGGGCATTGCGACAGCCCAGCGCTCGTGGAAAGTGCAAGTCCATTTCCGCCGCGAGATTTTCTCCCTTGAGGGTAATTTTGCTGGGAAGCATGGACCGGCAGCAGCGGATGGTGCGAAGAACACAGGGAGGGGACAGACCTGCTCTTTCCACTCCAGTCTGCCAACGTGTGCATTTTCTTTCGTTTATCCGCCTTCCGTGCAGCAGCGAAACGTGGACTCTGTGCTGGCGACATTTTGGGATGCTCCGTTTCGGAGGGATGCTCGAAACCTCCGAGCATTTTAATGTTGTTTCTCTGACAATGATTGGCCAGGGCTTCGATGCTAGACTTTGGGTATGCGCGGTCAGGTAACCCTGCTATTTTAGGCTGCAGACAAGAGGAAGAAAGTGACTCTTGAAAGTGCTGATTCGTTTCATTGCGGCGGTGTGACGTGATACTTTGCTTTGCTCCCGTCTCAGAAGTCGTGTCCGCTAAAACAGGTTACAAAGAGTAAATAAGTTTGTAATAGCTGCTTTTAAATAAAAGTTTAACCCCTTCACTGATTTTCATTCTGAATGTATGCAATGTATCGTTAGATATTCCTATAATATACCTTGCTAAACTAAACATTATGTTCCTAAGCCCAGCAATGAAAAAGTTACTTGCTTTGTTAGTTTGACTTATTGTTTAATGATAACATTTATAATTAGAAAATTAAACTTTGTGCATGGGATTAATGCATGTAAAATTAGAATTCTAATGCATGTAACATTAGAATAAAGTACAGACATTTAAACAAAAAATTAAAATTATTTTTCTTATGCTATTTTTTTTCGTTTGAGAAATTTTTTTTGTTTCTAATTATGAAAAGGGAATACTTTATGATAAGACCTAAAGAATTATTTCTGATAAGATTACTGATCACGCTGCCTTGGTCTTTGAAAACCCACTCGACTGACGTGTGTAATACGTCACTAAGATCAACTTAGAAAGTGTACTCGGAACAGATCTAATCATGGATCTCTCCCAGTTCTCTAATATTGCAGGGTAAAAAAAATACACGAACTTAGAGTATGTGATGCAAGAACATATAGCTCTTTTGGTGTGTGTTGTAATTTCACACTGGATAAACTCATATATTGTTTACCACTCTTCCCGTTGTAACGTATGGGATACGTTCATAAAAAGTAAACTATTATACTGGGACAAAAAGTAAACTATTATACTGGGACAAAAAGTAAACTATTTTACTGGGACAAAAAGTAAACTATTTTACTGCAGTACATCGCGGAGACCAAGTTAGCAAGCACATCATTACAGGTCCCTAGAGAAGAATACATTTTGATCAGTGGGAGAGAAAAAGCTTTCTTGTGCAGTTCCCGATGGAGGCTTGCAATGGTTAGATCAATTCTCGTTAACTCTGCTTACCCGATTCCGGATTGCCCCTGCCATTGCTGATTTGTTTTTGGTAAAATGAGATGACGATGAAGACGAGAGTAGTGAAAAAACAGATGAACGCTATGACGGCAGTGCAGATGATCAAGATGTACATGTGGTGCATTCCATCAGGAGACTTGTCTTCACGGTCTGCGCATTGAAGCACAAAAGTACATAGATGGGTGGTTAGATGAAGGGGTAATTGGATCGGAAGAGAGTCATTAGATAGATAGATAAATAGATAGATAGATAGATAGATGGATGGATGGATGGATGGATGGATGGACGGACGGACAGATAGATAGATAGATAGATAGATAGATAGATAGATAGATGGATGGATATACATATAATAGAGAGAGAGAGAGAGAGAGAGAGAGAGAGAGAGAGAGAGAGAGACTAATTTATTTTATTCAAATAGAAAGATAATTATGTCTGAAATCAAATGAGTCAGCAATATATATCGTGTATACTGTATAACACACAAAAACCCAGAGTTCGCTAGAATGGAACCAACCTGTCTGAATTTATCATTATGCTATATATTACGTTATGTATACAGAAGGCAAACATTCGTAAATCTCTGCTGTCACTTAGTTCGCCACACCGAGTGAACAATTATGAGCGAAGGCGGTCCAGCCAAGTCTTCGCTTCCGAGTGTCAGTCCCCATAATCAGCCCATTGTTAACAAATATAGTTTTTATGTCACAAACTAACTTCAAGAGTTTATTGTTTATTCGGATTCCTTTCTAGTGATTACGTTTAAAGTTTTTATGTGTGTTTTATTTTCCTGTTTCATTTCCCCCCAAAATAGTAACATCATAAAAGTCGTCTTACCATACGTTGACAGGAATTGTTCTAATAATGTGTTCACCTCTGAGGTTTGGGATTGTGATGCTAAATTACATCAATAAGTGAAATTTCAGTCTGTAAAGAGTATATTGATTGGCTGGCTCATACACGCACCTTAGAGTTTAATTTTACTTCTTTCCTTCGTACGTAAAAGGGCGATCGATGACTCACCTGGTTAAGAGTTACCTGCTCTTGTATTATCACAACATTCAACCCTGGATTTCATTACAGTATTAGCCAAGTCGTGGTTGTGTAGGTCAATAAATATTTTTTCTTGAAAGGAAGAATAGTGGAAAACCTACAAAAGTGCTGTCTTGGACGTTAACAAGGTATCTTTTGTTCTCGATAGGGAGAATATTTAAGGGAATGTATTGTGTTGCTGTTGTTGTTTTCTGTCTTATATTTGTGAATTTGGTTGTGAGAGGTCGTTGTCGTTGCATTTATTTGAGATCTTCAAACATCTGTACACTTGCCCTCTAAATTTTTTCTTCAAACAGCTATACACTCTCCCCTGTTATTTGAGATCTTCAAACAGCTATACACTCTCCCCTGTTATTTGAGATCTTCAAACAGCTATACACTCTCCCCTGTTATTTGAGATCTTCAAACAGCTATACACTCTCCCCTGTTATTTGAGATCTTCAAACAGCTATACACTCTCCCCATTTATTTGAGATGTTCAAACAGCTATACACTCTCCCCATTTATTTGAGATGTTCAAACAATTATACATTCTCGCTCGCTATGGATGTGTTAGCTTCCTTCTTTTCCAGAGCTTGATTGGACCGTTCTCGGCCCTAGATAGCTCGGGAGGTGTTGAATTCCCTTCACTATATTCTGCGGTTCCGACCAAGTGGGCCGCCCAATATCGACTACTACCCACCCACCCAAAGGAGAGGCATATCCAACCGACTCAGTTATTTTTATCTGTGACCTTGATAATAAATAAAGTAATCACTTGATATCGTATTAATATTTTTTGAAGCACGAAATAAATGTGTCTAGTCGTTTATCTTATGTTAAATTAAAATGGCTAAGTATTTCTGTTCAGAATACAAAAAAATATGATAAATCTGTATCATCAAGTTTTATGCACCATCTAACAAGGGCTTTTGTGCCTGTGGAGTGTTTATAAAGCACAGAAGTTATTCTTGTGGCATCAGATTCGTGTCAGTGACAAGTATAAGAGTGACACGCCATGTCTACGACAGCTGCTACCTCTTTGCCAACCACTGAGAATGTCAAGTCATCTCTGGGCTAAAAATACTCTAAAACTAGTATCCTAAAAATACTCTTTCAACTTATTAAAGGGGAACAATCCGACGCAACAAGTTACGAATAAGTACAGAATGTACGCTATCCGAGGAGATGTCGCATTTGGTACTAACCAAAGGAGGTCACACAGCATATGGAAATTTTTTCTTTGCTTAAAAAATAACCTATTGTTTCCGGAAGTACAAACGCTCGCTCAATTTCTAATTAATCACAAACATTTTGGTTTTAAACTAGTCAAACAAGGAGTCTGTGATCCCAGTCAACAGCATTGCCATGTGTATTTAAAAAGGCTCGGTTATTTGGTAGGCAACACCTACTTGCTGAAAAGGACCAGTAATGGGTCCACCGTTGCTGAGCTGGACATTGGAAAGGGATTTGAAAATGCATGTCGACTAATTTTGTATGTCATTTGTCGAGTTAAAATAAGCAGAAGAAATATGTCTGGGGTACATTACTACTACTACCATTAATAATAATAATACTATCATCATCACCACTACTATTACTGTTACATCACCACTACTACTACTTTTACCACACTCTTCACTACTATTAATTTCACCACCACCTCTCCTACTATTACCACAATGATCACCACTAGTGCTAATTTCACCACCATCACCACTACTACTATCAACACAATCATCACCACCACTATTACTACTACCATTACCACCGCTTCTAAAACCACCACCACTACCAATGCTAGTTATTTCCAACACTATTGCTACTACTAACATCACTACTACCGCAACAACCACCACCACTGCTACTATCATCACCTATACAACATTTCTAGCACTACCATTACTACTATTTCTATTGCTAATCTTGTTGGTGCTGTTGTTACTACTAATATATTAGTAACACTTCTTCTACTACTAAATGTAATAATGAAAACGTCAATCGAACAACAACAACAAAACAAAACCGAACAAGTGGCAGAATGATATAAATCAAACAAGTGATAAAAATTGTAAATAAACTTATACGGAAAGGGAAAATGTGAGCTAGCAAATACACTTGAAAATAGAGATCCTCCTCCTCCCCCCCCCCCCCTCCAGCAAAACCAAACAAAAATTTAAGTCGTTTATTACATCGGGTATCTGAAGTGATTGTAAAGCGAAGTTCGACCATAGATGCGTTTCCCGAGAACAGTATTAAGTAATCGCCATTTTTCACGTTGGCGCCAAAGGTCAGCCTATAGGAATGATCCTGTGAGCTATTGGAGGGGGTTGAAAAAGAGAGGTTGATGTCATCTCCCGACGGTTTGATCCAAATGTGTGTGTTCTCTGTTCCATCCTGCTTGATCCACACTGAGGCAGTGTGGTGGACTCCAGACACCTGTGACACAAAAGGGTTAATTCTAAGATTATATTTTGTAACAGTTAGAAGGGTGAATACTTTTTATGACTGGAAATAATTAAGTGTTCAAGTACGAGGTGTTGACAATTTCAAACTGATATACAGCATGGAACAAAATTAATATTAATTTTAAGACTGTATAAAAATGCTTCAATGAAAACATGTCTATTATAAATGCATGATTGATTCTCTTTTCACTGACTAAATATATTTTAATATATGTTTTAGGTATTCTTTAATTTTTATTTTGTTTACATTAGCGACACGCACTCATTCCACACATGCATACACTCGCACATGCACACATACGCAGCTATGTATCTTTATATATCTCAATCTGTACATCATTTGATTATTCCACTGCAATTTTATTTTATTAATATTAATTAATCTATCATCTAGAATTATTATATTATATTATATTATATTATATTATATTATATTATATTATATTATATTATATTATATTATATTATATTATATTATATTATATTATATTATATTATATTATATTATATTATATTATATTATATTATATATTATATTATATTATATATATATATATGAATACGCATACATTTGCAATATTACATGTAGTTCCATTCAGATCATTCCGAAATAATTTTGGGAGCAGATTACTTTTCATTTTGATCCATGTTTCTGCAACAATAACAAAATGAAATACGTCATTTTTATATCGGTGAGTGCACTTACACACACACACACACACACACACACACACACACACACACACACACACATGCGCAACTATACACCACGCAATTTTATGCAAAGTCTTTTACTGTAAATAAAATGGAGGAGCTACATTGTCAAGAATTAATTTATACACTCGATATTATTTTAACGAAGAAGTGAACAGATATCCAGTTAAATTTATAAAATCCAGATACATAATAATGTCATAAATTTAAACTTCCTGGCAAAGTTTAAGTAGCCAGGTTACTTTTATAAGTGTTACTTCAGTGTCAAAAGAGTAATAGGACCCAAAGCTATCGATCGTGTACGAGATAGCCGCGTGACGACATAAAGTGGCTCAAATGCTCTGGGTTACAGTACAGTCAATGTTGTTTTTTTTCCGCGTGACGATACAAAGTGGCTCAAATGCTCTGGGTTACAGTACAATGTTGGTTTTTTTTGTTCTGCGTGACGACATAAAGTGGCTCAAATGCTCTGGATTACTGTACAGTCAAGGTTGTTTCTTTGTTCCGCGTGCAGTTAACGTTTGCAATAGCACGAGACATTCATGCAAAGCTCGGTTTCCTTTTGTCAAGCGTCATACTTTCAATAGAAAAGAGTGACGTTTTAGCTCTCTGTGTCGTCATCAAGCTCTTTTGTGTACGATTGGTAGAGGGTGAAAATGGCACTGTGTTTAATCGCTAATCAGAGAAGACTAACAGCAGGACCCTTTGTGCACCAAACATAGAGCCAACAACCTCACTCTAGCAAGCATGGCGCTGAGGTGATTTCAGCTTAATGTGTTTATTCTTTATTTATAAATATAGGCATAATCGTAATAAAACTAACTCTAACTCTAACCCAAATCCTTTGCGTAGCCGAATACAAGCATACAACTTTAAGTCAATGACATGCGAAATAATTCAGCATACAAAAACAAGACATCCTATTGCAAGAGACGTTTTAGAGTCAGCAAAAAAAACAAAAATCCAAAACACAATGAATACGAGGTAACTAGCATAAATGACCTTGACTATGTCAACGAGTGTATTTTAATTGGTCGACTACTTTGCTCTACATTACGAGAGTGGTCAAGTTTATAGGCATATATGTGTTGGGTAACATCAAAAATCTCGTAGAAACACGTTCTTTTGGTCGCGTATATTGCAATATCCACTGTGACAATGACTAAAATTTTATATACTTTATCAGATCACCTACAGCTGTTGATCGAGGTCATTTGCACTGTTGACCTACATTTCTCTACACTTGGTCTTTAAAAGTTCCACTGTACATCTTGTCAATATTCAGAAAGCGAGCATCAATGCCGCACCGAGATGTACAAGGGAGGTAACTCTGTCTCATAGATAAAAGAGCCATTTCTCTTGTTGAAGAGTTCTGCTTCTTAGATCCGCACGTGTACTCTCAAGAGTGAACAGCGACCCGATTGTCAAGGTATTCATTACTATTACGAGCTGATAGGGGAAAAATCCTCCAAAGTATCTATTATTTATGGCATATTTAAACTAAATTCAAGGTCTTACATCGGCCAAATAAATAAAAGATGATACTTTTTCTAGCAAATTGACTTAACCTAGTCTAAGTTTTGTCAAGAATGTTCAACTTTGCACAGCGGTAAAGTATGAATTATTGACATACCCTTACATATCTGTTAGCATTTGAATTGAATCGGTGTTGCTTAGAGAAACAGAGGACAAAAGCCTAAAGAGCGGAACTTATTATTTCGTGGACCATTGAGCACCACTTTAGAAATTAAAACACTGCACCCTTCAATTACTGTCAGACACCCGGTGGGGGATAAAATTCCTCTTTAAGCTGCCACACTGCTTATCGCTCTATATACGAGTAACTTTCGCTTTCCGGCATGACAGGTTCATGACCATCACCCTGTGCAAAGCTTAACTCCCCTGGCAGCAATACGTGTACTTCAAGAAGCGACCCATTCAAATAGGAACGTTATTACACAACAAAAATCAGGATAGGTTGAACACTCTATTCCCATTACTCTCTCGATTACTACAACCCCCTTCCCCTGCAGGTTATGTTTGCGGAGTTAGAGGGATTAAATAAATAATTACAATACGATGACGACTATAATGACGACAATGATGAAAATCATAATCGTGAAAACTTCGATATCTTCATCAATCATGATAATGACGTCGACAATGTTGTTGATGTGTTAATGATGGTGATACTAATGCTGATCAATATAAGGACAGCGGTCACAACGAGGGTGGTAGTGGTGAATAATGGTGTTAATGTCCATGAGTTTATTGACAAATGATAGAGAATAGGAAGAAGATTATTATGATGATAACATCGATGTGGCATAAATGTGCATGCACACTAATATACACACATGCATACAAACAATATGAAAGGACAACACACGATCACACAAAGATAGATAAATAGATACATAGATAAATAATAGATAGATAGATAGATAGATAGATAGATAGATAGATAGATAGATAGATAGATAGATAGATAGATAGATAGATAGATAGATAGATAGATAGATAGATAGATAGATAGATAGATAGATAGATAGATCGGGTGGGTAGGATAGAGTAACAATACTTACCTGTGGCTAAAGTTGTTGTAGACTTGAACGATATGAGATTCAAGAGGAGACAACACATCTGTGCATAAATATGGCCCATCATGAGACTAACAAGTTTGATCCTCTTGTGCTGACCTTAAAACTGTTTATAAGCATAAAATAATTTAGTAATTAATATGTAATTTAATTTCACCCAATTTTTATGAACGATTCTCATAAAATATTTAGTAGTAATAAAAGTAGGAGAAGTAGTAATAGTAGTAGGAGGAGAAGTAAAAGTAGTAGTAGGCGGAGGAGAAGTAGTAGTAGTAGGAGGAGAAGTAGTAGTAGTAAAAGTAGTAGTAGTAGGAGGAGGAGGAGTAAAAGTAGTAGTAGGAGGAGGAGGAGAAGTAGTAGTAGAAGTAAAATTAGTAATAGTAGGAGAAGTAGTAGTAATAGTACAAGTATAATAGTAGGAGAAGTAGTAGTAGTTGTAGTAGTAGTAAAAGTAGTAGTAAGAGTAGTAAAAGTAGTAGGAGGAGGAGGAGAAGTAGTAGTAGTTGTAGTAGTAGTAAAAGTAGTAGAAGTAGTCGTACTAAAAGTAGTAGTAGTAGTAGTAGAAGGAGAAATTAGGAGGAGAAGTAGTAGTAGTAAAAGTTGTAGGAGCAGTAGTAGTAGTAGGGTTAAGTTAATTAGATTAATTAATTATTATATATCAAATTTGTACCCCTTTTCAGCAAACATAAGAGATAAATACTTAATGCCAAGAGATAGTATTAAAGCTAAAGAGGTTTAACTGTGTATTACTACATTTATCAAGTTTCCCCCACAGAAAATGTTGTCTAGTCCAGCAGAATATAACACAAGAGCTTTTCTCTTTGCCATATTTGTATAGTTTCAGTAGAATACAAATGTTCTGTCAAGTTCCAATTGTATATGCTTGTTGATCTCGAACAAGTGTGCTCTCTTGCTTGAAGCTTGCACTCATCTTCAGACAGGTATTGTCAACATTCCAGAACAGATCGATTGATTGCGGCACGAAGACCAGATATTGTAGTTTTCAATAATTCTAACATCGATGGCGCTTTTCCCAGTGATAGAGACAATAAAACAAAAGAAAAAGAAAAGAAAAATACCAAGATCTCAGATTATAAATCCAGAGACTGTGGAATGTAAAAGCAGAAGTGATACCTGTAATGATAAGAGTCTTGGAGAACATAACATCTGAGTTGAAAGGCTAACTGAATTAACTGCCTGAAAACCACAGACTGGCCCCACTACTAAAAGCAGCGCTATTTGGAAGTGCCCATATCCTACGTAAAACTTTGGATCTCCTAGAATTTTGGTAAGATTCCAAGACCTTGGATCACAACCGACAGTCAACAAAAGTTGAGAAAAGGCTGAATAATAATAATGATAATGACGATGAAGAAGAAGAAGATGGTGATGATGATGATGATGACTTACTATTTGTTTACTACTGCTCTCAATCTCTTTGCTCTTTAACATAGTTTCTTATGTGTTTCTTTTACTCTATGCCTGTCCGTTTCCCCCTCCATCTATTTGTCAGATTTTCCATCAGTCTCTTTCTTTCACGTTATCTTCTCTGATTTTGAATGTCATCTCTCAATGCGTGTGCAACTGTCTATCTCTGAACTTTCTTATTCTTTATCTCTCTCCCCGAGTATACGCCTATCGCTCTCTCTCTCTCGCTCTCTCCCTCTTTCTCTCCCAGTCTTTCTTTGTACGCTGGGCTCTTACAGTCTCTCTCTCTCCAAGTCTTTCTTTGTACACTGGGCTTTTACAGTCTCTCTCTCCAAGTCTTTCTTTGTACACTGGGCTTTTACAGTCTCTCTCTCCAAGTCTTTCTTTGTACACTGGGCTTTTACAGTCTCTCTCTCTCCAAGTCTTTCTTTGTACACTGGGCTTTTACAGTCTCTCTCTCCATCTTTGTACACTGGGCTTTTACAGTCTCTCTCTCCCAGTCTTTCTTGTACACTGGGCTTTTACAGTCTCTCTCTCTCTCTCTCTCTCTCTCTCTCTCTCTCTCTTTCAGTCTTTCTTTGTACACTGGGCTTTTACAGTCTCTCTCTCTCCAAAACTGTGTGATAAATAAATGTAATCCTAAATCATGTTCTTCAAGCATCTAAATTGCTGTTTAAAGAGATTTTTTTTCTATATTTCCTACTTATGTTTAAAATATTTTATAACTATTTACTACATAATGTGAGTTAATTTTGTCCTCATCATAACAGTACAAATTAAAACAACATTTGGTGTTGTGACCGTCAGGTCAAATCGCTGAGGAAATATCTTAATTATTTACTATAATTGTTTTCCCAAACAGTTGCTTATTTTTAAATTTTATAAAAGCAACGATCCGCTCCTAATGATTTGGAAGTGCACAGTACTATGAGTGTGTGCAGTTTGCTTCGCCTCCATTTTGTCCTTGCACTGTCGCTTCCCGTCTCCTACTCAGTTCTGGTATATAAGTCAAAACGATTTTAGTTTGCTTTTAGAAAAAAATAAACGATAAAAATAGAGAGCTCGTTACTTATATAACTAAAAAAAACGAGAACCTATTCACCTGCACAATGGAATCGGGTTTGAACCAAGACGTTAGTCAATCTCCGTTCTCGCTTCTGGAACACTTCCACGTCATTACGTTCGTAGAACAACTTTTGACCATTCCAGCAACCACCTTGCCTGAAGAAAATCTAATCCTTGCTCACGTAGAATTGTAGTTTGGCGCCTACAAAAAGAAAACAACAACAACAAACAACAAAAACATTGCTCGCGAGAAAATGGATTTTTTTCAGCCAACGCATGTAGCACGCAGCTAGTGATGAAGAACTTGTACTGAACTCATACTTTCAGTTTTGCTTTTGCTGGGAAACTTTCGTTTTCCAAGGACAGCCGTCCGACTTTGTCTTGAGCAAAGTGAGATGCGTGTTTATCTTTGAACGCATTATTCGCGGACATGAGTGACGTTCTGATCAGATTTTCTGGCAAACGTCACAAAATTGTCTCATCATTCGTACTTTCCATTTTTCGCTTATGATTATTAGTACTTAACGATTTTCTTCTGTTCCTTGGCGTCATGCTTTCTGTGGGTTGGTGCGTGTGTCTGACTATGTGTGTTTGCAAATTTATTATGCATTTATGTGTATATATTTATTTATGATTAATTTTGCTACTAGTTGAGCGATGCCACTATTGTTCCCTTTTTTTTAAAATACATATCTTTGACCGTAAGATCGGTCAAATAGTTATAGTTGCTGAAAAGTTTTTGTTTTGTGTGTGCGTGTGTGTGCGTGCGTGCGTGCGTGCGTGCGTGCGTGCGTGCGTGCGTACGTGTATGTGTGTGTGTGCATCAGTTTACGAAAATGTAATTATAATATATTTTATCTTATTTGTTTCCTTTCATAAAGATCATCAAACGACACGTTTGGCGATTATGGACGTAATATAAGCAGTCTTAAGGCTAAATCAAATATCAATATTTAGGCTCATTGCGTGCACTCTGACCCAAGCGTCCACATTCTGCTATGCCATTTGTTTCAGCTGTCAAATTCACAACGATGCTTATTGACAGATCTGCGTATAAAAATCCCTCAAACATAATGTGTTGATTAATGCTATAAGCAATTATTTGCATTTTAATCTGAGAACATTTGTAACAGAACAAGATTTCCTTGTCGCGGGTCTCTCATAAAACTATAGCATGGTCCATGGGTGAAACTATTTCCCCAATCGTCATTGTCACGTGGTCTAAAAAGCCATATGGCTCAGTAACTAAGTTTCAGTTTTCATTTCAAGGTAGCTTTATATATATATGACAACTTTACATTCTATTTCAGTTAGCTCTAAACGTAGCTCTAAACGATTATAAAGAAATAAACGAAGCTTATATAATTATTTTCAATTTTTTTAGAACTTTCAACTACTATTCTGGATTATACATTTGAAAATTTGAATTTTCTTGAAGTATGCAGTGTGTACATTTAGTCAATGCTTATATATTTTTCTGAAGGTCCATCACCATCTCCGTCTTGGTAGTCATCATCGTTTGTTTTGTCCAAAAGTACTCGCCAAGTCGCCAAGAGCTTTGCATAGAAACCATAATCAATTAGTAAACTAGGATAATTTTTTTTCTCTTATCATTAATTGGTTTCTGCTTAACAGCCATTTCTAATGTGGGGTCATTGATATTAGAGGGCGAGCTCGCTGGGCATTGCAAACAGTGAAAGATTGAAAGGTCGGGAGAGTTACGAACTTTAATATGAATTATATACTTTTGTGAAAGTTTGGAAGGTCGGGAGAGTTACGAACTTTAATATAAATTATATACTTTTGTGAAAGTTTGGAAGGTCGGGGTAGCGAAGAACTTTAATATAAATTATATACTTTTGTGAAAGATTGAAAGGTCGGGGTAGTGAAGAACTTTAGTATAAATTATATACTTTTGATGCAGGTCAGGTTAAGCATGCGATGCGACTTAACAAATTTACAAGGATGCTTTTATATTGTTGCAGCATTTGCTGCACAGTGATACATGCATGTGTACGAGTGTATGTAGACGTTTCCGAGCAGCAGTATGTATGTTTGAATGAGTATGTTGTTGCAAGTTCCGTTTTGTTTTGTATATATAATTACAGATCACAATGAATGGAACCCAATTTTCTAGACTAGTTATATTATTTTAGTTTGTTGGATTTTGTCTCTACCAACGCAACACGATTTTTCAAAACAGTCCCTTATTCTGATATGTCATCTGTATGATACCACACTTTTCTCGGTAAGTCGTTATTACACAGTAGGCATAGCCCTCACACCCACCTCAAACACCCCCTCATAACTACTCTACCCCGCACAATGTGGGTCCCTGCCAGAAGTGCTCCGGATAACTTCAGGCACTCCTTTAGTCGTTGATATTTAATTCACATTAGTTTGTAACTGAACGCTGTTCTGTTACGTCACTGCGTCTTGTTTGTTTTGTTTCATTCCCACCCACTCCAGATGTGTGCGACCGCAAACAAATGACGACATCAATTCCGCTCAGATTTACGTATCTTTTCCTCTCTCTCCTTATTTAAAAGGAAATTTATCAAAGACCAGTTGGACGTCCATTTGTCGACACACAAAAACTAGTTAATAGTCGCCTCCATACGCCATCTGACCTAATACGGGTTTAAATAATAAAACAACAGCATGACAAGACACGATTAAGAGTATTTTAACGCAACGCAAACAGACTGATATCAAAATGACCATGCAGGTTTAGGAGCTAGTATTTGTTTTATCGAAGTCATTTATAAATATCGTTTATTGATTTTTTTTCAAATGCAAGATAAATCTGAGACATGATGTGCCTTAAACAGAATATCCATTATTTGTTATTTTAATTGTTACGAATGACTTGCACGTTATCAGTCGGTTTCATAGCATGTCCTCAGTATGCGTACGCGCAAACTGAATACACAGTGAGGTCAGAGGTGCATTTACACTTGTGACGTATACTTCCTGGTAATCTAAAGTACTTCTGCATCGTCAGCCACTGAGTATGATTGCAGCGCAAATGGTTGATAAAAATGGTTATGTGTCTGTGACTGTGTGTGTGTGTGTGTGCGTGCGTGTGTGTGTATGTGTGTGTGTGTGTGTGTGTGTGTGTTTAATGGATGGGAGACAAAGCTACTTAGTAATGGTCAAGTGCCATTATGTCCTGTATTGAAAATTATTACTGTTTGAACAAACAACATTTCAGAGTAAACGCGTTAATACATTCAAGGGCTCTTTTCCTGGTTTTGATTTATGCATGCGTTAATGGGCAATGTTGCTAATTAGGTGCTCCACTTTGTGTGGGTATTTTTTGTTGTTCTTTCCGTTTTCTTTAGATTCCAATTTTTCATTGTTTTTCGTGCAGAATTAGTTTTTTTTTCAAAGTTAATTATGGGATATTTCGATTATCAATACTATCAGCATATTCTACAAAGAACTGTGATGAATTGCAGTCCAGTGTATTGTGATGATGATGCCTGCATCCAGTGAACTGTGATGACACTGAAGTCCAATGAGTTGTGATGACACTGCCTGCATCCAGTGAGCTATGATGACATTGCAGTCCAGTGAGTTGTGATGACACTGCAGTTGGCATTGTTTTGAGGCCCTGAGAGTCTAAAGATGAATGAAATGATGGGCAGGTACCCCTCGTACCGCCTCACCTGTCGAGAACTAACTGGCATAGGTACATCTTCCCCTCACTGGAATGAGCAAACCAAGAGTGGCAGCTAACAAAGTGGAATAGTCTTAGTGTAGCCACTGGATTGTGGTTATGTTCCGAACTAGAGTTGGCAGATGACAATTGTTAATTCGTAATTAGCTTAGTTCACTAGTGATCACTGTAGAAATTGTAATCTGCATTGTTATCTCTGATATCAGAAAAAGCTATTGTCACATATGATTGATGTGGCGCGTGAATTACTCATATACTTGTTGTTGCTTGTAAGTCAATACTTGGTGTGGCATGTGAATCACTCACTTGGTGTGGCGTGTGGATCACACACATACTTGGTGTGGCGTGTGAATCATTCACATACTTGGTGTGACGTGTGAATCGCTCATATACTTGGTGTGGGGTGCGAATAATTCATATATTTGGTGCAGCGTTTGGTTACTCTTATACAGTTGCTGGTACTAAGTCATTCATATACTTGATATGGCGTGTGAGTCACCCATATACTTGATTTGCTGATTGAGTTACGCGTGTATGTTAATTATGAATTTAGATTGAACGCTTTCTTAGAATCTTGTTCAAACATGAGCTTAATACGTATGATGGAATATCTAGTTGAGAGAGTGCTTGTGAATCCGGAGGAAAACGGAAAATTCATCACACTTTAAAGTCCTTTGGGCTTAAATTGTTTACAATTTTGCTGTTCGATCACTCTTAAAAAAGAAAGAAAAAAAATAATTTGGTAAATGCATTGGATGTAGGGGCAGAGGAACATTTCAATCATCTTAATGAAAACACTTTAAATTTCGCTGACCGCACACCCATGTGCTGATGTGGAGCCAATGTAAACAAATACACTTAACAAAGTTTATGAACAGAGAAAAACTGACGCAGCGGTTACAAGACATTAATTTATTAAATTAATTTACAAAACAAGTTGGTAGCAATCTGCTTTTCAAACTAATAAGCGGAAATATTTGTAAAGAAGAAAATATAGCATAACTGAGTTTGCATGCCACATCCACTGTCACGTGATATCCGCTTTCACGTCACCGCCTACATTGAGTTTCCATCTCTTTCAGCCACATCCCCTTTCAGTTTCATCCACGTTCATGTCACATCTGCTTTCACTAGCCATCCCCAAGAGCTACAGTGCGTTGGTCACCGATAACAGCTCGGTGTTAATATTCTTACAGTTTGTATTTTCTTTAGATCATCATCATTATCGTCATCACCATTTTCGTCTTCCTGTAAAAGTGCTATTTGAATGTTTGAAAACATTTCTTTGCAATTATAATGAAAACCTAATTCGTATTTCCTGATAAATGATGCAACGTCCTTGGCCTTCTATCTGCTGATCGTGTTGGTGACGCACGTGTACTTTATGCACGTCTGCACTCAGGTGCCTTCACTTTGTGCTCTATGTGGGGTCATTGCGCATTTCAGATCAATTGGCCTCCTTTAGGTCAATCCAATGCCATATTTCTGGACCCTCTCGAGCTAAAGTCCCTGTTTTATACCATCATTAAGCCTATTCACTAAATTCCTCGAGTTGAAACACGTTTCACACCAACATTAAATGCATAAACTAAATCCCACATCAGAAAACACTGTTTCACAAACGCAGTCATTAAATCCCTCAACAGAAAACACTGTTTTACAAACACTATCATTAAATCCCTCAACAGAAATACTTGTACTATACCCATGTTTTCTCTCAGAGAGCTGTTGAAAATGTTCAACTACCTGGTAGCATTAGTTTGTTGGTGTTTCTTTTAATGCGTCCATCTTCACCGTCTCTCTTATTAATTAATTCCGAGTATTTGTTTTTCTTGCCTCTCAAACACTTTAATTCCTATTGCTGGCGTCTTAACTGTCACCCAGTGCAACTTCTATTATCATTTCTTCCTTCTGATCTTCTACTATACCCAGTTCTCATTACTGTTGGTAGTTTCTACATTTCTTTCCCATTATTAATCCAGTATAGCACAAGATTATTCGGCTCAGCAGGAGTTAAATGAGGGTAAATAATTGGATGTTAGTAATAGCAGTGTCCATGCCAGAAGTATTGCTGCAATCGACCTACTCATAAATAAATAATCTGTTATCAGTGATACGAACACCTCACAATTTTATGTCATTTTGATTCATTGCCATTTTCGCTTGCCTATTTAGCAAGGGAAATAAACAAATTTGCTTTAGGGAAGTGCTCTCCCTTTTGATGTTGTGTGTAGTATGAATGCCGTAAATGTTTCGGTCTTTGAATCACAAATAGACAGACTGATTAGATTGGTATTTTCCTAATCCAATTGTCAAACTCGAAGTTTCGTAACACCATACACACACTCACTCACGCACATACACACACACATACACACACCACACACACAAACACACGCGCGCGCGCATGACGTTTTGTTTAGGGGTTTCCGGTTTTGAGTCAAAGAAAAATTCCATTTCTGGTCAAAAAAATTGCTTTGCGCACATAAAAATCGAAACCACAATATTAAATATTTTATGTTCTTAAACAGTTTGCCTCCTCAGCAAATATTTCTTCGCGACAATTTTCCGGAAGTTGCAATCTAATATGTGTCTTGTCGATATTTTCCTTTTCCTTTCGGCAGTCTGACACTGGCTTTTGCGTTGAATGATATGACGAATGTGACAATCTTTGGGCAGTCTGACACTGGCTTTTGCGATGAATGATATGACGAATGTGACAATCTTTTCGCGGCTTAAATTGACACTCATTTTCAAATTTAAAACTAAAAATAATTTAACAAACTAGTGGGCGAATAGATCAGTTATATTTTTCGCTTCTTCACCAGAACCTAACCGCATGAGATTCACAATTGTTTGTGGTTTGTGACCTTTTTAAGTTGTTATATTATCACTTATCCTATTTGGCATAATACTAAGCAAACTCTGACTAGATTAGTCGGGGGGGGGGGGAGGGAAGTGGCTGAAAAAGTGGTTGAAAGTGAAGCATCAAAAGAGAAAGCTCTCAAAAGTCTTCTTTAATTTATTTTGTAAGAACTTTATTCCAAGGTAATGTCCGTGCATTTTATCAGCAGAATCCTTATTTTAATCATTATTATAAGTAATAGTAGTATCATAATCATTATTACCTTTTTTATTAATGAATCAATTAGTAAGCAATTCATTGATTGATGTCATTAATTAATTAAATTATCTAATCTCTCCTGACGGAGTTTTAATCTCGACTGGAATTTATTTACATTTCAGCATCGTTTATTTGCTTTATTTACATCCCCGTTTTTCCCTGCATAATTCATCATTGAACATCCCCTCGGTTTTTCTATCTGTCCCTCACACAGACGCATACACACACATACACAACACCACTCTCTCTCTCTCTCTCTCTCTCTCTCTCTCTCTCTCTCTCTCTCTCTCTCTCTCTCTCTCTCTCTCACACACACACACACACACACACACACACACACACACACACACACACACATATATATATACACATATACACACTTCTCCAAAACACCTTCTGACCTGTTTTTCCTACTTTTACTAATCCATGTGCTTTTGTTGGGTTTTTTTTTTTTTTTGTGCTTCCGTCTGGTTGACCCCCGGACAACTCTTGCACGCGCTGGCACGATTCGTTGCTCTCAGGCCAATACACTGCTTCTTTAAAATGCACTGCCCTGGTCTGCGCAGTCTGCTTGAACAATGAGCTGCCGCCATCCCCAACGACCAGTCAATTAACGGCAAATGCTGAAAGCCAACAGTACATTATTTTTAGTTTGCTTTTTCTTCTTGTTTTTCATTGTCCCCATCGAGCCACACCAGCCGCATTCCCATACCAACTACACCACCACCTCTGTACCCACCCTCGTTCCAAACCCGACATAACATATTTATACAATTTATATACATTCTGTTATTTTTCCGCATACCGTTCTTTGCTTTAATTAATTCAGCAAGCGATCGATATTGTTCGTAATCCCAACTGTTGCCGACTATCTCGGACATCTTGAAACAAAAGGAATGAAAAAAAATACGGTAGAAACGTAAACAAACTATTTGAACAAAGCTTTATTAAAAAAGTATTATTATTGAAATAAACGTTATTTCAAGCTTACTTTATTTTTAATTTAGTCAAAACCTGACAGTTCGGAACACCGGGATGTGCTTCGTAAACCAGTCGACAGATGATGAACATTTATCTGTCTCGTACAACACGCGAAATTTGATAACTATATCTGTTTCTCGTACAACACGCGAAATGTGATAAGTATATCTGTTTCTTGTACAACACGCGAAATGTGATAAGTATATCTGTTTCTCGTACAACACGCGAAATGTGATAAGTATATCTGTTTCTCGTACAACACGCGAAATGTGATAAGTATATCTGTTTCTCGTACAACACGCGAAATGTGATAACTATATCTGTTTCTCGTACAACACGCGAAATGTGATAACTATATCTGTTTCTTGTACAACACACGAAATGTGATAACTATATCCGTTTCTTGTACAACACGCGAAATGTGATAACTATATCCGTTTCTCGTACAACACTCTTACGTGATAAATAAATCCGTGTCTCGTACAACACGCGAAACATAATGAAAAGGCCAGTATCATAAAGTGCGCTAAATGGATGATAAACGTGTTTCTTAAAATACGTAAACCAGATTATCAACAAGTATCGGCGTCTTGTAATGTAAAACAAAACCTCATGAAACATGTATCTATATCTCATGCAGTGAGAAAAACAGTTGATAAAACACATATCTATGTCTCGTGAAATGTGAAATGATACAACACATATCTCTGTCTCGTGAAATGAGAAAAACAGTTGATAAAACTCATATATAATATCTCGTGAGAAAAACAGTTGATAAAGCGTGTATCTACGCCTCATGTAGTGAGATACACAGTTGATAAAACACGTTATCTATGTCTCGAGAAGTATGAGAAAGAGTTGATAAAACAACCATCAACCACATACTGTTTGTGTATATTAAGAAGCCGGCTTGGGCAATAATTTCAGCGTTGTGTTCCATTAACGTGTGCCTATGGCTAGATCGAATAAAGGAATTTTCAAATGAAGTTAGCACAACAGTATACTTATGTCTTGCGTAGATAGATAGATAGATAGATAGATAGATAGATAGATAGATAGATAGATAGATAGATAGATAGATAGATAGAGGAAGGATGGATGGATGGATGGATAGATAGATAGATAGATAGATAGAGGAAGGATGGATGGATGGATGGATGGATGGATAGATAGAGGGAGGATGGATGGATGGATGGATAGATAGATAGATAGATAGATAGATAGATAGATAGATAGATAGATAGATAGATAGATAGATAGATAGATAGATAGATAGATAGATAGATAGATAGATAGATAGATAGATAGATAGATAGAGGGAGGATGGATGGATAGATAAATAGAGGGAGAATGGATGGATAGATAGATAGATAGATAGATAGATAGATAGATAGATAGATAGATAGATAGATAGATAGATAGATAGATAGATAGATAGATAGATAGATAGATAGATAGATAGATAGATAGATAGATAGATAGATGCTAGGGCTAATTTACACGGGGTGATTTTGTTTTGTGTGACAATCTGAGTCCCTTGCAAGAGAAGTCAGAACAGAAGGATTAGCGATGACAGAAGAAATGGCTCACGCTTATATGTAATCAAATTGATGTGAACAAACCGGAACGCATGAGTGAAAGCAATCAAAACGACATTAAGCAGGGGAGAAGGACTGTTATAATGGGTAGTAACATAGTGACGCGTTAAAATTCGAACCAGACTAGTACCTCCTCGCGTAGCATTATAACTGTTAATATTGTCAAGTCTGTTGAAGGCATTGTGTGCCTCTCTTGAATTATAGCTTCTACGTTAGGCAAGACTGCAAGGCTAGACAGACAAGCTTCGGTGTATCTGCAAGAGATGTTGTTTGGGGTGGGACTCCTAAAATACTGAAAAAAATGGGACACGACTAACAAATTAATAATAATCATAATCATTAACTAAGTGGCGTCGGCGTCACACCATGAACTGAGAATGCAGACATCCTGTTATATTAATCATTCATAACTAATTACAAATGATGAGAATCTTAATTTATGTTATTAATAATTCTCCAGCGTACACCACTGGTCTCTCATTTGGCGGATATACGGGCGCTGTACACGATTTCTCACTTCCACAACATTAAGACAAACATTTACCGTCACACAATATTCTGTAGGTGGAAAACTTCTTACTAAAGGAGAAGACCAAACCGGCTTTAATCTATATTTAGCAAGCCCCCATCTACCCACTTTCTTCTCTAACATACAATTATCAATATGTGTATGAAGGTCAATAAAATTAACAATACATTTATTAAATAAAAAATCAAATGTACATAATTATGACAAATACAATTAAAAAGAATACTTGACATCACTATTTCCTTGAAACCATGTTCACATAATTTCTGTACAACAAAGTCTCATATCCTAAAACACTATACAACAACAAGTCAATACAAATCACAGGATAGTTCTTATCAGAGAACAGAAATGCAGTTATTAGAGATAGCAATAATATTTTATACATAACCTGAATTAAGTGATGTCTTTTGAGCATGTTTGCAACAATGTCACAAATCTATTGTCCACACCAACACATATTTCTGCATACGTCAAAAACACTAATGGGCTGTTATTCTCTAGAAGCCAACTTGGGCGTCGTCTTTCGATGTGTCAGTTCCTTCCAGCAGAACAGCAATTGTAGTGATTTCTAGTAACTTCACTCTACCAGAAATTACCAAGTAATCAACATACTTTAACATGATACATCAAAGGAGTGTAGAGTATTCATTTATACTTACACACACTGCTTCATGCATCTACCATGGCTGGTTGTAGCAGTTTACAATGAGTGAATCAGGAGATTCAAATAACACGAGGAGAGAAAGACTGCTTTACTCCGAGAAATATAATCAGGGAGCAAACCTAAGTTTCCAGTTTATGGCTTTACAACTCAATTCTTTCTTAATTGCCATTCTCAGCTTACAGTTTCCTACAACTATTTAAAAGCCCGATACATGCACACAGCATACTAAATACAGCATATCAAAACAATGTCAAGTGTTAGCACACTACATACAAGAAGCTCAGTTCAAACATTTGTAGAAATAATAGTTTACTCACATAAATCTCTACATAAAACACAAGTATAACACTTCAATAGCAAAAATGCATGAACTATTTCTACAAATATAACACATCAATAGCAAAAATGCATGAACTATTTCTATAAATATAACACATCAATAGCAAAAATGCATGAACTATTTCTCCAAATATAACACATCAATAGCAAAAATGCATGAAATATTTCTAAGTCCATTCACTCTCAACCAGTCATATCAATCTAGCTAGCTAGCTAGCTATTTATCTATCCATCCATTCTTCCATCTGTCCGACCGTCTGTCTGTTGTCTGTCTATCTATCTATCTATCTATCTAAATTAAATAAAATTATTATATTTAGTACTTCCAGGTCAAGAAAGAATTATTATATTACCGCACGATCTACACTACACTGGTACCTCGTATAACGCGGTCCTTGGGGTCCAAAAAACAGGGCAGCGTTGTACGTAAATCCGCGTTATAAGGAAGGATCTTTTCCGTCACGTATGAACAACCCATGTCACATGGCCGCGTTATAAGGAAGGGTCCTCTCTGTCATGTATGAACAACCCATGTCACATGGCCGCGTTATAAGGAAGGATCCTTTCTGTCACGTATGAAAAACCCATGTCACATGGCGGCTGTTATTCAAAACAATAGAGATTATTGTTAATTAAGCTGTGTTTAACAAGTGACAAGTACATATACACTGAACTGAACGCTTATGTTGCATAAAGTTAGGCATGGCCGGCAAATCATTTGCAAATTAAGCCAGTTGATTTGATACAGTGCTGTTAACCATGTACAAGTAATTTCAAGGCTGGATGGTAAGAAAGAAAAAAAATGGGGTCCACAGGCTTTCCGCGTTGTATGCGGGTCCACGATACATCGAGGCGCGTAATATCGAGGTACCAATGTATTTAATTAATTGCGAAGAAATAATCTATCATTATTTACATAATCTCCACAATCTACAAAGGCGTGCTTTAATTTTACGATTTACAACTAATCAATTTATGATTGCGTGCTTTAATTTTACGATTTACAAATTATCATTTTATGATTGCGTACTTTAATTTTACGATTTACAAATTGTCATTTTATGATTGCGTACTTTAATTTTACGATTTACAAATTGTCATTTTATGATTGCGTGCTTTAATTTTACGATTTACAAATTGTCATTTTATGATTGCGTGCTTTAATTTTACGGTTTACAAATTGTCATTTTATGATTGCGTGCTTTAATTTTACGGTTTACAAATTGTCATTTTATGATTGCGTGCTTTAATTTTACGATTTACAAATTGTCATTTTATGATTGCATGCTTTATCTCCACGATCTTCAACTTAATATTAGGCCTACCACTAAGATCCCCCAAACCGCATTTTATTTTTGCATTTATATTTACATGTGCGATCTCTAAAAACAATAACTCACCACTACATGTATCTCAATGTTCTCCAAAGACTGCGCTCTACCTCACTTACCATGATACTCTGCCAGGAATCAGTTTACCCGTACCTGAATAGGACGACCTCCGAAAGGTTAAGTCATCATCATTGTCGCCATTACTAGTCTACCATTAAATTTACCACTCTCATCTTTATCTAAGTAATTGCCCACTGATATGTATATGTTATCGATCGTTCTCGGGCCACTGATAACAGCAGCACTGCCATATGACGGACAACAGAAGTGCGATGTAGGTCGCTTTTGTCCATCACTGGATCAACACATAATTGCGACAAACGGACAAATTAAACGCACGTCTAGCGGCCGTTCTTATTAATGTGTCATCTGTTCATACATAGAAAAATAATAATGAAATTATCGACGCGAAGAAATAAATAATGAACACAAACAGTTATATTATTTTTTTTAACTGTTTGTCATCGTTTGAGCCAATATGCTGTAACAAGATACTGTAAAATCAATAAACAAATATATATATATATACATTTAGTTAAGTATAAACATACATTCAACAGCTAACATAGTTCTTCTTACCAAAGATCATGAGCGCTTAGTGATGCAACACAAGAACCATTTCCCGAGTTAATGCTTCTAATATCGCTGTCCTCATCAGTCAGAGGGAGAGAGAGAGAGAGAGAGAGAGAGAGAGAGAGAGAGAGAGAGAGAGAGAGAGAGAGAGAGAGAGAGAGGCGGACGTTGTCTGCTGGAGAATTATTAATAACATAAATTAAGATTCTCATCACTTATAATTAGTTGTGGATGATTAATTAATAATAATCATAACCATTAACTAGGTGGCATTGGCGTCACAGTATGTATAAACACTAATTGTAACTGTTGACCTATTCGCCATATGTAACCATGCTGTGTTATGTTATTTCGTGTTGAATACATTTATTAATTATTGATACTTAGACCACTCATGTTAACATGACTCACATATTACTATCCTGGTTGTATCTAGATGGGGGGGTCTCGAGCTATCTTCTTTCTAGCCTATAATAGATTCCGTCTATACCTTGTCTTCATTCACAATCTGATTATACTGTCCGTATGATCGGTTGCATTTTTAACTCAAATGGAGCATTTTTTTTCCTTCTTTCTTTCTTTCTTTTCTTTTTACTTTCCTTTCCTTTCCTTTTTCTTTCCTCTTTCTTTCTTTCTTTCTTTCTTTCTTTCTTCTTTCTTTCTTTTCTTTTTTCTTTCCTTTCCTTTCCTTTTTCTTTTCCTTTTTCTTTCTTTCTTTCTTTCTTTCTTTCTTTCTTTCTTTCTTTCTTTCTTTCTTTCTTTCTTTCTTTCTTTCTTTCTTTCTTTCTTTCTTTCTTTCTTCCTTCCTTCCTTCCTTCCTTGTGTCGCCGCTATACTCTGGGGTGACTTTGTAATAATGACTTATACCAACTCTGTATAATTAGCTTTGATACAAGACATCTACAAGTGCCGGTGCAGAGTATGGGTCACTGGTTAAATATGTATATCTGCAACTGTTACGCTGATATACTGGTACGTCGCCAATTTGGCTCCGCCCCCAACTCAGAATCAGCTGAGATTTAATGTTTATGAATAATTATATATATATAGAAAACAATTATAATTAAACGAACAGAGGACAAGACGTAATCATTACATTATCATTTGAACTACGAAAATAACGATAGAACTAACAAACACGCGTTTTAAAATAATAACAAGAAATGTAATAAAAGAAAAAGTTAACAAGATTTAATTCAGTTCATCCTAAGCCAGTTCATTTATACTGAAGTCGCATTCCGGATGGGAATTTAGCTTATGTATTGAAATGACGTCAGTCTGGTAGACTTGAATTTTTCCAGCCAATAGATCGGCACGTCCCAATTCAGCCGGGACAAGTAAGCGGCCACACAGGCACAGCCACACAGGCAAACAAGAGGCAGCTATAAACGAGCAGCCGAGAATACACAATAACAAGAAAAAACCCTGCAACACAAACAATTGCAAAGCCTAAGTGTCCAGTCCAGTGCTCGATTAATAATTACTAAGTTTGGCATAGGCCTCTGAAAGGAAGAATATTAACATTTTCAAAATAAAACATAATATATAACATCCTAATAAAACTTAACCATTCACACAAATACAAAGACGCTTTTACCTATATAGCCAGGGTTTTCTTCTCTCATATACGACCCAGTGTTGTTTTGGGCGGACTACCCTTTCAGTCGTCACCCTCAGACGATTTTTCAGGAAGTAGTGAAGATAACATTTTCACTGTGGTTTTTATTACCCTGCTTAGACCAGCTTCTGACCTGTTCAATTCATTAGCTCTAAGATGATTATGTCCCTCTAACAACTCTAACCACCCGCTAAGCGTACACACTGACCACATGCTGACCGCCGCGCTCGCAGACTTCAAACACCGCAGACATCAAACGCCAGTCCCTAAATCTTCCACACATGTCTCTCATTCATTTCAGGGTTTCCCTTCTCTGTAAACAGGACGCAATACGCACTCATTCCACAAATGAAAATTTATATAAAATATATATGTGGGAATATTTTCCCATCATACAACACCTTGTTTCCAATCATTACAGCTGAACAATCCACAAACTTCTCTTTTGTCGAGGGCTCACAAAGCTCACCTGTTATAAAATACAGTAGCTACCCCATAAGTGGCCTGCTTCAAAGTGATGTCACTCTGTGCATTTAGTGCCTAAGGCAATGTTTGCGGTTATATTAGGCAGTTCAATTTCCAGTTTTGAACTCACGCGAAAGCGGCGGAAGCCGGAAGCGCCCCCTACACTCACTCACTCAATCAAAGTTTTGAACTCAGTCTGGTTTCGGACACAGTGGGAATGTGTTTCTTATTTTTCTGTTTGATTGCACTGACCTACACCTAAATGGACAGATTTATTATTTTAAGGTGAAAATGGTCCATCTGAAACCGCCTAAAGTCTACTCCAGTACTTGATGACGTCATCGCTTCTGCGCCAGGTAGTGGAGCGTCATCAATGATGCCATCATTCTATGTAATTTTACGGGAGCTATAGTTGAAAAGTAAGGGAAAAGGTCATACAGTAATAACTTGGTAAATTACAACAATTAAATCTTTTCATAAGAAAAATTCTTATGATAAAAATGAGGCCATAAAGTGAGAATGTCATCAAATTACAATTTCATTTACGAGTAGTCATTACGAAAATTTAAAAGAAGTATTATCCTAACAGACTCATTCATGGAATTGCGCATGCAAAAGTTCGCACGCAAGCACACACACACACACACACACACACACACACACACACATACACACACACACACACACACACACAGAGTGAGAGAGCAAACTTCTCATCTTGTCTAAAAATCGCGTGAACAATATATCGTGTGAAAGCATCATACGTTGAAACTAGGACCCATCGCGCAAAGGGGGAGACCATCGTCAGCCGCGCGATCACAGCTGCACACGTGGTCGTCCACTGCATTTGCGCTGATGCCTCCTGCATTCACGCTGACGCCTGCTGCACCCTCTAACATGAGAGCCAGGACCAGCAGTCACTGAAATGAGTTGCAACACTTGTCTGTGTGTGACATGTACGTGAGCGCCATTGAGAATTCACTCCTGAGTTTTCTTTCCGTCAGCAAAATGGTGAGTAGATGTGACTGTTTGTCTACGACACGTTTTAAATATTCGTTTTCAAAGAATATGTTATATTTTAGTATGAGCGTACGTGTACACACACACACACACACACACACACACACACACACACACACACACACGTGCGCGCGCGTACTCACAAAAAGCAAAACAAAAAGTAAACACCTCCGCCCCCTCGACAGTTGAAAAGAACAACTTTAGTAGTATTAGAAAGGATGTCGTACATGGAATCCAGCAGCACGGTAAGATACTAGATAGATAAGTGTGCAAGTGGTTGCTCCTCCACATAGATTATCCAATTAGGATTTTTTTTTTTAATGTGAATATTTTTTTAGAGGACTTCTTGTCTTAAATAGATACTGCCTGAAATGTGCAGATCTCAGAGCTCTGAACACTGCTTCAGTTTCAAATTAAAATTAAAATATACAGCATACTCTTGGACATGCAATAGAAATTTAAAACTACTGAAATCAAGGAAATGATGATAGATAGATAGATAGATAGATAGATAGATAGATAGATAGATAGATAGATAGATAGATAGATAGATAGATAGATAGATAGATAGATAGATAGATAGATAGATAGATAGATAGATAGATAGATAGATAGATAGATAGATAGATAGATAGATAGATGGATGGATAGATAAGCGAAATGCACATTTTTCCTGTTCATTCAATCTTTTCTATTGGACAGATGAAATTTGAACTGTTTACAATGTATTCTGAAGGGGAAAATCATACAAACGAACATGCGAGAAAATGAGTAGACGGGTAGGAAAACAGTCTAGAAATCAACACCTGTTTATCTCACTAATGAGGTGGTCGTCTGTCCACGTGAATAGATTAAAGTAATATTAGTTCCCCATCAGCAGAAATGTTTTTTTTCAGATAGCAAGCTGAATATAGATAATTCATCTGAAAATGCTACGGAACACACTACAGTTTGAAACAGGACCCGTAACGAGTTTAACAGATAGCAGGGAATCTGTTAGGGCACTGAAATAATTCACTAAATTATGTCTCACTTTAGATTATAACTTCAAAATTATTACACATACACTCGTGCCAAGATAAAGTCAGTAAACTGTTTTTTTTTTAACAACGACAGACGACAAGCGCGAAAATCAATGACGCAATGATGCACGTCCTTTGCCTGTAGAAATCTGAAACATCGAACGCGCAGAACTTTGTCAAAGATAGATCGTGTCATGTGACGAGCTAATTCACTTTTAGTGTTTTACTTTTTTTTCCTTTCTTAACTGGTAGTATGTTGGATCACCAGGCAAATAAGTATGTTCGAAAATTTGGGCCGCAAGCAAAATGGATTAGGAAGCACTGTTCTGACACATGTGACAGCCACCAGACAGGGGAGAAGTATTAATAATATCTTGCCTTTTACTCTTTTAATCTCCCGCCTTGCTTTTCGTGTTTCAGTGATGTCCACACAAAGTCGCCAAGTTTGGTGAAGTCCTAAATACACTGTACCACCAAGTCGCTAAGTTTGGTGAAGTCCTAAAATACACTGTACTACGAAGTCGCTAAGTTTGGTGAAGTCCTAAACCACACTGTAACACCAAGTCGCTACGTTTGGTGAAGTCTTAAACTACACAGTGCCACCAAGTCGCTAAGTTTGGCGAAGTCCTAAACCATACTGTACCGGTTAGTCGCTAAGTTTGGTGGAGTGCTAAACCACACTGTACCACCAAGTCGCTAAGTTTGGTGAAGTCTTAAACCACACCGTACCACCAAGTCGCTAAGTTTGGCGAAGTCCTAAACCATACTGTACCAGTTAGTCGCTAAGTTTGGCGAAGTCCTAAACCATACTGTACCAGTTAGTCGCTAAGTTTGGTGGAGTGCTAAACCACACTGTAAAACCGGCAAGTCGCTAAGTTTGGTGAAATCCTAAACCATACTGTACCAGTTAGTCGCAAAGTTTGGTGGAGTGGTAATCGACTGTACCAGAATTGACTAATATGTCTAGATACTTTCAAATACATTGAATCACTTGTTGTTGCTGCTTTTGTTTGTGTGTGTGTGTGTGAGAGAGAGAGAGAGAGTATGTGTGTGTGTGTTTGTGTGTGTGTTTGTGTGTGTGCTTGTGTGAGAGAGAGAGTATGTGTGTGTGTCTGTGTTTGTGTTTGTGTGAGAGAGAGAATATGTGTGTGTGTGTGTGAGAGAGAGAGAGAGAGAGAGAGAGAGAGTATGTGTGCGTGTGTGTGTGTGTTTAGTAACAATTACGCCAACACCATTGAAAACGCTTCTTCGATTTTGTTCCCTACATGATATTGCAAAGGAATGCGAAGTTTATCTCCTGTTGATTGGAATTATAGCTGTATACCTAGAGGGACATTTTTTCGCCTAAACATAAGGAAAGGAAATAATTGTTATTAAAAGTTATGCTTTAGCAAGGAAAATGTTTATTTGAATACAACAAGAAATGTGTGTATGTGTTATGAGCTTGGTTAAATGATCCTGTTAATTAATTCCCATTTAACCCCACCCGTAATGGACTTAATAACTTCTGAATGAAAATTCATTGATCAAATTTCATTAATGAACAATATTGTTACCCGCACTGGTTGTTACCACATTTAAACCAACTATGTCAATTTATGCACTATTAGCTGCAAAATATTTCCAAAAACTGGTCTAGTCTTCACATACATTTCTCCTGGGCAGGATGTTTACTAAAGGTTTACTAGCTATATGACTTTATAAATTAATACTCAATTGCTCTACCCCGTAAATCAACATAGAAAATTAATAACCATTCGCCTCTCTCCGCCAAGCAACATACAAAGTAATAAACCAGTCGCTCCACCCCGCCAATCAAAACAAATTAATAATCATTCGCTCTACCCCGCCAATCAACATACAAAATAATAACCATTTACTCAATCTCTCCAATCAACATACAAACTAATCAACAACCATTCACTCAATCTCTCCAATCAACATACAAAGTAATAACCAGTCGCTCCACCCCGCCAATCAAAATACAATGTTTTCTTACAAATTAGAAAGCATGAATGTTAACACTAATTGGCTTTTAATGAAACAAACGTATTTGTAATTGAATAATTAAATAAAATAAATTTTCAGTTCACAGGTAGATATAAAGTCAAAAGTACACAACTAAAGGTAAATGAAATGGTAAACAATGTATACTAATTTCATGAAGTCTGTGCACACCAGGCACCCAACTTATGCGATAGAGTGCTCTACACTTTTCGTTGTATATTGTAGTTTTTAATAGATCAATGCTTTGTCCTTTTCCAATGGAGAACACACTTCAGTTAAAGAAGTAAGCGCTAGTGGAAAAGAACAAGAATTCATTGTAGAGGATAATTTACGAGAGAGTACTTATCGTGGCAGGAAATCACTTGATTTCTTGTTATGTTCTCTGTGTTCCCTTGATCCCCCCTCTCACTTTAGGGCCAACATTCAGGTATGCTCAAGGCTCATTTTCAGTCCCTGAATGTGCAGACCCAGTCTTTATCTGGCACCCTGTGCGCAGAAATTTACTTCTTCATGCAGGCGCAGCACTAGCCACTTTCACATTTGAAAGGCATTGTGTTCTCCTCTGTGACGGATCCAACCACCCCTTAGTTTAAGCTGATAGCAGCTTGGCTTCCTGTTGAAAAAAGGCATACTTAATGATGCAAGTTTGACCTTTTATGGAGAGAATAGTACTTAACGATGCAAGCTTGACCTTTCATGGAGAGAGTGGTACTTAATGATGCAAGTTTGACCTTTCATGGAGAGAATAGTACTTAACGATGCAAGCTTGACCTTTCATGGAGAAAGTGGTACTTAATGATGCAAGTTTGACCTTTCATGGAGAGAATAGTACTTAACGATGCAAGCTTGACCTTTCATGGAGAGAGTGGTACTTAATGATGCAAGTTTGACCTTTCATGGAGAGAATGGTACTTAACGATGCATGCTTGAACTTTCATGGAAGGAATGGTACTTAATGATGAAGGCTTGACCTTTCATGGAGGGGTGGTACTTAATGCAGGCTTGACCTTTATGCAAAAGCCAGCATAACAGAAGTGCTTATGTGCGTTGTTGAAAATACACAACACATCATTGCGTGTATTTATTCATATAGGCTTAACATTTCATTTCTTCCGTCCGTCCCTCTCTCTCACATACATTAACATTAAAATTACATCAACGAAGCGTATGATGAATATGATTAATAAAGAAAAAACAAATATCATTATGATTAAACATTAAAAACTGTCTTAGTGACACTAGCCAACAATTTCGCTTTCACACACATAACTAGAACCAAACCTAAATGTCCAACACTCTTCTGCTACAATACCCCAACAGATAGGATTGTCAAATTTCATACATCAGAAGGAATGGCCAATGATGACTTTCAATCTCCCGCCCTATTTATACCCATTTCTATGACTAATGCTGGTTGGGATCTGCATGTTATCAACTTAGTGGAGATAAAGAAAAAAACACACACATCATATCCCCGAGCAGTGATTCTATTACCTAAGGTACGAATACAGAGACATGATTTGCTTTTGAACTCAGTCTCATACCATTTCAAGCGGTACCACAGGAAATAGGCAGTCAAAATCCCTCATCCATGGTTAGTCCTCTATAAAAAAAAATGGCGAAATGGATGTACTCACCGTCTTGTACCGTTTAATACAAGTTATAAATTTGGAAATTGATTTTAGATAAAATTTTACTTTTATACTTTCACAAAACGTATGGTCACATTAGAGAAATTACTAAGAGCAAGAAACAGTTCATGGGCTGAAAAAATTGGTGTTCAACAAATAAATGTCAAACTATTTTCGGCGTGACTTTTTGACTTTTTTTTGTCAGTAAACTAATAAGCAATGAAAGAATTATCAGAACTATAATCGGTCGTGTATTTATTTCATCTAAAAAGTCAATGATTAGGGTGAGATTAAACACCTGCATGCATGTGCTTCTGTATGTGTGCGTTCGCTCGTGTGAGAAAGAAAATAAAGGCACGATGGATCTCCCAGGAAACAAAAAGCGTTTAAAAAGGAAAAAGAATATTAAATGAAAAAAATAGTAGTCACCGTTATCTTTAGAGTATATCCAGACACATGATTATAATTTTTTGTAATTTATCGAAATCGATTATTGCATGAAAAGAACTTAGTCTTTTTTCCGAACACTATCTCGGTTTTATTCCTTAAAATTGGGTCAAAGGTTACTTCCGCTGTACAGTGCTTATGGGACGTTTATATTTTTGTCTAGTAAAGCAACATATTTCTTTTTAATCATATGAAAGTAGGTTGTAAAATTACACACGAGTACAGACACACACACACACACACACACACACACACACACACACACACACACACACACACGAGCGCGCGTACGCATGATAGACAAATATATTGACTAAGGATTTAGTGTTTCATGTATTATTTCAATGGTGAGATTTCCTCATTGATAGTATAACGTACAGTACGAGTGCTACAGCTTTCTCAAAACTACCTTCAGTAGTCCGTGTGAGACCTAAGTTCAAAGTAGTACGAGTGTGGGTCATAATTTTCTTTCGTTACCGTTTCGTCGGTTACATATGTATACTTCTTTTGCAAATAAATATAAATCGGACTTTAAATATTTAAAACAACATTTTACGTTAGCGCTAAGTTTATATTATTCTATATAATTCACTATTTATTTCTGACTCAATGCCAGTCGATTTTTTTCTTATTAGATAGATAGATAGATAGATAAGATAGATGGATAGATAGAAATAGTGATAATTCTTCACTTCTAGTCGGTTTTTTTTAATTTCTTAACTCCGGTCTATACTACTGAGTGCTATAACTACTGCAGCCTTTCTGAGTGTTCTTTTTAACGCCATATTTACGAAAATTAATTTCTTCTGTGTGGGTTACACGATTTATTTCTATGCATATCGTTTCACTTCTCAAAAAGTGGTAATTACTTTATAACGTTAAATGTGTTCAGTTAACAAGGCTCAGTATATTGTTTCCATCCAATTATCAATTTAAATCCATGTTATAATGTCAACAAAAGGGAGGGCAGTCAACGCGCTTTTAACAAAAGCAGCGAGTTAACTTCGAACTGTCTATTGGGAACTTGTACTAAAGGGAGGCACGTTCAGGGAACTCGATGCCCGTTACAAATACGGAAAGGAAGCAGTGTCTGGAGCTTAGCAGGTGCGACTCTTCAATACTGCCAGTCTCGGCAACAAGGCTGGGGATCTTTTACTACGACGTGAGCTCGCACTTTCTGGAAAGCAGTCGATGGTGTCAGTACCTGGTGGCTGATAGCTGACGAGTTTAACGATCTCGCGAATTGTGCGGAAATCGACAACCGAAGCTAATGTTGCTTCCACTGCTGGGAACATTTCGGTGGAAATGAACTCCACACCAAGCCTGGACTTATCTTTTTATCAGACAAGGAAACCATGGAAACTATACATTCACGAATATACACAGACAGGCACGCGTACAAAAATAAACATTTCACAGACACTAAACTCTGGGTTGTCTTTTCAAAACCATGTAGCTGTGAAATTGGCTTTCATACACACGCATACACATATATTCCACATATGACAGGAAATGTTTTTTTTTTGAAAACCAATAAACTATGTGAATGGCACAGATTAATTCACGAATACCAGACACACGCCCGTCACACAGATACACACATAAATACATATATACGCATGCACAAACACAATCCGTAAATTATGAAGAGAATTGTCTTTTGAGAGGCATAAACTGGAAACTAGATCGAAAAATACAGCAAAATAATAACAGCAGCATTCAGACGATGTTCGTGTATTCTCAATTATACAGAGTAATATACGCACACATGAATAGATAGATAGATAGTCGGACGGACGGATGGATAGACAGATAAATAGATAGATAGATAGATAGATAGGTAGGTAGGTAGGTAGATAGATAGATAGATAGATAGATAGATAGATAGATAGATAGATAGATAGATAGATAGATAGATAGATAGATAGATAGATAGATAGATAGATAGATAGAAGATAGATAGATAGATAGATAGATAGATAGATAGATAGATAGATAGATAGATAGATAGATAGATAGATAGATAGATAGATAGATAGATAGATAGATAGATAGATAGATAGATAGATAGATAGAGAATTAGTGAAGCCACAAATATGGCTTGTGAGCTACCTCGTAATTTAATGCACATCTTGGTGATCCTGGCATGTCATTGAAATTTTTTAAAGTTAAAAATAGAGAGAGAGAAGGATATAATATTACTTTAGGTGTCAACTCACAATTTAACATTAAATGATACATTCTCAAAATTGTTTTTGAAGTATTATTGTGATTTTAAATCGATATAATGCAGCATGTGTTGTTTACGTATTTCGTTTCCAGTTTAATGGGTTTGCAGTATAAAGGCATGATACAGATATTCAAATTTACATTAGTCTTTTGCTCCGAAAACAAATTCTTGTATTGATTATTATTATTATTATTATTTTATTTTATTTTAAAATCAATAAGACTTTATATGCTGGAACAAAAGTCTCATAAAATGTCGACGTGTCAAGTCCTCACGATCTGTGTGACGTGGTTTTCATCAGCAGTCAAAATAGAACTGTACAACTGAAACAATAAAACCACTGAAAATACTGTGTGTGACGTGGTTTTCATCAGCAATCAAAATAGAACTGTACAACTGAAACAATACAACCACTGAAAATACTGTGTGTGACGTGGTTTTCATCAGCAGTCAAAATAGAACTGTACAACTGAAACAATAAAACCACTGAAAATACTGTGTGTGACGTGGATTTCATCAGCAGTCAAAATAGAACTGTACAACTGAAACAATACAACCACTGAAAATACTGTGTGTGACGTGGATTTCATCAGCAGTCAAAATAGAACTGTACAACTGAAACAATACAACCACTGAAAATACCGTGAATAACGTTCACATTATAAATGACTGCCAACAACGACGTGTACATTTTAAACTCCTTGAGCACTCTTGTCGCCACTTTGACTAAAGTGCCCTTAGTTACAACATACGGGAAACATAAAGAAAAGAACCGTACAACGCACGTGAAACTCGGTATAAGCCAAAATAACTAATAATACACTGACAATTGATGTAGTACATTGTAAACTCAGTATAAGCCAAAATAACTAATAATACACTGACAATTGATGTAATACATTGTAAACTTTGTATAATATACGTTTCATTTGGTGCAATACCCGGCTAATTTATATGACACTAAGAAATATTGGCATAATACATAGCGGTCATGGCATGAATCATTGGCAAGTTGACATAATGAACAGGAATCTTGTTTTAATATATGAAAATATTATTATAATATACACAAACATGGCATAATACACGAAATACTCTGCATAATGTACAAGAAACTTGGTATAATACGCTAACAGTGTGGAAATACGAAAAACATGGCATGATACTGTAGAAACTTGGTATGCTACATTAGATATTAGGGTAATACACTAGAAACCTGACATGATACTTATCACTTGACACAATACAATTATATTAGAAATTTGGAATAGTACAATAGAAACCTAGCATTATACATTAGTATCTCGACATCATACACTTGCCACTATACAATTATATTAGAAATTTGGAATAGTACAATAGAAACCTGGCATTATACATTAGTATCTCGACATCATACACTTGAGTGGTGTCTTCTGGAGAATTATTAATAACAAAAATTAAGATTCTCATCACTTATTATAAATACAGCTGATAGATATTTTGCACGCTTTCTCAATAAACACACGTTTTGATATTTTACACGCTTTCTCAATAAACACACGTTTTAATATTTTACACGCTTTCTCAATAAACACACGTTTTGATATTTTACACGCTTTCTCAATAAACACACGTTTTGATATTTTACACGCTTTCTCAATAAACACACGTTTTGATATTTTACACGCTTTCTCAATACATACAGGTTTTGATATTTTACACGCTTTCTCAATAAATACAGGTTTTGATATTTTACACCCTTTCTCGATAAATATACACGTTCTGATGTTTTACACGCTTTCTCAATAAATTCGCGTTCTGATTTTCTCAATAAATGAACAAAGCTATCTCTAAACGAATTGTTTTGAATGGTCAAGTCCACTGGACTCGTTAGATGTGCTTTTTTTATTTGTATTACTGCGCTTTCTTTATTTCTTTAAGTAATGGCGTGTGCCCACACAACTAACCATTTGTATTACTGCGCTTTCTTTATTTCTTTAAGTAATGGCGTGTGCCCACACAACTAACCATTTGCTGGATGGTGTAGCAAAAATGATTTGACACTAAAATTGTTGCATTTATCAGTAAAGACCAACTGTTAACCATACCTCATGCTGAGTTCGTGCTACATAGGCTACAGAGTTCGAAGGGCGTATTCGGCAAAAGAAAAACTCGGAACAAAATCTCTTCAATGGCGAACCCGTGAAAAGGTTAAACTGCCAATAGAGAATTGCTTCGAATAATTATTGCTTCTTATTTTGACGAAATAGGAGCAACATACTAATAATATTTTTTCAGCATAAAATCTAATAAATATTTTCTTCACAGCATAACTACATAGACTTTCACTATCGTCACCTGTACATTATGGTGACATCGATAATAATCAATTATTATTATAAATATAGCGTGTCCACGTATTCGCAATTCTGTACACGAGAAGTACAAACAAACAACCAAACTGTTAATGAGAACTGGGGCTTACGAAAAAGAAAAAAACAACACATCGTTCTCCAATAGTTTCTGATTATTTGATTGATAGGAATACAGTGATCGCCCTTAATTATTGCCGTCTCTCTTCAAAGTGAATAGGAAATAAGAGTTATTGCCCCGCACGAGTAAGATCGGTGATGATAGCCACGGTAAACAGTCTCGGTTTTCCACGCGTTTTTAATTAGCTAAAAAAAATGGCGTTCGTCCTGCCGTGGAATGTTAGCACAATCTTGCCTCTTTTTCCAGAAAAGCATATGGTAACTGCAGTCATTAGTTTTTATTTCATGCATTCTAAAATGCTCATGTTGCACAATTGAATGTTTATGGGTGTTTCCGTTCAGGATAAGTAACATTTGTCAGCGCGCTTTCCCCTGGCCGCAATCCAGTCTGAGGAATCGACGCACGTTATAAATCTCTAACCGTCTTTTTTCTCAATGGCACTTTAGAAATGTTTGGTATTCATTGCAATTAGGCATACTTTTCATCACCTCTTCCATTTTAACAATCCAATTACTTGGATGATGGTAGTGGATGAGGAGTTGGTTTTGGTGATGGTGACTACTACCACGGTGGTGGAGGTGGTGATGTTGACTACAATAATAACCAGAGCGAAGAACCAGATCGTCAATAATTTTACATCGAGCTCTTTTGAATTTTCCTTTTGTAACAGAAAAGAATAATGTTTTTCGTCGAATTGCAATCATTGTACAATTCATTTTCATTCCATTTCATCAAGAATGCTATCGATACCTTACGTATTGCCGTGTTTTTAGACATAATCCTAGTCGACATATTATCTCTTTCTACAAGCGTATTGCCGTGTTTTTAGACATAATCCTAGTCGACATGTTATCTCTTTCTACAAGCGTATTGCCGTGTTTTTAGACATAATCCTAGTCGACATATTATCTCTTTCTACAAGCGAATTTTCCCGAATCATTAATCGAGATACCAGGCCGCACATACACGGACTCGAAAGAGAATTCATTATAGATATAGACGTGATAAAGGAACGTTAACATTCCCACTTTTCATCTTTTCAAAACAGTTCAATTTGTTTTTCGTATTTTTTTCTTCTTTTCGCTCTTGAAATAAGCTGTGCTTTCATTGTGAACACTGGATCTGACAGAGGAGCACTGATTGCTTCCGACATTCGAAATCCAGTGCACAATACACCGACATAAAAGTAAATTTAAAAGTAAACAAAACGAGTACAACAGCCTTTATTGTCTCTGGTGACAGTGACACAACAGCCTTTATTGTCTCTGTGGTGACAGTGACACAACAGCCTTTATTGTCTCTGTGGTGACAGTGATACAACAGCTTTTATTGTCTCTGTGGTGACAGTGACACAACAGCCTTTATTGTCTCTGTGGTGACAGTGATACAACAGCCTTTATTGTCTCTGTGGTGACAGTGACACAACAGCCTTTATTGTCTCTGTGGTGACAGTGACACAACAGCCTTTATTGTCTCTGTGGTGACAGTGACACAACAGCCTTTATTGTCTCTGTGGTGACAGTGATACAACAGCCTTTATTGTCTCTGTGGTGACAGTGATACAACAGTCTTATTGTTTTGTAGTGACAGTGACACAACAGCTTTTATTGTCTCTCTGTTGACAGTGACACAACAACCCTTATTGTTTTGTAGTGACAGTGACACAACAGCTTTTATTGTCTCTCTGGTGACAGTGACACAACAACCCTTATTGTTTCTGTGGTGACAGTGACACAACTGCCTTTATTGTCTCTGTGGTGACAGTGACACAACAGCCTTTATTGTTTCTGTGGTGACAGTGACACAACAGCCTTTATTGTCTCTTGTGACAGTGACACAACAGCCTTTATTGCCTCTGTGGTGACAGTGACACAACTGAGCGGTTAGAGGTGGTGCTCTAGTACGGGATCTCTCTGCTCTTCAGATCGGAGTGCCGTGGCGACGTTTTCATCGATTATCCAGTCAGCCACTCTTGTTTTTCTCTCCCCAGAGAAATAAAAATAAAATTAAAAAATATATATTAAACTTTAAAAGGAATAAATAGCAACAACTGCCTAGCGCCCCGCGTAAAGGTTACCAATGCTTTATGTAAACGGTAGTCGATTTAGCACAGTACTGATAATGTCACGAAACTAGTCCAGCAGAGGGATTTGTCATTGTACAGCCAGAACGGAATAGTAATGGGATTGCGACCAGTACTACCAATCCAGGTGCCAGAAAAGTTCCGGACTGGGAAGGGGTTGGGCAGTGTTCGTTAACGCGTCAGAAAATAAGCATGAGCCATTCTTTCCGGATTTAGAATCTTGGGCTTCTTTGCTGACCACATGTATCATTATTTCACCCCGCAAAATATATCTACTGCGTGTGTGTGTGCGCGCGCGCGCGTGTGTACGTGCGTGAGGTGCGTGAGTGTGTGATTGTGAATGGAAAGAGAGAGAGATGAAGCACACATAATGTATGTATATGTCTCTCTCTCTCTCTCTCTCTCTCTCTCTCTCTCTCTCTCTCTCTCTCTCTCTATATATATATATATATATATATATATATATATCTATATATATATATATATATAGATATATATATATATTGTGTGTGTGTGACGTGTGACGCTGGTGACAAACACCTCATATATTATTTTTAATTTTTTTAATTCTTTGTTAAATTATTTATTTACTACTTAACTCTCGCTCTCCATAAAGTAGCAAGCGTACTAAATAACAGATTGTACAATGAATAAAAGATGGCTATAGATTCTTAAGCGATCTTCCCCATGCTTATGGAGAAACCAGTGAACCACTCACAGACTGTAAGCGAGCGTGGTCAAGAATCACTGCAGGCAAAAGGGGAATTATTTTAAGGCAGAGAAGATGCCCTGTACTGACACCGGCTTAAAAAGGCTCATCTGTACAAGCCAACACTACATCGGCGGGTGTGGAAAGGTTCCCTACCCTGGGAAAACGTCAGGCTATTATTATTCACTAGCATTCTGCTACATGGCCTGCAAGCTTACAACAGGCAGGTCTTGAGTTCTGGACCCATGTTATAGTTTGCGTACTAATGTAGGCTTGTCCTATGCTTCAACTGCAATCAAAATGTTCTTGATTTTAACACTAGCAGCTGATATCAACTAAATAAGTAATACAACATTGCTATTTGGTTGCAGACTGATAGTTTTGTTCATTTGTTGTAGATGTATATGGACTTAAGTCTCCTCCCATTGGTTGAAGTCAATTCCCGCCACACACACACACACACACACACACACACACACACACACGCACACACATAGTTTGGGAGATATGACAAATGGTCGACCTCTTTGTTATCAATTTGTGCACATGTGCTTGTATCGACTGCGTTAGTTGTTTCAAAATTGATACAGGAGGTAAAACGTGCTGTTCATTGCATACACATATATAAACAAGCACACATACATATGCGCATACGGACACACATACGCACACTTACACACATACAGTATATACATACACGCATACACATATACATACACACATACACGCATACACACATACATACACATACGCACATATACAATCATATATGCATACACATACACACACACACACACAAACACACAAACACACACACACGCACATACTGATTACGCTCGATGCCGATATACCCTCGTGACCTTTCGAGGCAGTGGCATATTTCGTCCCCAGCCACACATTAACAGTTCTTGTGACAGAGGCACACAATTGCCACATTGACGCTGATCTTTCTGTATGTTCAGTAACTGATTGATAGAATAATGTACCTGCCACAAAAGAAAATTGCTAGTGTAAATTTTGTTTATTGATTTTCATTCAGAAAATCGTGGCAACATTCGTTGTTGTACGACTAACATATCATACGTCACCTAGAGGCAGACGTGATATTAGTACACTTTTCTCTGTACTTTAATTTGACAGGTTTACATTTATAGCTGGACACCGCACTGGTTTAGAGTAAAATCGAATTCAAAATAATATATCTTCAGCATTACAGATTAATTTGTATTTAAATAAGATTTTATTCAAGGGAAAGATAATCTAAAGTATACAACTCTCTGATCACTTACAAGGAAATGATAATTAATCTAAAGTATACAACTCTCTGATCACATACAAGGAAATGATAATCTAAAGTATACAACTCTCTGATCACATACAAGGAAATGATAATCTAAAGTATACAACTCACTGATCACTTACAAGGAAATGATAATTAATCTAAAGTAAACAACTCTCTGATCACTTACAAGGAAATGATAATTAATCTAAAGTATACAACTCTCTGATCACATACAAGGAAATGATAATCTAAAGTATACAACTCTCTGATCACAAACAAGGAAATGATAATCTAAATATACAACTTTCGGATCACTTACAAGGGGGAGATAATCTAAATATACAACTCTCGGATCACGTCATCCATACTGAAATACAAAAAATGTTTTTAATTTATGATTCAAAAGTCAATTCGTCCAACTTGCATTTAAGTGCTAACAAAGAAATACTCTCCAATTATATTAAGCTTGAATGGTATATAATTTATATGGGAATATTCTTAAAGACTTTGTATAGTGAGCATTGAGCATGGAATAGCTCTCTACAGTTTAGAAACTGAAATTGCCTGGTGGCGCTATGACAAATGCCTTTGAAACAACAAAAACTGCCTCTTACGTATTTCACCATTCTTTGAATAAATAAAGTGAATTTCAATTTTTCTTTTAAAAGTAGAACCATGTACCATGCACCATGTGTTTTGTTTCATTTTGTTTCTCCATTTTTCTTCCCTTTCCTTAGAGCAGATAAGAGTTAAGAAGTAATGATTTGAGTATAAAGCAAAATCAACTGTCTACTTGTCTGTGAGTGTATGTGTGTGGGTGGGGGGGGGGGACTGACACAATTTTTGTTTGTGAAATAATCCACTTTTTAAGAAATTCGTCATTAGAGAAAAATGCATTCGACACTGAAGAAATTTGGTTCTTGTGAATCAGACAGATATAGTACTTGGCTGGAACATTCATCTGAGACGTTTATTTTATCTGTTTATAATATAATTTCTTCCTTGTACCACTGGTCTAGTACTGAAAGAACGCAGCAAACAATGACTACATGGCTTGCTCCTGTCAAAAGACTGGAATAGTTAATTACAGTGAAGTTCATTTAAGTCATCCAACTAACTCATTATTTGTGGGTCAAAATTAAATTTAGTTATTGAACTAAATTAAGCAATGTTTTGACAGTTGATAAAGGTGCATTCGAGTGCAACGGTTTTCAAATTACCTGGCGCTTTTGTCAAGAGACGGGTGACATCTGGTGTTCGCGCCAGATCGATGGCGACAATAATGCCTGTGGTCACGTGGTCTGCGTGAACATTTCATGGCGAGTTAGAGCAAATTTAGCTTCATTATTTTATTTTTATTGTTCATCCATTCAGATTGTTGGTTGTTGATTTTTTTAAATATATCATTTAATAATTGTTTCGTCTATTTTTTTATTCATTTTATTTATGTGATTAATATGGCATTATATAGTTTCTACAGAAAAAGTGCCATGATAACTATATTAACTCTTCTTCTACTGCTTTAATTTAACGTAATAACATCCAGCCTTAAATGAAACACGTTCAGCATCGAAATAGTTAAAATCTGTGTACAATATCTGAAACTTTGGTCTATAGTGAAACTTGATTATTGCATGCAAGTGCTTAAAATAAATTCCTTAATGTTTCTGCCTCGCCCGATACACCCCTTTTCATCAAGCATCAGACATCTTTAGAATTGAATTGTTGAAAACTTTTTCAAGTTAAAGTCATGGGCTAATCTATGTATCTATTTATCTATCTATCTATCTGTCTGTCTGTCTGTCTGTCTATCTATCTATCTATCTATCTATTGTGGAATGTGTGTGTACCCATGTACAGCGCTTTTTGCTGTTTCACTGCAGCGACAAAATTAGTACAGCTCTCGCTTTGTTTTAAATTGCAACAGCAGGGTATGTTGTCAGTATTTAATGTGTCACAATACATGATTCTATCGGTGTACAATGTTTTAGAGAGGTATTAACTAAAGTTGATATGTATGTATTTGGATAGGAAATGGTTTGTAGTTTGTACTGATATATTTTTGTATGCTAGTTTATATTGGGGTTTATTGTGTATTTTAGTTTTTATTCATGTGAGATTGGTTTTTACACGGCACACAAATATAGTTATTTAATTTATATGGTACTTTATCTTTTAAATTATATGTTAGGATAGAGATGTGTTTACAGAGTATTTAATAGTTTCCTTAGATAGTAAAAGCATAATACAACACTAAGTAGTTTAGGAGTAAGTGACATCTAAACCAAAGTAGGAAAGCCCATTAGTTCATATTCTTTGTGCATAGCAAATTGCCGGAAAGGGTTTTCATGGCAGCCAGTGTTTTCAGCATATAATATGGCACATTATGAGTGAGTGTGAGAGAGTAGTCTTTTTGTATAAGAAGAGTTGTCTTTACGTTGTCTTTGAGAGCCATTTAGCAAAGAAGAGGTGTGTGTTGGCGGGCCAACGCGGCCACATCGCCAGGTAATAAAAAGGTCTCTCATATAAAACACGGGGTTGTGTGTACATCTCTCTGCTGTGGCTGTCGTCAAGCGTGTGACGTTTTGTCCTCCTTCATCATCATTGTTTTCATCTCGCATCCTGATGTGACCCATAACACTACACCAGAAACCCCATCACACTATCTATCTATCTATCTATCTATCTATCTATCTGTCTGTCTGTCGTCTATCTATCTATCTATCTATCTCTCTATCTATCTATTCATCCATCCATCTAGCTACAAATAGATAATTTATATTTAGATCTCCACAAATTCAGCAATGCACACACAAATGCGCGCGCGCACACGCACGCACACACACACACACACACTCACACAAACACGCGCGCGCGCGCGCACACACACATAAACGTACATTAGATTACATAACCGAAATCCATAATTTAATATTTAAAGTGACAATGAAAAGAACCCTTCAGTTTGTTAATGACAGAAATTTAATAAAATCGATAGCAATCTCGCTTCCTACTTAATTTTCGGTTATCTGTCAAACGCGTTGTAGGCAATGATTTCATCACATGCGAGTGTTGTCATAGGACCGTCACTGTTCATAAATCTGCCGTGTGAGACTTTCATCTGTTTGTGTGTGTATTATTTGTATGTTTTGTTTGTGTGTGTGATGTTTGTATGTGTCGTGTTTGTGTGTGTATTGTTTGAATGTGTCGTGTTTGTGTGTGTATTATTTGTATGTGTATTATTTGTGTGTGCATTGCTTGTATGTGTATTGTTCGTGTGAGCATTGTTTTGTGTGTATTGTTTGTATGTATATTGTATGTATATATATTGTTTGTGTGTGTATTGTTCGTGTGTGTATTATGTGTGTGTATATTGTTTGTGTATTGTTTGTGTGCATATTGCTTTTGTGTGTATTGTTTGTCTGTAAATGTGGGTACGCTTTTTGAATGTGTTGTGATTCAATATACACCTCTTCGTTAAGTTTTTTCTTTCACGCGACGTGTACACAATGCAAATATCCTTGAGAGAAGGGGTGGGAGAGGGAGGGGGATGGAAGGAGGAACAGAGAGGGGAGGGAGCGAGAGAGAAGGAAGAAAGAAAACAGTTGTGTGCATGCGTGCGTATACAGTCTGTTTCCTTATCTGTTCTCTTCATTTCCCTCTATAGTCATAGATTCGGTCAGTTAACAGTAATGGTTTCCGTTAGGTGCAGTTGTTTCATCCGCTATGACTACATCCCGGAATATGAAGATAGTTAATAATCTATCTGAGCAATCACAATATGACTTTTAAAGTTAATTACTAGTCAGGGAACAGAATGTCTAATAACGAGCGTAGAACACAGGAGTTTTTGTAGTTCGCCAGCTTACATTGCTCTGCCAAATATTTGACTTTTTGAATAGAACAATTTCAAGATATAACTTTGAAGTTAGAATTTTACTGTTAAACGCGGGTTTTGAATATAACGTCACTTTATCTAATTAAATTACTACAGCCGATAATTAACAAAATGATAAATACTCTAAGTAAGCGAGGTTCGAATCATTTAAACTATACTCGTCATTCAGTTAGTTGCAGTAAACATATTCGTATGTTGGGATAAGTGATTTTTTAATGTCAGTGTACGTAAATTTCCTCTACTTTTTCTATTGTTTTTAACTGAAACTGTTTGTATATATATATATATTTAATTATTTATTTATTTCACTCAACCCTTATCATTTATTATTCTTGCCTTTCCAGTCAGTATCTTTTTAATTATGTCGTCATTGTACGTGTGGGTGGGTGGGTGCATTCATGACTTATATCTGGAACTGGACAAAATAAAGAATTAATTGTTCATTTGATACAGAATAATTCAGTCAAATAAAGTGACTTCGTCATTTCGTATGGGTATTCGCAGATAATTATACTTTATTTGTCTTTGGTGCTTCGATCTATTGACTTCGTACTTCGATCAGTTGACTTCGTACTTTCTATCTGTTGACTTCGTACTTTCTATCTGTTGACTTCGTACTTTCTATCTGTTGACTTCGTAATTCGAACTGTTGACTTACTAAGGTCAGTACTGACTCTACATGCTGAATCAATTAATCTTTTTACTTTCATATTGTCGATAAGATTTATTACTATTGCTTAGAAGACTCTTTTCATTCTGATGTCTCCAAAATTGCTGTTCATCCGGGTTTTGACGAATTAATGACTTCCTTGAAAACGACATAGGTGTGTGTTCATGTGAAAGACAGGGCTTGTTGAGGCGTATATTTATGAATGTGGGCATTTGAACGTGTTGTACTTGCGTGTGCCGTTATGTGAAAGAATGCACACATGTATAAACTGGTATGCACGTGAACGTAAGATTGAGTGTGTCTGTGTGCATGTGTTGCCTGTGCCGTTATGTGAAAGAATGCACACATGTATAAACTGGTATGCACGTGAACGTAAGATTGAATGTGTCTGTGTGCACGTGTTGCGTGTGCTCTACGTGTACAGGCCTACGACTGCTACTGCTAATAACAAACTCAAGGGGAAAACGTACACTCCCTTGTCTGCTTTCATTGCCCTGAATTCATTTGTTGTCACTAGTTCATAAATATTTCACATCGTGAGTTCTCGTGATAGACAAGTTATCAAATGTCCAGCGCCAGCGCCATTTTCGTCAGACCAGTTCAAACCTAATAGGTCACACGTCGATATTTTGCCGGCAGAAACAAATACTCACGTGCAATCGATGACGATTCGAACAAGTGAGTGTGACGTCATATCGGAACGAAAGGAACTGACGGCCAGCAGAAGTGATACCTGCTCATTTTCATTCTTTGACTTTGTCCGACTGCCGCAACATCTCGTTGACTTGTTTATTTTCGTCGTCGTTCTTGTGTCCGTGTGTTGGGGGAAGTTTCTGTTGGGGGAAGTTTCTGTTGGGGGAAGTTTCTGTTGGGGGAAGTTTCTGTTGGGGGAAGTTTCTGTTGTGGAAGGAGAACCTGTTTTCTGAATCCATAACGAGTGACGTCACTATGCGCATAGCGCAATCAATGCGTGTCGCTGAATTTCATTTATTTCGTTCTTTAGGAACTGAACGCCGTGTGCGCTCGTAAGCATGTACGTGTTCATGAGTGTGCACACAAATGTGTATATAAATGTTTGTTCACACGTGTATAGTGTGCATGTTCACGTGCATTTATGGTTTTCTTGTGTATATCGGGGTACAGGTTTGCACGTATGATTTGTTGCGTGTCTCTGTATATGTTGTCCTTGTGTATATCGGGGTACATGTTTGCATGCACGTATGATTTTTTGCGTGTATCTGTGTTTGTTGCGAAGCGTATTTGTGCATGTGACGTGCACGTCACTTAGTTAATGAAAATGGTTATTATTATTAATCAATCTTTCATAACTAATTACAAGTGATGAGAACATTAATTTATTTTTATTAAGATCCTCCAACAGACACCACTCGTCTCTCACTTGGCGGATATTTGGTGCTGTAAATGTTTTCTCTATTCCACAACAGAAACAATAGTTACAGTCACATGTTTCAATGAGTGGAAAACTTCTTACTAAACGAGAAGACAAATCCGACTGTTAATCTATATTTAGCGAGCCTCAATCCACTCACTTTCTTCTCTTCTCAATATATATAAGAAAGTCAATAAATTTAACAATAAATTTATTAAATGAACAATGAAATATACGTATGACAGTTACAATAAATAGATTATAAATATTTGACATCAATATTCCACTAACTCACGTTTGGATAATATCGACATTTCACAGTCTTATATATAAAAATATAAATACAATCAACAATAGTCAAATCGCAGGTTAGTCCTTTCAGAGAACAGAAATGGAGTTATTAATTTGTGAAAAGAAAACGTTGTGATTTGAGTTCTAAAATTTTGGAGACGTTTATGGTGACAACTAAGTTTTATCTTGGGTGACTAAAATGCTAATGGTGCGGAGGGTCGTTGTGACCTAAGTGCTAATGTGAGAGACAGGTGTTGACAACTGAATGTTAACATGGCTATTAAAGAGTTCTGACCTAAATACTAATTTATGATTAAAAGAAACATGTGGCCTAAAGGCTTTGTTTAGCGCAAGATACCTTACAAATGATAGGTGTCTTAAATACGAACAAATAAAGTATGCATTTGACTGCTTAATATTCATTTGATTTCATTATTTCTGCTTTACAAAGCTTGTGGAGTTCAATTTCTGTACGCTAGGGAACATTTTCTTTGCAGGAAAACACAGCCTGTTATTATTTTCTCTGTTTTACTCGGGTTTCGTGGATTTTAGTGATGCCTGAGGAAAAAATTGGTCACTCCCTGACAACTCGCAAAAATAATTATTTTTAAACCTATGCGTGTTATTTACTGTCCAGATTTTCATGATCCATTCCAAAGAACCATTTTTTACGACATGGAGCTGAGCATGGAACTGACCAGAGGACTTTGAGACATATCAGAAGCGAATACTGGATAACCGACTGGAAACCACTGTTACCTCTCTCATCGCAGGAACTGAAGCGAACTACGGCACCTGTGTAATCAGCGCCATTTTCTACAAAATCTCGATTTTGTGTCGTCAGTGAAGGGGCTTAACTCATTTCAATTTACAACGGGTTGTCATTCTTGGCAACTGCCTGTGAGAAAAGAAACAACAGACTTTGCACTTGAGGACGTCCGACAACTCATCCAACCTCATTTAGTAGTTGCAAAGAGAAGATAACTGACATCTGCCAAGATGTATGAGATGATGAAAAGCTATTTTCACGACAAGAAGCGGTACAAGCTGCTTCAAGACCGTCTCCAGGCCGGACTCACTGATGATGAGCGACGGTATCTGGAGGCTGCCGAAATCGGAAACTTAGATGTCGTGAAAGGTGATATTATCATTTTCAATTTTATTTTGTAGCATTTAGCTTTGTTTCGTTGTATTTATTTGTGTTTTGTTTCATTTTTTTAATGTTTGTTTTGTTTCGTTACGTTTCATTTCTTTTCTAAATTTTATTTTGCATTGTGTTTCATTTCATTCTTTGTTGTTTGTTAATTAAATGTTATTTTACTTTGGAATCATATTTGTATACTTGTCTTCCTTTAATATTTCTTAATGTATGTATTAATAATCGCTTATAACGTGTTTCTCTCGTTTTACTGTTTAATTCACTTATCTATGTGTATCCTCGTAACCGAACACGTCAGTAAATATTGCACTTAAACGGCAGTTTATAGCAAACTGTTTTATTCTTAGTTTTCCATTAATCGTTCAATAATGAAGTAATTATTATCTTTCTTTACTAACCTTACTTTGATAATGAATTAATTATCTTTCTTTACTAACCTTACTTTGATAATGAATTAATTATTATCTTTCTTTACTAACCTTACTTTGATAATGAAGTAATTATTATCTTTCTTTACTAACCTTACTTTGATAATGAAGTAATTATTATCTTTCTTTACTAACCTTACTTTGATAATGAATTAATTATTATCATTCTTTACTAACCTTACTTTGATAATTAATGAATTAATTATTATCTTTCTTTACTAACCTTACTTTGATAATTAATGAATTAATTATTATCTTTCTTTACTAACCTTACTTTGATAATGAATTAATTATTATCTTTCTTTACTAACCTTACTTTGATAATGAATTAATTATTATCTTTCTTTACTAACCTTACTTTGATAATGAATTAATTATTATCTTTCTTTACTAACCTTACTTTGATATACGAAGCCGAAAAAACATTCGTCGCTCAAATCCTGCAAGGAAATGGGGGGGGGGGGAACTCTTTATTTCCGTAGATACTTTGCGAAGAGAATTTTTAAAAATATTTCCGTAGGCGTAGTGGATAGGCTTGTTCCTTTAAAGAAATTGTGTCCTTTGAGGGATTTCTGTGAACATTTTTTAATCTTCAGTCACGATTCACTGCTTTAGCGAAACATGCCGTCATCGTCACCACGGATGTATTTATAGATGACCTTGGCCGCGACATAAAATAAATTAAAATGATTACACTAGAAAAAGACAATGAAGCCCACCACACAGTTTTGTGAGGAAGTGATTGGGTCAACTTGACCTAAAAATTCTTACTTTGTTTATGCTCTCAACTAATTCCGTTCTAAAGAAGGTATTTGCAAAAGCGACCTCCAATTACGACTTCCAATATGACACAGTAGGAAATGTCGGAAAACAGACTTAAATATTTTGTGTAATGTGCTAAGCTAAGTGGAGTGTGTAGAAAAAAAATTCAGTCAAACGCAACTAGCTGTTTGAAGCCAACATGTTTATGACGCAGAATCTTCACAGGCTTTTATAACATAGGTAATGGACACAGTGTAAAGCGCTGTGTCGTTCATTATCAGTGAGTAGCTCAGTTATTTCAACGTCCAAGTATTTCATAATTATATTTTAACGTGTGTGTGTGTGGGGGGGGGGGAATGTATTGAGATTTCCCTGTCATAAAGAGTTTTGAACACCCACAACCTTCTGTCAAAGTCAATATCAGGAAGACGCATTCTTTATTCTTGAATTTTCCAGATCTTCTGGAGTCGGGTCGAGTCAGCATTGACACTGCGGACCAGCAAGGTCGCACGGCTCTGGAACTGGCAGTCTCCGGAAATGACTTGGAAACTGTCTGCTATCTTCTTGAAAAGTGCAATCCTCGCATCATCCACAAGGCCTTGCTGTGCGCAGCCGACAATGACATGGAGAGGTAATTTTTAAATAAATAAAGGAAAGATTCTATGAGAGCTAACAATGAGTAATAACTTGCAGGCATTAGTCACATGGCGGGTTTTTTGTCTTTTTTTTTTGGTACACAGCTGTTCTCCAGTACTCAGAGCAACTATTCGTTTATTTGATTTCAATATATTTTATTTAGCCACGTATTTATTTTATTTAATGGAAGTATTTGGGAGATAATATTAGACGAGTAGGTTAGGCTATTTATTTAGCTGCTTGCAAAAATAGTTTCCATGCAGAATACAGGATAATGATTTTCACTTGCTGGCTAAATAATTAAATAATTCACTCAGCCCTCAAGAGCAAGTGGCATAACTGCTCCAGAAAGTTCTCAAGTACTTTATAATCGCGTACTTTATAATCACGTAGTTTATAATCGCGTATTTCATACTCGCGCACTTTATAATTGTGTGCTTTACAATCGCGTTCATTATGATCGCGTATTTCATACTCGCGCACTTTATAATTGTGTGCTTTACAATCGCGTTCATTATGATCGCGTATTTCATACTCGCGCACTTTATAATTGTGTGCTTTACAATCGCGTTCATTATGATCGCGTATTTCATACTCGCGCACTTTATAATTGTGTGCTTTACAATCGCGTTCTTTATAATCTCACCTTTACATTATTGTTTTGAATGCATTCACTCACGTTTAACTGTCTTCCTTAGGCGCACAGCAGAAGAAGTCCGTTCGTTTGCATTTACCTCTATAAACGTTACCACCGTCGTGTTGCTAGATGTGAGGTGTTCGCAACCTTATTTCTGTAGAAAACCTCGCGTCTGCTCATTATCGCTAACAATATTTGATAATGCAGTAATCCTCCATTGATCCACCATTTTGCCTGCTGGAGAGACTTCAGAAGATTGAAAGCACATCAACAGATTAGTCGAGGATCCTCTCAATTTCACTTAACAATTCCTCTTCTCCACTCCTTTGACTTACAATTCCTCTTAACTCCTTTGACTTACAATTCCTCTTCTCAACTCCTTTGACTTACAATTCCTCTTCTCAACTCCTTTGACTTACAATTCCTCTTCTCAACTCCTTTGACTTACAATTCCTCTTCTCAGCTTCCTACTCGGGGTGCCTGCTCACTCCACCCCTACTCGGACTGTCTAATGTGATCTATTTACATTTTGTGTTGAAATACCTGTGAATATTTTCACTTGATTCTCTCCATTCTTTAAGAAAATGTAGTTTAAATTCAAGTACTCTGACTGCGAAGGTATGTGAGAACTGTTACTTGTAAATTTCATTTGTTTTCACTTCATGAAATAGTATATATTGTTACCTGTAAATTTCATTTGTTTTCATTTCATGGAATAGTATATATTGTTACCTGTACCACATAACAGATGTTCACCGTTTTAGTTTTAAATCTATATTTTATATCTATGTTTCCTGTGTTAATGATAAGAGTTAATCAACAATTGTTATCAAGCACCATTATAATCATTTTTAATTATGTAAAAATACTGAAGTAATGCCTCTCCCCATTTTTTTTTTTTACTTTTTACTCGGTAGATGTATTCTGTAACATTTTAAGTTCTGAAACCTGAGGTTCTACTTAAATCGAGCGTATATGAATCAAGCATATTTTATTTATGCTATGTTTATATTATTATATATGTATATTACGTTGCTATATGTGTAGTCCTACTACTGTATGTTTTATATTATAGTTTGTATTGCATTTATAATTGTTCATTTCGTATAATGAAATGCTGAGGTTTTTTCAAAGGTTAAGATTTCTTAAGCGATTTTATAAATCAACATTGATGATGATAATGATGATGATGATGATGATGATGATGATGATGATGATGATGATGATGTTAGTGCGTAATAGTTTATTCTCTATTAATTTAAGTTCTATAAATTTATTCTTATTCTATCTTCCTGTTAACCGTATTTATTAAACTGTTAAAATTAAATTATATAATCGACTTCATCCTTACAGCAATATTAGATTAAAGCCCCGAATGAGGCAAGCAGATTTAAGTGTTTAACAAGGCATTAAAACAGAACAGGCTCTTCCAAGTTCCATGTCAGGACTTAAATGCATCTGGGCACGCGCAGGCGTTGATGTTCGTGCATACATCTCCGCGTTTAACTTTTTCACCACATCCAATTCACAATTCACTTCAGAATTCACTTCACAATTCAACATCGAAGTCTGGATCATTAACATGCTGATTAAATAGACTTCATTAGAACAATGACACTGGTTTGATTTTTTTAAAAAGTTTTTGGATAGCTGTAAATAATTTACATACTATTAATCTCTATCGGATTCCAGAATCTATTATTTAGGACTCGCGCTGTGATGGCACCCGTAGAGAATAAGCAACAAGAATTGATTCATTTGGTGTTGCTTTGATCGACGCTGAACACTGCACACTGGGAAATGACCCATGAACCACTCAGACCACATAAATACAAGCACATCGGCTAATAGGGTGTAAACTGCAACGAACAGATAGATAGATAGACAGACAGACAGACAGATAGATAGATAGATATATAGATAGATAGATAGACAGACAGACAGACAGACAGATAGATAGATAGATAGATAGATAGATAGATAGATAGATAGATAGATAGATAGATAGATAGATAGATAGATAGATAGATAGATAGATAGATAGATAGATAGATATGAATGTATAGATGCATATTTGTCCCTGTTTATGAATATATGTGAATGTGTAAGTGTGTGAGTATGTGTGTGTCTCTTTGTATATGTGTTCATATTAACATATTACCAGTTTTTAATTATATAACCTCGGTAGCGTATTATAAGAGTGTGAACGTTATGTGAAATAAATTTAGAATAAGTTTACTGAATGATACATTTAAATAATTTCCTTTTGCGAAACAGCCCTTCAAGCTACATGTGAGAATTTCTATTTTCACTAACTGAATTTCCATGTTAAGACATAACATGAACAGTCAATTATGATGTTTTCTCAAATTTGACCTTGAAATCGTTTTAATTTTTGTAAGACATTCTAATTCTGTTTGTGTCGTCATTGTTACCCTATATATAGTGACTTTATTATTCACGACACACACTAACTTTATTATTCTCACCACAACACACACTAACTTTATTATTCTCACCACAACACACACTAACTTTATTATTCTCACCACAACACACACTAACTTTATTATTCTCACCACAACACACACTAACTTTATTATTCTCACCGCAACACACACTAACTTTATTATTCTCACCACAACACACACTAACTTTATTATTCTCACCACAACACACACTAACTTTATTATTCTCACCGCAACACACACTAACTTTATTATTCTCACCACAACACACACTAACTTTATTATTCTCACCACACACACACTAAATTATTCTCACCACAGCACACACTAACTTTATTATTCTCACCACAATACACACTAAATTATTCTCACCACAGCACACACTAACTTTATTATTCTCACCACAACACACACTAACTTTATTATTCTCACCACAATACACACTAAATTATTCTCACCACAATACACACTAAATTATTCTCACCACAGCACACACTAACTTTATTATTCTACCCAGCAGCACACACTAACTTTATTATTCTCACCACAACACACACTAACTTTATTATTCTCACCACAACACACACTAACTTTATTATTCTCACCACAACACACACTAAATTATTCTCACCACAGCACACACTAACTTTATTATTCTCACCACAATACACACTAAATTATTCTCACCACAACACACACTAACTTTATTATTCTCACCACAACACACACTAACTTTATTATTCTCACCACGACACACACTAACTTTATTATTCTCACCACAACACACACTAACTTTATTATTCTCACCACAACACACACTAAATTATTCTCACCACAGCACACACTAACTTTATTATTCTCACCACAATACACACTAAATTATTCTCACCACAGCACACACTAACTTTATTATTCTCACCACAACACACACTAACTTTATTATTCTCACCACAATACACACTAAATTATTCTCACCACAATACACACTAAATTATTCTCACCACAGCACACACTAACTTTATTATTCTACCCAGCAGCACACACTAACTTTATTATTCTCACCACAACACACACTAACTTTATTATTCTCACCACAACACACACTAACTTTATTATTCTCACCACAACACACACTAAATTATTCTCACCACAGCACACACTAACTTTATTATTCTCACCACAATACACACTAAATTATTCTCACCACAACACACACTAACTTTATTATTCTCACCACAACACACACTAACTTTATTATTCTCACCACGACACACACTAACTTTATTATTCTCACCACAACACACACTAACTTTATTATTCTCACCACAACACACACTAAATTATTCTCACCACAATACACACTAAATTATTCTCACCACAGCACACACTAACTTTATTATTCTCACCACAACACACACTAACTTTATTATTCTCACCACAACACACACTAACTTTATTATTCTCACCATGACATAAATGGACGTTCTTATTTTAGCTTCACGTTTTACGTAAGGTTTTGCTCTATTGATTATAGCTTCACGCTTTACGTAAGGTTTTGCTCTATTGATTATAGATTCACGCTTTACGTAAGGTTTTGCTCTATTGATTATAGATTCACGCTTTACGTAAGGTTTTGCTCTATTGATTATAGATTCACGCTTTACGTAAGGTTTTGCTATCGTAGAGACGAGAGACAAACACGTGAGCATGTTGACACTTTTCAACTTGTCCCTGCGTTGGTCTTTTTGCGCCTTTAACATTGTTTTTACCGATTAGTGCAATGCGCTGATTGGATAAAGTTGGATTTCACACTTAAGTTCTTTTTTATTTATTTGTCCTTGTACCGGTATAGACAGTAACGTTTTACTGAGCACTTCGTCACCCACAACTGTTCTGAACATTAGAGCAATTCTCAAATAATTATGTTGGCAAAATAACGTACATATATGCAAACACACAAACGCGTACACATATATTCTCAAATCTCACATTAGCACACATACACATCCACTTGCGTACATACACACATTGACACACCCATATGCATGCACTCACCTACCTTCATGCATGCATACACTTACGCATATACGAATATACACATTGACATACATTGACACAGACACAAACGCAAATATACATATACAAATATGCACTCGCCCACACAGGTACCTACATAAATAACTATCATCCCTAGATTATCTTCATGAAATCATGAATACTCTCGTAGACATAAACATGAATGTTTGAAAGAGAAGACTTTTGATCCATACAACACTTGTCTTTGTTTAGCATGGCATAACTTAGCAAAATATTTACTTTTCCAGCAAACTAATTTGATTTATTTTCGGCCATCACTCGGGGGCGGGGGGGGGGAGAGGGAGAGAGAGAGAGAGAGAGAGAGAGAGAGAGAGAGAGAGAGAGAGATTTATAAGAAAAAGAAAGCGATAGTAAATGGAGCACAGTATGATATTCTGTCGTTTAGAGCCACCTTCGACTGCCGCTAATTTCACGCTAAATACAGAAACAAACTCACTCTAGTAATAAAACAAATTTCGAAAAACAGAAGCTATAAATGTTTACCTATTCTAACATTATTTGTTTTAAGTAAAAACAAAAATTTTGATCACTCAATGGAACAGCTTTAAGCAAAAGTGCTTCTTCTTTAAAGTATCAACGAATTCATCACTTTGTATAAGAAAAAATATTTCAAAAGCAGGCACGTCACTTTCTACTAACTCATTTCAAAATTTGCCTAGAGGCCAACACGTCACTTTGAATAAGAATAAATATTTCAAAGGCGGGCTAAAGGCACTTTCTATTTTTAAAGTTTGACCAAATGTGAACACATCTCTTTACAAGAATGATCTTATTTCAAAGTTTGGCTAAATGCCAACAAATAAAAGTGGGAATCAGAAATCCATTTGCAAACTTTAAAAATTACATACAAATGTTACTTGACTATATTTAGTTTTGAACGATTTTTTGTTGTTGATATTTATGTCTTTGCTCACTTTTAACTCACTTTAATTAATTTTTGTTGTTGATATTTACTGTCTTTGTTCACTTTAACTCACTTTAACTCACTCTAATTAATTTAATGCTGTGAAGTATACCTTTATGAAGAAACATTCTGCTACATTACAGTTTAAAAAATAAAATGTGGGTGGAAAAAAATATATTACGATTCCTGTCACTATATGACATTTCTTAGCCATTTAATTAAATAAAAATCGACTCTAAAAAAACTAATACACCAAACTCACATCAATCAACACAAAAGAGGATGGCGTCACAAACCTCATGACAACCAGAGAGTTTTCATGGTTGGTTTCTGAAAGCCCGGATGGAAATGTCACAGAAAGGAACTAGCCTTTTAATCCCCGTGTCGCATACGATGGCTCAAGCGGAAAAAATAGCGGATGGCCATTGCACAGTGGATACGCACAAATAAAAGACTGGTGCGAAATTCCAGTTATCATTACCTTTTGTCCTGACAGGGTTCGGGGTGAGGTCATAGAGAGTAAGCTAAATGTTAAATAAAACTAAAACAACCTTGGTCTTTAGTAGAGCTTTGATCTGCTTCATGCCGACCATTCAAATGTCCACTTCATTAACAAATCAATTGAACTTTTCTCTCACATTTCATTTTACCGATCTTCTTACGCGTGTTCATAAACACTCTAACCATATCGATTTGTCTGCCTACCCATTTGATCTCGACCGACCATTAATAATTTCGATATTTCAGTGTGTTGTTCTGGACAAATCGAATCGTAATTACGACGAAAGAAAGCGACAAGAGAGCTAGACAAAGCAACGCGCGTAAACAAGAAAACAAACCGGTCAACGTTAAAGAAATAAACCTATAAACAAAATAATATATTAGCAAAGAAAGAAACAATAAAGCAAGCAAACAAACAAAAGAAGTATATACACGACTAAACAAGCAAATAAACTAGCAATGACTATAACACAACAAGCAAGCAAATAAGATTACAAAACACATCGACAATTAAATGAGAAAGAAAACAAAAAATGTAGTCAATGAAACAAACACTTTAAACAAATACTACTAACATTAATTTTCTGCCATGTAAACATATACATGTACACATAACATTATTTTTCTGTCCTGGGTTACAAATCCATTCCTGTCCTAAGAAACAAATACATAAGAATACTTTTTTTCTGCCCTGTAATAAATATTCTAATATTTTGTCTGCCCTTGGTTATAAACAAATATTAACATTTTTGTTTGTTTTGCACTAGGAAACAAATATATGTTAAAAATTGGGGGGTTGCCCCCAAAATTAATATTATCTTGCTGTCCTCGATATAAATAAACAGATTAACGGTATATTTTGTCCTATCAATATATATATATATATAGATTGACCTTATTTGACTGCTCAATTTATCAAATTATTAATATTAATTGTTCTGCACTTTCAGCAAATACGTATTTAAAATATTTTTCTGCCCGAGGAAGTATGTATAGCTTAACAATATTTTTTTTGCCCTACAACCAAATGCATACTATCATTATATTTCCTCTCTATGTTACAAATATGTTTTAACAATATGTTTCTACCCTTCGAGATAAGCGCATGCTTACTCCTTTTGTGTCAATGATCAAATACATATTAACTATATTTTCTGCCCTAGGTTGTAAACAATTAACTATTAAGTCCTGCCCTAGCAAACAAATACATATTAACTATATTTTCTGCCCTAGGTTGTAAACAATTAAGTATTAAGTCCTACCCTAGCAAACAAATACATATTAACTATATTTTCTGCCCTAGGTTGTTGTCACATTAATTTTATGGGCTATACAAAAATAAATACTATTATTGTTGTGCACAAACAAACACAAAATATTAACACTATTATTGTCCACAACAAAAACTAAATACTAAAATCATTGTTGTGCCTGAATTAAAAAATAAGTACTAATATTACTGTTCTTCCCTAACAACAGCTAAATACTAACATTTTTTCTTGTTCCTTAACAAAAAAATTAAATACTAACATTATTTTAGGCCATAATAAAAATAAATACTAACAGTATTGTCATCCCTTAAATAAATATTAACAGTATTTTGAACCATAATAAAAATAAATACTAACAGTATTGCCATTCCTTAACCAAAAATAAATACTAACAGTATTTGGGGACATAATAAAAATAAATACTAACAGTATTTTTGCCATAACAAATAATAAATACTAACCGTATTAAGGGCAATACAAATAAATACTAACATTATTTTGGGCATAATAAAAAGTAAATATTAACAGTAGCTTGGGCCATAAAAATAAATACTAACATTACTTTGGGCCATAACAAAATATAAATATTAATATTATTTTAGGCCACAACAAAAAATAAATACTATCATTATTTGGGGCCACAACAAAAATAAATACTAGCATTAATTGGGGCCACAACAAAAAATAAATACTAGCAGTAATTTGACCCACAACTCAAAATAAAGACTAACTTTATTTTGGGCCATAGCAACAAATAAATAGTATCAATTTGGGCAATAACAAAAAAATAATACTAACAGTAGTTTGGGCCATAACAACACAATATATATTATCATTATTTTGGGGCCGTAACAAAAATAAATACTAATATTATTTTGGGCCATAACAAAAAATAAGCACCAGTATTATTTTGGGCCATAAAAAATAAATGCTAACATTATTTTTGGCCATAGGATCTCAGAGATGCTTCTCGATCATCCCTTCTACAAGCAAATTTTGCGTCGCCAGATGGAGCCCTTGCTCGGCGCGACTGCCCAGGTGCTGAGTGCAAAAATCGCTGGAGAGTCTCCGGAAGAACCGGCTAAAGATGAGCTGTCAGAAGGTATGGAGTAACATGGAGATCAAGGAGGTAGTGAGAATGCGTTTCGTTTTCTTTTAAGCGAAGAAAAAAGTGTGGATGACTCCTAATAACGTAAAACCATAATCCAGAAATGTTAAATTATCAATATAAGTTTTAATGAAGATGATACAAGCATTGTAGTATCTCTTGTAGCAAAAGGCATTTAAGAACCGTTGTTGACCTAGATCATAATTATATATTTCCCTTGCTGTAGTATGCATTTATAATTGAGACAAGCGAATAAACTTTCCACAGTAGTAATACATTCCAAGATTTTGGTGAAAATCATAATTATTTATTTTTACCTCGATTTAGCATACATTTATTGTTGAGACAAACAAGTAAACTTTCCAAGGTAGTAATACATTCCAGGTTTCTGTTGATGAAAATCATAATTAAATTTTTTACCTCGTTGTAGCATACTTTTATTGTTGAGACAACAAGTATACTTTCCACAGTAGTAATACGTTCCAGATTTTTGATGATGAAAATCATAATTATTTATTTTAACTCGATTTAGCATACATTTATTGTTGACACAACAAGTATACTTTCCACAGTAGTAATACGTTCCAGATTTTTGATGATGAAAATCATAATTAAATTGTTACCTCGTTGTAGCATACTTTTATTGTTGACACAACAAGTATACTTTCCAATAGTGTACATTCGTGGACGTTTTTCAATTGTGATGTCCATCACTGAGGTAGGCATTCAAGCAGACTGCTAAAAATAAATTTGTAAATTTGCAATGTGTTCAAGTCTGTAAATTACATTAAAGAACACTGCTAAGAACAAATATGTAGCATGTCCAACTGTGTAAGCAATGTTCAACAATATCTTTGATGACACAGTGTTCACTCATGCCATGCAGAACAATGCTAAGATCCGGCGTCTACCACGGTGACCTATATACTGGAGCATTGACGTCAGGCGAACTGATGTATTTTTCACCGTGACCTATATACTGCAGCATTGGAGTCAGGCGAACTGATGTATTTTTCACTCTAACTTATATACTGGAGCATTAACTTCAGATGAAGTGATGTATTTTTCACCCTGACCTATATAGGCTCGGGCAAACTGATGTATTTTCCATTGATGTGCCATACTTATGTAAATGAGAATATTGTAAAAGCTACAGTTGTTTTCCCTCTAATTTTATAGCAGCTTTTAAGATCATCTGAGACAAGTTCCACTGACACGAACACAACAGCAAGAATTGTCAGTATGCTAGAGCTGAACTTACTGAAGTCAAGGCATTGGGTTTATCTATAAGAAAGAACTTAGCCATTGTATTAAGACTTATCTAATGGAATTCATTGATAGGTATGGCTTATGAGAAAGCTAAGAGTGTGTTGAGCTATATGAAGCAATGGAGTTAGGTAAGACCTACAAGAAAGCTAGATCGTTAGGCCTAAATAGCACAATTAGGTGGATAGGTCTGGCCTACAAGAAAGTCAAGGCCGTTAAAAGTCTTACAAACTCATGATCTTAACCTAACCCTATGAGAAAGTCAAGCTTGAGCTCTAACTTATGAGATTACAACGTCAAAGCTAACCTACGAATACTTACAAAGAAAGACAGGTTATGGTAGAAATTGCCAATAGGTCTGGTTTACAAAGAAGCCTGAGTGTTCGATCTGATTTACAAAGAAGATGGAATGTTAGATCTCCAGTATAAAGAAGCTGAAGTGTTAAAACTAAATTAATAAAACTATTAAAACTAATTTACAAGAAGCCAGATTGTTAAGAATGTTAAGTTTGATTTACAAGAAATCAGAGTCTGATTTACAAAGAAGCTTAAGTATTAAAACTAATTTACAAGAAGCCGAAATGTTAGGTCTGATTTACAAGAAACCTGAGTGTTGAGTCTGATTTACAAATAAGCTGTAGTATTAGATCTGATTTACAAGAAACTCGAGTGATGAGTGTGATTTACAAGAAAACCGAGTGTTGAGTTTGATTTGCAAGAAACATGAATGTTGAGTCTGATTTACAAATAAACTGTATTATGAGGTCTCATGGACAAAGACGTCAAGAAGTTAGGTATGGTTTACAAAAGTCGGGTTTTATGTATGGTTGACCAAAGAAGTCGGGTATTTTACGTGGTTGACCAAGAAGCTAGTATATTCAGTCAGTTTTACAAAAATCAAAGAGTGATGGGTCTAACAATTTATACATCATATTTTCCTATCCATCATTTGGCGAAACTCTCAGGCATCCGTTACGACAAAACACTGACATGGTGGATGGGAGAGTGTGTGTGTGTGTGTGGTGGGGGGGGGGTGAATTGGGAAATACTGAACCATGTTGCACAATACAAATCGATGCAATTTCATTGCGATGTTATTGGTCGCATGTCATTGTGTACTATTAGCCGTATAATATAATAAAATAACCAGATTTGGAAATGAGAAAAGGTTGCTATTATTGCTGTGGATTTTATACCACACCCATACACAAAGTACTTTCCCACACAGACACACAAGCAAGAATTAGCAAAAATATATTCGCGCATTGACACCACTCAGCTTTACACAAATCTGGTTTTTTTTACTTTATACTGATAAAAGAAAACTCAATTGATCCTGACGTTACGGCTTGCTTCATTTAAACAAGTGGATAAGCTACCATAGAAAGGTGTTTTCTGGTCTTAAAGCACTCTCTTCACTAATTACTTTCTTTGATTTGTTTCTGATTTATTAGCATGGGAGTGCTTCCAGTTTACCTCGATACTGTTATGGGGAAGTTAGGAGTTGGGTGGTGGTGGTGGTGGTGGTGGTGAGTGTATGTTTTTCTATGAACATTTCGACTTGAAAAATGCAAAATGGATTGATTTTTTATGATGGGTAGGAAGTCAATCATGAAGTTAGTAGTTTATGATTGATCCTAATTACTGTTCAATTATCTTAATTTTGTGTTATTGTATAATAGTGTGTTATTTATTTTGTTATGTCTACAGCTTCATTCTGTTGTATTTTGTCTTGTTTGAAGGAGAGTTATTTTGCTTTGGATTTTATTATTTATTTTTATGCTGGTTATTATTAATAGTATCGCATTCAATTTTATGATTTTATTTTACTGAAATTTATTTTCTCTATACATGCCTCTCTCTCCCTCTCTCTCCCTCTCTCTCTCTCATACACACACACACGCACACACATTCACAAACACAATCACACATACACTCTCACACTCACACACACACAAACACACACACATACACACTCACACTCACTCACACACAAACACAAAGAGAAACACACTCACACACACACACTCACACTCACATACACACCCACACACACACACACACACACACACACACACACACACTCACACACACTCTCACTCACACACACATTCACACACACACACAAACACACTCACACACACACACACACTCACACACACACAATCACACTCACACACACACACAGCAATCTTCATCTATGAGCAATCTTGCATATGAAGCCATTATTTAACACACTCGCATTCATCATTCTTCAGAAAACATATGCCAGCTGTTACGCGAAGTACTGCTTCGAGCAGCTAAGCGCAGCAACTTTCAAATTGTGAAGAAAATTCTTATGAATGGTGTCTTTCTGGACGAACCACATGATTATTTCTGCGCATGCGCCGACTGCACTCTGTGGAGACGCGAGGACTTTAAGGTGATTATCGTTTGGCCTTAATTATATCCCATGAGAGACGTATTTGTGGGGCGGGAATTATGTGCTGGTGGGTGATGGAGATTTCTCTGTATGTGTATTCATTGTTTACAATCTGCCCTACTCAAACAGTACCCAAGCTTGCCAAGTTACAGTGTTTCGGGCACCGATAAAATATTTTGCGCAATAAAAGATGCATTGTAGAGAGCCAATACAATTTTTAAAATGTATTTAAGAGAAAAAGAAGATAGATAGATAGATAGATAGATAGATAGATAGATAGATAGATAGATAGATAGATAGATAGATAGATAGATAGATAGATAGATAGATAGATAGATAGATAGATAGATAGATAGATAGATAGATAGATAGATAGATAGATAGATAGATATGCCCTTCTTGCCTAAGGCGGAACAAATAGATACTTCTTGGCAGTTTCTGGTTCCAGATTTCCAATTAGTAATGGACAATATTCTCTGTGGTCTATACCTATGAATGCCCATTTATATACGTGGTGTCTCTTTAAATTGCTTTCTTCGCACGCTTCGTCGTCTATTGGATCATCACATAATTAGCTTATTAGTATCATCAATATCACAACGTCATCAAATATTATACATCATTTACATCATTGACTTCAACATGTATCTTGCAACAATTTTGTCATCACAAATTAAAACGTAGTGATTCTCTTTCTCCAAGCATACATTTTATAAATCCATTGCATCACAACATGGCAGTCATTATGTTTGACTCTCCTCCTTCATTCGTTCTTTCAAAATAGACACAATTACTAAGTTTTTTTTAAAAATTAAATAATCATATAGCTGTGGCGGGGAAGGGTGGGTGGGTTGGGGAGGATAGATTGTACAGTTCATTTACAAAATTATTAATTAGCTATGCTATACGGCAATCCAGTTGTCTTAACACATTATTATTCACCTTTTAGTTAGTTGTTTTATAGCTTTTAATAATTAATAATTGACTAGTAATTTGCCTTCCGACCCCCCAATCTATCCCTCGAGAATAAACGACCAAGGACAATTAGTAATGAAACATAAAGTAGGGCAGACCATTCAGGAATTAACAATAATTGTACCGAATGCATAATTGGTTGCTGTAAAGTGTTTTTCTGTAATCACAATGACCACTGCTTGAACACAAAGAGGTAAAGCCTAGACTCCGAGAATATTTCCACTTTAGAGACATGTTTTTCGGACTTGCTGAATGTAAAAGTTGTCTGTGACGAGTGGTTTTGAAGACAGCAAACAGGTCAGTCTCGTGACGGGCGGAGGACGGATGGCAAGTCAGTCTCGTCACGGGTGGAGGGCGGCTTGCAGACCAGTCTCATGACGGGTGGATGAAGACGATGCTCTGTACAGGTTGACGTAGATAGCTCTGCCGTAGAGCTATCTAGTAGTGCTGCACTGATGTAGCTTATGATAGTGGTGCACTGATGTAGCTTATGATAGTGGTGCACTGATGTAGCTTATGATAGTGGTGCAATGGTGCAACTCATGCTAGTTAAGTTGCAGTATAGGGTAGCTAAGATGAAACATGGAGTGCGCCATAAGATACCAAATCTATACAATCTTCTCCTCTAAATTCGCGATGGAATGAAAGTATGTGTCTGCGTTAAACACAGTTCATGGAAAATGGGATAAATGGTGTACAAAAGTAATACAATGGGATTAAATAGAACGAAATTAATACGATAAAAATAGATGCATATACAGTTAATACTGATATAACTTAAGCCCAATTGACCCTTTCGCCACAAATTCGAGGCTGAACTTTTGTCTTCGAATGATTACGGTGTTTCTACAGTTCCGGTCTGGGTAAACGTTTCGAATAAGTCAGGCTATGGATCCTTGATCCCGTGTCTGAACTTACTGCGTGCAGATGATGTGAACACAAACACATGCAGCACAACAGATACGGAAACATTATAATCCTAGTCGTCTCCCTTTGTAGCAGAACATCTATCGGTCCATGTTCGTCCCACCTTCCTATTACATCACGGAACACAGCTTTTCCTTATCACGTGACCTAGATCATGCAGGAGCCTCTAAGATATTTTTTTATGCCTCCTGCATCAAAAAGGTAATATCTCTTTCCCCCCTCCCTCCCTCCCCTTTTCTCTGGACCCAATCGGGCTCTCAAATTCGAGGAAAGGGATTGCAAAATCCCTGACAAAAATCGCTTCCTTCCAAACATATTTCCTCTCATACCAGCATACCTGTATTAGTGTACAATCAAACTGACATTTTAACAATGCATTATATTTGTATTGCCGTGACACCTTTCTTCCTCCAAACATTCCTTCTATTTATTTTTTAAAAAATTATTTATAGTTCTCCCACAGACTGACCGAAATACAACATAAATACACTTAAATCAAGTCATCATGCACACACCTTCCTTATGACGTTCAACACCAGCCCTTATTTCACCTTGTGGGAAAAAAATTCACTTTCGTAGACCCTAATTTTGCGACCGAAAGTACGTCATTAAAATTCGGAACTTACTGAAGGTCACAACTCGTGAGTTCCATTACCACGGCGGAAATAACCACTTTCCATTTACAGATCTGGTGACGCATTTGACGTAAGATCCGCTCCATTCTGTCTTGCCAAAATCATCCCGGTATGATACGAATCTAACCGCTGGTTAATATCAGACACCCTGTCCAGCTTTATTGTCGTACCTGACACTACTAGTGAGCTCTTTATCGAGCGGCCTTCTTCTAGATTTCATTTAAGTGGTCAGGCATATTGAGTCATTTGTTTTTTGTATATCGTTAAGGCCTCCTGATTTACATCTCTGCACCTCAACATTCCTGGTTAAGTCAGCCAGTCTTAATCCCAATCGGAAATACTTAAGGGTTCTCTTCATCAAAACAAAAATGACAATACATAAATAATATTACATATAAACATGCTCACACACACACACACACACACACACACACACACACACACACACACACACACACACACACACACACAATATACGGACCATTCTTAGATTAACCTCTTTACTTCAAATTATTTTGTGTGCCAAAATTTACAAATACTTTGCTCGTATGCCAGTACGTTCTGTGCACGGCTACAAATAATGGGACCTATTGAGCAAGAGGCATTTACAGCCAAGCACTGTTGGTGCGCACGATAGTATAAAAACTATGACCTTTCAGACTGAAACAAGCATCCCTTTAATTTATTAACCCCTATTATTTCGCACAGTGCTTTATTCATGGCGGAATGAAAGCCTGCCCGTGTGGTTCAGCTGTTGATGTGCGCAAAACGACTAAAGATTAAAAGGCTCAAGGGATCTAGAATTACTTTCTGCTTATCAGTGTTCCATTAAAACTGTCTATTAGTGCCGGAGTAATTAGTAAGGAAAATGGAATGATAATCGGGACATTCCAGAAAAGTTAAAAGGATCATGTATCTCTCTGGCATAACATCATTCTAAGTCATGGCGGTTCTGAATCTGGACTTCTTTAGTGATCTTTAAAAAAAAGCACCATGACAAAAACCAGATATATAATCTTTTTATATCTGGTTTTTGTCATGGTGCTTTTTATCTCCACGTTATATTTTAGTAGCTTCTTACAGTTTTTAAGGCAACCTTGTTTGTGATAAAGTGCACAGAAAGGTTCATGAATAGATGGAGGGTTGGATGGATTTCCTAAAGTTATAATCAAGACTTCTTGTGGCCTTATGCTGACGTGGCCCCATAGAAGAAAACGTAATGGATCGTTACAAAATAGATCAAAAGTATCAAATGTACTTTAGAAGAAAACGTAATGGATCGTTACAAAATAGATCAAAAGTATCAAGTGTACTTTAGAAGAAAACGCCATTCCGTGCACGACCGCTATAAAGACTTAACCTCTTAGGTGACCATTAACACTTTGACTTTTAACCATCGTGAACATTCATTATTTTGGACTAAGGTGGTCACATCTGCTGATTGATTGATGCAGAAAGATAGTTGGATGGATGGATAGATATGTATGGTGTGAGGGTTTAGATGTTTGAGCAACAGAATGAATCAAGCACTCAGAATCATAACGTGGCAAACCACACATCTCACCACACTTAAGTGTTTACGTCAGGCGTTACTTTATTTAGTCATTAAAAGTTAACTAGCAAATGGTAACCGAACCCAAATCCCATACCTAACAACAGATACCCAGATACTAACGATCATTAAATAATCACAAATTCTACGAACGTTTAGTGGTACTTTTAATTTGTTAGAAAACTGCATAATGGGCTACAGAAATATATTTAAAGTTAGATTCAGTACAGCGTCTGCGTGCGCACTAAAAGATTCACCACAGTGCATGCGTGTGTACTGTTTTAGCGTCCACACCACATCACTTAGATTGTCTAATGACTCTAGTCCTTCGGACTTGCCGAATGTGTTGCTTGTCCACGGTGAGCGTCTAAGCACCACAAGCGTCTGTGTTGACTGCAGACATCAGGGTCTGTGACGACATGACGGCCGGGACCTGTTGGCGCCTTGTCATTTGTAGATGGTGCATTAAATGATGAGGCGAGTCTTTCTCTACAATAGCCTGTTTGGGCGGCACCGTCATCTTTGAGATACCTGACACATTTTGGCGCGCTAGCGTGCGCAGACCGATCCAGCTGGTCAGCCAGTCACGTAGTCAGTCGGCTAAATATTCGGCTGATTATTATAGCTTGACTTATACAGTGGCTTGGCTAAGTTGTATTGTGATAGGGCTGTCACTTGAAGGCTGGGTATTGAGCAAATATTGGTGCTTTAAATTAAAGGGATAAAAGGACGCAGGCCTTAATAACTGAATTTATCAGCGGCTTGCCCTTTAGATTCCAGAATAAATTAATTATGGGGAGGTTCCTACTTACTAATTTAATTAATCTTTGTATCCCTAATAACTTTAATATAACAATGGTCTCTGCATCTTCCTTGTTTCTCCATTCATTACAAATTCTTTCTTTGCTTTCTTTCTTCGTTTTCTGCTTTCTGTTTCATTCTTATTTTCCTTTACTGATAATATTTCTAACGCTCTTTTTTATCTTCTTTCTTCCATTTTCATTTTTCTTCTCTAATTATATTTCTTATAGTCTTTGTTTTCTTTCTTCTTGGTGTGTGGTTTTGCTGTCTTTTCTTCTCCGTCATTTTTTTGTTGTTGTTATTGTCATGGTGATATTTTGATGACTTTAATGACGTCTAGCATCTAAATCTCGTTTTCAGCAAACCTAAATAAATGTGAAAAGAAAACACATGAAAGACTATATTAAACTATTTTAAATAACGAAGTTAACACATGAAAGAAATGTTTCGACGTCGGAGGATAGAAATTTGGATAAATAAATGGATTTGTCGTTAGATTCAAGTGATCGTCTATACCTGTGGTTCTCAACCTTTTTTGCCTCAAGCAACCTTTTAACCATATGTAAGAATGTCTTTCCTATCCTTTCCAAGATTGTCTGAATCAAAAGGTGCATTCCAAATAATGTGCAGTTTGAGATTGTGGTTCCCAATTCTCCCTCCCCCCCAACCCAAAACCTTAAAATTCCCTCACCACCTGGTTGAGAACCCCTGACCTAAACAGTTCCTAGACAGGAATGTACTGAATAGGTAGTTTTCTCTTAGTTATAACAACTTTCCATTAATTCATTAATGTGCCTACTCTTGTGTACACTGGAATATTTCCCTTTATGCCGACATAGAAACAGACAAATGAACAAGCTAGTGATCGGACAAACAAATGGATGGACAGCAAACTATGAAGTCTCAGAAGAGGTTGAGAATTTGTGGTTCTGTCAGTGACTAAAATGAAACTCGGAAAAGGCATAATAATTCGATCAGTGGAAATTGCCTCTGTTCGACTTTGTTGACGTTTTTGTCTGCTCCTAGGTGTTCACCCAGAGGCGACTCGACACCTTTCGGGCGCTGGCCAGTCCGGCTTACATTGCTCTAACTGAGGAAGATCCCATCATGGCAGCATTCCAGCTGTCTCAGAAGTTCCGGAGCCTGTCTGAAATAGAAGGGGAGTATAAGGTATTCCTTTTACAAACGAAATATAACGATTATGCACAATTACAACTTTGCATTTCCGCTGTATATACTACTTTCCTAACTACTGCTGCACTGCTTAATTCCCCTGCTTACTTCATACTAATTCTATGCAGTATATAATCGCGTGCTGATTTTACTTGCTGGTAATTTATATTATGTGCTGTTTTCAGTGCTAGTCCTACATAGCGCAGTAATGTACTTCTGTCAATAGAACGACTGGTGAATAGTAATATTACTGTCATCAGCAAGAAACTGAGTTTATTGCTCATTTTGCTTCTGCATCTAATGATGATAATGACGACAATGGCGAATGATGACCACTATGATCACAATGATAATGACGATGACGTCGTGGACGATACAAGTGATAGTGTGGGGGTGATATGATGATGATGGTGGTGATGATGATAATGATGACGATGACAACAACGATGATGATGATGATGATGATGATGATGATGATGATGATGATGATGATGATGATGATGATGATGATGATGATGATGATGATGATGATGATGATAAAACCCAATTTCACATCACAAAACCATCAACATTTCAGCAAGTTTATCAAGAGTTGGACCAACAAGTCCAGAACTTTACTATTGCCCTGCTAGACCAGTGCCAGAGCTCGGATGAGGTGAAGACCGTGTTAAGTGGCAAGCCGAAACTCAAGCTGGATGACGGGGATGAAATGGTGGATGACAGCTGCAGTGACATCCTGCCCATAGTGCACACAGCCCTTCGCATGGAACAGAAAAAGGTTGTATCAATTTTCTCTGCTTTCTCTGAGGATATTATCTGAACTTTGTTACTATCTCGTAGATAATTATGTTAGTCTTCTATACTGCCTCGAAAGTTTATTATCTGAATATCTCTACTACCTCGTAGTGTTTTATTCTATCTCGTAAATTTATTAAGGTTTCCAAATAATTAGAAAAAAAGTCATTTCTAAGCAAGCGTACATATTTTTATTTTTTCTAGAGATGCGCAATGTCTGTTCCTGATTTCCTTAGATCTACGAGCAAGCGTTTCACGTTATTTCACTGTGAATTCATGAAAACGATTCAAGTTACAAAACCGTCACTGTTCTTAATAGATCTTATCGCAGACTTTGATTGGCCTATGGAAAACGTTAATGCATCATACAGCGCCGTGATGCAGGAGTACAACAAAGATGTTCGTTGGCCGCATCTCGTGACGATTTGTGAAAGTTATCCTTTTTGTTTCCAATTAGCGACAGAAACCTTTCGTGGCCTACACACACGCACATATACATACACATATACATGTACTTACATATATACACACATACACGTATATACTCGCACATGCACACACACGCGCGCGCACATTTATACACACATGCACACACGCGCACATACACTTACATGCACACACGCACATACACACACAAACACGCAATCGCATACACACACGCATTGCGAACATACACGTACGCAAATATACACAAATGCACATACACACGCACATACACACACATGCATACACCCACACACTCACACTCACACGCACGCACACACATGCATACACACATTGCTAATAAAAAATACACGCATATTCATAAAGCAATCATTTTAATTCCCAGTGCTATCCTAGTAAATACATTGTTTGATTTTTTTTTTGTTCATTCGAAAAATAAGGAATTATATTCGAAATTTCACACTTGGTTTTCCATTTTACTCTCTCACGCACGCACACACACACACATACACACACATACAACTTGTTCCGAGTGCTATATGTCAGGTGTAAATGAAATTACAACGCATAAACGTAAATCCCACCCCCACCCCCAAATAAGTGTAGTAATTTTTGGAATTTTTTCTCTCTGTGTGTCTTCTCATTCATCCGTCAACGTTTTATTCCACAGTTCGTCGCGCATCCACAGTGTCAGGCTCAAATTGGAGAATTGTGGTACAGTGGCGTCCCTTTCCTTCGATACTTGAACCGGTTTTTGTATCTCATGCTGGCAGTTCCCCTAGGGATGATTGTCTGCCCCTTTCTTTCCCTGAGTTATCTCATCGCTCCCTGGACCAAGGTATTTGCTCATGTATAGATTAAGAAGAAAAAAGCTAAATGCAGACAGAAGAATTGATGGATGATTTATAAATGGATATATTGATGGATTTATAGATGTATGTATGGACGGATGGATGAATGGATATATAAAGGATACAAATGGATAAATGAATGGACAGATTGCCAGTTACAAAGTTATTTTGCATAGAATATATGATACGTCACATTAGTCTTTTTTCTTCTTTTCTTGTTCTGTCTTTAACTTGTTTAACTGATTTTCGGACTGTTAATATTTTCTTGCTCTACCTTTAACGTGTTTAAATTATCTTCAGACCGTTAATATTTTCTTGTTCTACCTTAAACTTGTTTTAAATTATCTTCACACTGTGAATATTTTCTTGCTTTACCTTTAACTTGTTTAAATGATTTTCGGACTGTTAACATTTTCTTTACAACTATTGTTTTCTTAATTTATTTTTGTTAAGTCATTAATGCATTTCTTGACTTCACTTGCTATTTTGTTTTCTACAATACCAGTATTCTTCTTAAGCAGTCATTAATCAGTCAGTCAAAGAACAGATAAATTAGTTAACCTTTCTTGGAGGAAATAGATCAGCCAGTTAGCTACTCAAACATTGAATCAATTAATCAATAAATATATTAGTCAGTTAATCAAACACGTTGGTCATTCAGTCAGTTAGAGTATTAATTACGAAATCACTAAAGAGTCATTCAGTTAACTAGTAAATATTCAAAAAATCAAGAGGACAAAAATTATATCAGTGAAATAATTACTTTCTTTCAACAATCAGACGAACAAACTATAAGCCCCAGTCAGTCAAATTTTTTTGTTCAATCTCTCGCATTTTCCGAACACACACAAAACAGTCGATCTCTTCACACTTGTTCAATTCTCTCTCCACTTCTGCACAAAATAGGGAAGATTGCTCCATTTTTGCACAGGTATGGAAGATTGCTCTATTTTTGCACAGGTAGGAAAGATTGTTCTAATTACACTTGTATGTCTTGTCTCATTTCTTGCACAGGTAGGAAAGATTGTTCTAATTACACTTGTATGTCTTGTCTCATTTCTTGCACAGGTAGGAAAGATTGTGAACACACCGCTGATGAAGTTTCTGAGCTACACCTGTTCTTATCTCACATTTTTGGTCGTCATCATTACGTCCAAGCTCTACCTGCGTTTCGCCTTCAACAGTTTTGTGTGTGACGTGCCTGCCGACTACTCGTACGCCATTTTTACCGTCATTCTCGTCTGGATAATTGGTGAGGAGCTTAGCCGGTAGACAATCATTTTCTTTTGGTTGGTGAGGAGCTTAGCCGGTAGACAATCATTTTCTTTTGGTTGGTGAGGAGCTTAGCCGGTAGACAATCATTTTCTTTTGGGTGGTGAGGAGCTTAGCCGGTAGACAATCATTTTCTTTTGGTTGGTGAGGAGCTTAGCCGGTAGACAATCATTTTCTTTTGGTTGGTGAGGAGCTTAGCCGGTAGACAATCATTTTCTTTTGGTTGGTGAGGAGCTTAGCCGGTAGACAATCATTTTCTTTTGGTTGGTGAGGAGATTAGCCGGTAGACAATCGTTTTCTTTTGGTTGGAGAGGGGCTGGGATTGTTTAGCTTCGTTTGTTTGATTTGTATACTTGCCGCTTATTTGTTAGGACTTTTATTTTTAAAAAGAATTACTATAAGGAATAAGATTGTGTTGGCATTTATCATTTATTTTCATCGTTCCGCAATAGTTGTCGCCTTCTTCACGCTTGAAAGGACGAAGAAACGGATGTATAAAGGACGAATGGACAAATAATGAGATCGTTACAGTGGTGAACTGAACAATGAGTAAAACTAAAGCTAGCTAGATGGATAGATAGATAGATAGACAGGCAGACAAACAGAGAGACAGACAGACAGATAGATAGATAGATAGATAGATAGATAGATAGATAGATAGATAGATAGATAGATAGATAGATAGATAGATAGACAGGCAGACAAACAGAGAGACAGACAGACAGACAGATAGATAGATAGATAGATAGATAGATAGATAGATAGATAGATAGATAGATAGATAGATAGACAGGCAGACAAACAGAGAGACAGACAGATAGATAGATAGATAGATAGATAGACAGGCAGACAAACAGAGAGACAGACAGATAGATAGATAGATAGATAGATAGATAGATAGATAGATAGATAGATAGATAGATAGATAGATAGATAGATAGATAGATAGACAGGCAGACAAACAGAGAGACAGACAGACAGATAGATAGATAGATTAGATTAGGATAGATAGATAGATAGGTAGATAGATAGATAGATAGATAGATAGATAGATAGATAGATAGATAGATAGATAGATAGATAGATAGATAGATAGATAGATAGATAGATAGATAGATAGATAGATAGATAGATAGAAGATAGATAGATAATGTGTCTTGTGTCTGTGAATGCAAGTTTGCAAGTATATCAATGCATAAATTAATTCAAACGCAATAACACACATATGATGTTTCATGGACACGCGTTCAAGCCATTGACATTTCGGAGAGATAAACATCAGAAATACTTTCGCTAATTAGGAATAATAGTCCTTCTAGTGCGCTGCAAAATGATACTGATGTAAGTCATGTCCCCAAAGACATCTAGCTGAGAACAGGAAAGTTCCCACCGAATGTCTCTGCAGCAATTGCAGCACTAACAAATTACCTGACATCTTTAGATTATATACCATAAGTGTATAATCCAATGTTGGCCTATATCAACCATTATGAGTGTAAAATTTGAATTATACCAACCACTGTAGGTGTATAATAAGCAGTATATCAACCACTATAGGTGTATAATCTGAAGTATATCAACCACTATAGGTGTATAATCTGCAATATATCAACCACTATAGGTGAATAATCTGCAGTATATCAACCACTATAGGTGTATAATCTGCATTGTATCAACCACTATAGGTGTATAATCTGCAGTATATGAACCCACCATAAAGTATATCATCTTAGTCTGACCAAACATAGAGATTGTCTCTGTTTGTCTGTGTGTGTGTGTGTGTGTGTGTGTGTGTGTGTGTGTGTGTGTGTGTGTGTGTGTGTGTGTGTGTGTGTGTGTGTGTGTGACCTTATCATCAGCGAATAATTATACAATTTTAATGTATTTATAAACATTTGCAGCATGGACATATATGCACTCAAGTGGATTTGTTTTAGTATACTTTAAACAGGATTATTTAGTCACCTGGTATTTTACTTGTAAGCTAAACATTGAAACATTCAGGATTTGGTAGTGTGTAGATTTGTTTTATCTACAAATCTTCCAGATTAGGAGTTATACGAGTAACTTCTTTCAGTTTGAGCTTAAGATTCAAGCAAGAATACTGGTATAACAATTTCAGTTTCTTTGCGAGTCCAAATTATTGAAAATATGGTTTACAGTTACAGTATACATTTACAGAGTATGGCGGAATAAATTTGCCTCTCCCTATTTTAAAATTGTTAAATTGTTAGAGTAACCCGACCTTGGGCACTCCTTATGACGGTATTTTTGAAAGTGTCAGAGTATGAAATAAACACCCGAGTTGAGAATAATTTATGCAAGAAACTGTTGATGTAATGCAAACCATCCTAACTGGATGAGTAGCTTTTATTATCCAATGGTTATGATCTATGAGAACGAGACCAGCCAATGGGCTGAGATCAAAAAGTTTACCTGCTGTAGAAAAATCTATTGTCCAATCACTTGAATTTGGTGTGACAAGAAGTTGGTCATGAAAGGTGGCTGTTAGCTTAATGGTGAGTTAACTGACTGGTTGAGAGAGAATGGACTTAGAAATATGTCACCATCGATATGTTATACTCGTGTTTTATTTAGAGATGTATTGTGTGAGTTGACTTTTATTTCTACAAATGTTTGAACTAAGCTGCTCAAATTTAGCTTGACATTGACAATACATAAATACATGGCATTGTTTTGATATGCTGTATTTATTATGTTGTGTGCATGTATTGGGCTAATAAATACCATTACAGGAAACTGTAAGTTGAGACTGTAATGTAAGAAAAATGGAGTAATAAAGTGATAATTGGAAGCTTATCATTTATTCTCTGATTATATTTTACAGACACAACTAGCCTTTCTGCTTTCATTTCAATGTTTGATTTGAACCTCCTGGTTTAATGTTTGTAAAATGCTATGACTGACCATGGTAAAGGCGGGAAGCAGTGTATAAGTGTAAGAATACACTTCACTTCTTTGATGTATGCCAGCAAGATGTGCTGACTACCCAAGCAATTTCTGGTATAGAGAAGTTGTTGAAAATTGTTATATTTATTGTTCTGCTTGAAGGAGTTGACATTGCAAAAAAGAAATGCCCAAGTTAACTTGAGAGAATAAGTAGCAGAATGGTGTTTTTTCAACACGCAAGTGAAGCACGTGAAGCTGAAGTAATAATGGCTGACAATAAACTTGTGTCTTTGTTGCAAAAGCACAGGGAAGGACTATTGAGACAGTGCTTAATTCAGGTTATGTAAAAACTATTATCACTTTTCTCTAATAACTGTTCCTGCTCTCTGATAAAACTATTCTGTGTTTTGTATTGATATTATTGTTCAATTGTATTTTAAGCATAAGACTGTGAATTATAGAAATTATTCGATTGTGGTTTCATGGAAATATTGATGTCAAGTAATCTTTTTCATTGTATTTGTCATATGTATGCTTGTTGATTTAATAAATTTATTGTTAAAATTATTGACCTTCTTATGCATATTGATAACCTTATGTTGGAGAAGAAAGTGGGTAGATGAAGGCTTGCTTCCTTTTACGGGAATACTGTGTGATGGTAAATATTGTCTTAATGTTGTGGAAGAGCCCACATATCCGCCAAGTGAAAGAGACAGGTGGTGTTTGCTGGAGAAATATTAATGACATAAATTAAGATTCTTGTCACTTGTAATTAGTTCTGAGTGATTAATTAATTAATAAGAATCATTTTTATTAACTAAGTGGTGTTGGCGTCACACTGAGAAATGTGTTAACATTAACTTCAACATGAGAATCCAAAACGCCCTATTGTTTTTAAAGCAAAACTCCCGGCAAGAGTATAAAATTCTTAATGTAATAAACTGTGAATTTAAGTGAAAATGTGACTTGCCAATTAGAGGTAACAATGATTCTGATGTGTATTATTCAGAGCAACACACCCATGGCAATCCACGCTTGTGTCCAAACACTCCAAGGCAATAAACGTAATTCCGCTAATGGAATCGGGGGGGGGGACAAGAATGTCACGATGATTCCCTCCCCTCAAATATAAAACAACAATAACAACAACAACAAATAACAATAACTCGACTAGCTTTTGTTCCACTATTTACCTTCAGTATCTAATGCTCTAGAATTAGTAGCTTTGATCTGACGATCGCTGCCATTCTTTTTTATACATTGCTTTTTCGTCATGTTGTTACATTTTCTCTCTAATTAATTATCAGAGACAACAAAATCTCATGCAGCATCTCCATCATTAATATATCTCTCAACATTTCCAGTGGCACGATTTCTGCCGTGAAATGTATCCTATTTTTCTGCTTAATAGGAACTCATTTCCAAGTCAGGTTAGCCTGCCATGCTAATACTCGCTCATTAGGGCTTCATTGTTCTGGTTATCATCTGTGCGATTGTGAACCGATCTTGCTGACGTCACTGGCTTTTCGCTCAGTCTTGTGTTAAAAAGATAATCTCTCACTTTATTGTTGTTGTTGTTTCGATAACTTCTTTGCTCCACAGGAATTGCGTGAAAACCTTTCGTCTTCTAGATGTTCTCAGTTTTTGAATGATTCCCGAGGAGCCTTCCTCCCTTTTCTATTCAGGGATGGTAGGTGGAGTCTTGTTCTGGTGCTTTAGTTAGGTTTTTGCTTGTTTGTTTGTTTTTTTGTTTCTGTTCTTTCTTATGCTGCGAATGTGTTGTTGGTATAATCTTTTTATTTTTATTTATTTATTTTAATAGTTGCAGGTCTACAGCCTATTTCCCGATAAGTTGGATTTTTTTTTTAATTAGTCATAGTAGTGGTTTGCTTTTGCCTTTGGGTTTGGGTTTTGTGGGCAGGATAATAGGAGATAGGGTAAGTTTGTTTATTGATGGAAGTTAGCGTATGTTGTTTCTTGAATTTTGTTTATAAGTGTTTTGTGTGTGATTGTTGTATTTTCTTGCCTCCCCCCCCTCCCCTTTAAAAAAATTCTTTTATATGTGTGTGTGGTTTGGTTGTGGTTGTAATTGCGGAAGTGGTGTCTTTGTTACTGTTGTGTGGTTCGTATTGTCTAAAATTAGTTGTGTTTTTATTTTTGTTTTTGTAATTATTATTAAAGTTGTAGTACTACAGTCAATTTCCTAATGAGTTTGTGACTCTATCCGTATTTTCTAATGAGTTGCAACTGTTTCTTTTTATTTTTTTATTTTTATTAATTATAGAAGGTGAAGTGTGTTTGTTTGGATGAGATATGTGATTAGTGCTTGGTGTATGTGATTTTGATGATGTTTTGTTTTGATCTTTTACTTTAATGTTTAGTGTTTTTTATTCCAGTTCTTTCTTTCTGGCTGGCTGGCTGGAGGGAGGGAGGAGGAAGGGAGGGGTCAATGGTTCCATATATGTGTGCAAATATACGAATTAAAATCTTTTTTATTTTTGCTACATTTTAATGTTTAATCTCTTTCATTAATATGTTCTAATTGTACGATCTTTATGTTTGGATGTACAAAATGTTTTCACTGATATCATTAATGATGTGTGTCTATTTGCCACGTCATCGTCTCTTGCTCGGTGGTTGGCACTTTGGACACCTTCTTTCATCCTGCACGACTGTGACTACACTTGTGGTCTTTGTTGTTGTTGCTGTCTTTACTGGCTTTTTTGTCCCTCATAACTCACACCCCACCAATCCACTAAGTTCGGGTGATGTAACATTCTGAACTAAGCTGATAGAGAACTGTGCATCTCATTCTGATAGCAAGGAATCTTAGTCTCTTTCAATTCATGAAAATTCACGATCTTTCATAAAATATTCCATTTATGGTATTGAAAACATTTAATGAAATTAGATTTTTTAAAATATGTCCTTATCTTCAAGCATAGCTTGTCAAGAGAACTGTAGATTGCAGTTAATGGTAAAGAGTGACCAGTATTTCAAAAAATAACTGTAAATAGCACTTAATGATAAAGAGTGGCCAGTTGTTGTTTCTTTATAAATAACTGTAAATAGCAGTTAACGATAATGAGTGACCAGTGTTTCAAAAAATATATTTCAAGTCCAGTCGAGTTTAAGGTGCTGATACTGATCATCATAATAATCTTAATCGTGATGACAATGACGATGACAGTGAGAATATTGATAATTCAAATGTCTCTACTTTTTTCCTTTCGACGAAATGCTATGTACAATCTCAGGAAAGGGAGAAAATTGAGACTGCGTCGTTTAGAAACTATCTTAACATCTAGAGTTAAATGAATCTCCCTATAACTCGGACCTACAAAGCTACGAGACACATCTAGCTCCTCAATTTAATTATTAAAACTATGACTACACTCTTATCATCTTAGTGCAGAAGATTTTCTCGTTGTTGGAGTACGTACAATTACCAATGCACATAATTATTTGCTATATAATTTCAGTAACTCGATCTAGAAAGAATGTGGGAATATGAATTTAAGATTGAAAGGGGAATTAATCGGAGCAACGTGAACACAACTCTCAGAGATTGGCATGCAGACTTTCTTTGAAAATCTTCATTCAAAATCAAATTTAACTTGACCCCATTTATTTAACCTAAACACTGTTTTTAAATGTTTCTACAGGGTTAATTTGGGAAGAGGTGAAACAGATCTGGCAAGCCGGGTTTTTCGACTATTTCAACTCGCTTTGGAACGTCATCGACTCGATCATGCTGAGCCTCCTTCTGGCTTCATTCGTCCTTGAACTCGTGACACCGATCAGAATTAACAAGGTCATAAGAAATCACGCAATGATGTACAATAATACACAAGGCCTGGGGACAACAGTGGAATCGCTGTGTACTCTACTGGCACGCGAGACTGTCAAGGATGCAGACTACTGTGGGGCGAAAGACGTGCAGCGTAATTCTACGGGTATTGTGTTAAAGGACTTGCCACTCCCAAACTCTTAATTGGGAAAATATTTTGAATCGTCTGCTTTATTATGTAGTTTTATAATACAAGCTTCGAGTTACACGTATAATGTAGACAATGTCTAACCTATTTGAAAAAGAATCTTATCTAACCTTAGTATTTATAGTGTAGACCAAGTCTAACTTATTTGAAAAGAATCTTATATAACCTTTGTATGTATAATGTAGACAAAGTCTAACTTATTTGAAAAGAGTCTTATATAACCTTTAGTATGAGCTCAAACTTATATATCCCCCCTCCCTCTCTTAATATTTGTTTTAAAATTAAAACAGTTGTGACATTGCAAATTTAAGCTTACAAATTATTTTCGAACGTACGTTTGAAAATATGTATGATTGCTATAGTGTTCATTTTCTAAATTGTGTATAGTGTGTACGCACAGCAAATAATGGTAATAATTCTAAATTACATCTTATAATTTCACTGGTTAATATTTAAGTCTATGATGAAAAAATGTATGATAATTACAACTGATCGAAGCTGTCTATCGTAATATATCTTTCTTGACACAAATAAATTTGCATAAATAAGAACAGCAATTTTGGGGAAAGTCCTTCTATGTTAACATTTTAATATCAAAAGTCTTGTAATAATAATCTTGTAATAATAATTCTGGCGAAGCTGTTAACGTTTTCCTCATTAGCAGTTGGTGTTACCGTAGGCGTTACAGTGTGACGTGTACCTTGAAGTGCGTTCTCATTGGTTTGTGCTTTAATTGCCAGTGGATTAGTTGTTGCTCATCGAAAAGAACTTAATATAAAAAATTGAACATGTTTCTAATAAATTCGTCCAAACGCGCAAAAGATTAACAAAATTCATTTTTGTACAGCCGACTGAATTGAAATCTAGTTCATAACGGGTTCACTGTAAAATGAATGCATACAAGGAGTATATTCAGTTAGGTTGAGACTCTGTCCTGCAAATATCAAAATTAATGCCTTAGTGTACGCATGCACACACACACACACACACACACACACACACACACACACACACACACACACACACACACGTGTTGACTATCGGAATGAGGGACTTCAATATTATTAAATACATGCTCTCAGTATGTAATGTGCCGCACTGACCTTATATGGTAATACTTCCAGGATCGATCCACGACAGTCCAGGTGATTTGAGTCCCTTAGGATCAGCAGGAAAGGCCGCTTTCCCCAATAAAAACTAAAGCGAAGCACAGACACACACACAGACACACACGACACACACACAGACACACACTCAGACAATAATGATGTCTCATGGTATCAAAGGAACAAATTATCGCTGTAACTGTGCTTTTAAAAAACATATTTAAAATTTAGGAGGGATTTTTTTTCTGTTTAGAAAAGAGATTTTTTCATCCTGAGGTTTATTTTTTTTTAATTTGTTGTATTACATGTATAATAGTGATCTGGGATCCAAACTGGGTCCCTGACCCGGAGCTAGTGTCTGATGTCCTGTTCACGCTGGGTACCATCCTAAGCATTAGCCGTTTCTCCTTCATTATGCCAGCCAACGAGGCTCTTGGGACCATGCTCGTTTCCTTCCGGAGAACTGTGGCAGACTTGCTGAAGATCACTGGCATGTTCCTCCTGGTCCTCATGGCATTTGCATGCGGCATAGCCACCCTGTATGCCCCTAACAAGTGCCACACAAAATACTTCGGCAGGTACTCAGTTAGTCTTGACTAGGAAGGCATAGCTAGTTAGTCGTAGATAGCGGAGCGACAGCCAGCCGTATCTAATTCGTCATGATCAATTAGTCGTCGCCATTTAATTGTACATAGTCAGCTTGACTTTAGAGTTGGTGCTTGCATAATTAAAGAAATAACTCATACAGACATTTGCTGTATAGAATGAAACAAACTTACTCTAAAGTGCTTCACTGTTGGTAATATGATCTGTAAATAGAATATTGCACAAAACATAACAGTAAAATTTTAATTTTAAAACTTGCCCAATTGTATTTGATGATCTTTATTGTTTACAAAAGCAAAACATTAGAAAAAAGCACAGAAGACAGAGAATATAGATTTCAGTAATTTGATATAGTTTAACTTGTTGGAATAAAATTACAATAAATACCTTTAAGTGAAATTGGTGAAATATATATTTACATTTAAAATTTAGCCAGCAGTTTCTGTATAATTAATAAAATGACGAAAATAATCACTTATTTTTGTAAACAAAAAAAAAACTGTTTGAAGTTATTAATTTAGGTTGTTTTTTTTTAAACTCATCTCCCTAGTTTTTCCACGACGTTGTCGACCTTGACCTGGTCGGTGTTTGGCCTGGGAAACGTGGATGCTCCGTCGTTCGAGAACAACAACGACACCGAACCCGTGGTGTCGCTGACCAACAACCCGTCACGCTCTTCTGGCGTGGAGACGGTCGGTTACTATCTGTATGGAGTGTACGTCTTTGCGTCAATGATCGTCCTCTTGAATCTGCTGATTGCTGTCATGTCTAACACCTTCAATGAAGTACAGGTACGCAAGGGTCGGTAGAGGGCGCAGAGTGTCTTTAGGTCAAGATGGGGAGAAACGTTGAGAGGTGAGCCGCCAACTGGTCGGAAGGAGGTACACGCAGGCGGACGGGTTGATGTGTGGGCGTACGGTGGACTGACCTTTGACGATGTATTTGAATGGATATTAGATTGTGCAAACAACTGTTTTTAGTGGCAAAAATTTCGACATTGACTGCTAAGTATTCTATCGACATTTTACTTTCATAAACATGGACGCGAAGATATGTAGGAATTTATTTTGAAATGAAATAAACTAACAAGTAAAGCAATGACATTTTCACTAGTTATATAAAATTAAATGAAAATTATATTTCCAAAATAAAAATAAGTCGTTCCTCATTGACATTAGCCTATTTTTATTGTTATTATCATAATGAGAGCAGTCTGTTTTTATTGCTATTATCATAATGAGAGCCTTTCAGTTGAAACGTCAAAATGTTCATTTTTTTCTAGCTTTTTTTTTTCGGGGGTGGGGTGGGGTGCGCGTACGTTGGTGTCTCATAATGCACATCTATAAATATATAGGATAATTAACTGGCACAGCATATTAATTATACATATATTCAGAAGGTTAAGAGATTGATGTGTTTAGGGTGGAGAAGGGGGATGACTCTGTTACAACCTCAAAGCATGCAGTCGCTGTCTGCACGTGACAGACTTTATTGTCAAGACAGAGACAAATTTGATTGTTAGAACACTAAAACACATTTGACTGGACAACTATTTGACTCTTAGAACAATATTGTTTTGTACAATAGAATAGATATAACGTTCTTTTTAAAAAAAAAAAAGAGGTGTATTTTGACTGCTAGAACAATGGGATGTATTTAACTGTAAAGACAATAGGATATAGTTATTTGACTATTAAAACAATGGGACATACCGTCTTGCTAGAACCGTTAGAACAAGACTGACTACAAGGGGCTGTGAGAGCATCTTTGTTCTAAAAATGCACCTTGTTTGCGTTCAAACCCACAACAGATCGAGAGGGATGTGGAGTGGAAGTTTGCTCGAACGGAACTCTGGATGACTTTCATCGAGGCAGGGACACCCATACCCCCACCTTTCAACGTGTTGCCGAGTCCTCGCAACATTTGGCGTTCTATCCTGTGGCTGTGCCGACGCACAGACCTAAAGGTCTTCCTGCCACACGAGGGGAAGCAAGTGCGTTTTGTTGCTGTACAGGTAGGTCGCCGAGGAGCCGACTTCAAGACCGGGGGAGGGGGAGCGCAGGTGGTGTTGCCATGATGTAATAACATATTTTTCGAATCGGTTGCATAAGGAAACTCCATAGACCCAAACCACACCGAATAATTTTGATTTCTTCTCTCTTCTTTCTTGTTAAAAAGGAAACAAAAGCTAGGTAGTGTATTTAGTACTACAAGACACTTTTTTTTGTTTTTACACCCACCCACCCTACCATCTGTTTCTATATAGTACATTAGCATGTTATGTGTTTTGCTATATGTCATATGAAAGGGAGGTTTAATTATTCTGTTCAAATTGATGTCATGCCTTGAATCCTTTATCTTGATCCTTAATCTTAATCCTTGAATTTAATCCTTACTCTTGATCCTTGACTACTTCCTCTCTGTCTTGGGTACTTCTGACGTCTGCATCTTGGTTTGCATGCAATGGGAACATGAATTTTGGAAAATATCATTTGGTGCACGGAAATCAATTTAAGCCTGCTTCTTGTAGTTAGCGAAGTTATTGCAACAAACGTAACTCATTTTAAACATTGCATATACATATATGAAATTGTGCTTTCGTTAATATCAATTTTAACTATCTTGTAATCAGAACATATGAACAAATATTCAGTTAGAATTTCCAGAAGCGACATGCGATTTCATAATTTAAGTTGAGTCAACCACACAACGTAAGGCACAAATGGTCGTCATTCTTGATGATAATCTATTTCTCTTTATATAATCACACCACTTTGGCTTACCTTCCAGGAGAAGATAATCTTAGATTGGAGTTCAACTTTATAATGCTTCATGAGCAATTACTGCTTGTTAGTATTTTTTGCTTGATTATATTTTATATTGTTTTCTTTCCAATTTTGATATAGTGATTTTATTTATCTTAAACAAATAAAATATTAGACTATTTTTAAACAAATAAATAAAAGAAAAATTTAACAAAGCATGGTCTTGCTAAATCCATGTTTCCTGAGTGCCACCTACGTCTTTTGATTTCAGTTATCTCCCATTCCCCTACCACCCAGTTGAACGTATTTGCTCGTTTTACTCCTCCCCCTTTTTTTCTGTCAGACCGGAAGCATGGACTTCGTTGACGTGGAGACGTGGAACGGAACTTCAGTCTTGACTGAAGGCAAACGCACGCGGCAGGTGGGAACCCAATGTGATTGTAATGCAGTGTTGACCTGTTTTGTTTGAATGCGCTGAACATTTTGCATTGCAGCTTTAAGCAGTTCTACGTGCACTTTTTCTGGTGTGGCTTGCATGCAGGACCAGTGTTTGTTGAGGCCGTTTCCCTTTTTATCCTTTATTGTATAAGTTTTCAAAATAAGCCTGCTTCTTTCTCTGTGAACACATGAAGGGTATAGGAAAATAGTGTAGCTCTATGTAAATTAGAATCGACAGCTAGAGAGAGGAAGGCTACAAGTTACTTCAAGAACATGAACGACTACCACAAAAAAAGCAACATGTTTGTCTGTGTGAAGCGTGTGTGCGAAGTGTGTCATGTGTGTTGGTGTCGTGTGCTTTGGTCAGTAATGTGACTATAGAATATATGTTAATCAAAACCTTTGTGACGTATTTATGTGTTTTGTGTAGTGTGTGTTAGCATTGTGTGGCTACCGTCGCTAAAAGTGATTTTGCGCTACAGCCATTTGTAGTCGATTACTCAAGGGAGGTATGTAGTGAAAAAACTATCTGACATAAATTAAAATGTTTTTTTTAAAATAAACATGAGATTCTGAACTTTAATAAATTATAAAAACCCACTTTTGAATTCTTTTCACTTTAGCTGGGTTTTCCCAGACAGCATCACAAATAACAAATACAATGAAAAGATTACTTGACATTGAATAATTTCAATATTTATACAATCTAATATCCTACTGATTGTTGAAAAAGAGTTTCAGATAGATAGATAGATAGATAGATTCTGAAACTGTGATGACACTAGCCCCATCCGGCACCCGTCGCGTAAGAATAGGGAAGATAAATTGATCATGATATACAATAATCCCAGAGTTACAGGCTAAACACTTGTCTAGGGGATGGAAGATTATCTTCCTAAGTCAATCCATCTCAAATGTTCGTGGCTTTGCCCCCACACCCACACCCCATGATAATTATACAATCAATAACAAACGAGATATCAGGTAAAAAAAAAAAATTAAAAAAAAAAGCATATCTCATGGAAATAGAATGAAACGAATGTTAAAATTACAAAAGCATAAAAGTATATTAATAGGCAATACAACTACCTCTCTGTTCAAATTATGCATAGTTAATTGTGATATTATGCACAAAACTACCAGTGCATACAATGACAATTTGTTTAACATAATTTCAAGGAAGCATTTCATCGAAGCTTAATGCAGAAATATATTTAGTCTATATACTGGAGAGTTCAAAAGTCACAAGTCTTAGTTGCAAATGTTCACTTTTAAATAATGTAATAATCAATTGGTATAAGTGTGCAGATGTTTCAGTCCCTATGACCGTTTTAGACCTATCTGTGTAGATTTTTGATGGTGTGTGTAACTGTTGTAGATGTGTTCTAATGTTTGTTGTTGTTGTTGTTGTTGTTGTTGTTGTTGTTGTTGTTTTTTTTTTTTTTTGGGGGGGCGTGATTTTAGAGGGTTGAGGCGTTTCGTGTGTGTGTGAGTGAGATAGTCTATGGCGAAGGTGGGGCCATAAATGGGGGTTTTGCTTTGAGTAAGTTAAGTTTGTCCTTCTGAATAAGTTTCGACGTGAGTTGGGTGGGTGGAGGCGAGTCTGTTGTCTGTCTACTTGGTATGTTTCATCTTCCTGGCTGATTTACTTAAGTATCCCTTAATGTCCCACTTGGTCATTCTGAGTATTGTAGGGAGAGTGACGCCATGTTGTTCTGTTTGCCCCCAGTTTTAAAACTGTCTGTTTAGTCTTTCTATGAGGTTTAGATGTCCTGTTTGTTTACTGGCTTTAGTGTTTGGTAGAGCAAATGTGCTTAGTCAAAGTGTTTTGTTTGTAGTTTTTAATTTTATGGGTTATTTGTAGCAGTATTGGTATTTGCTTCGACAGTCTATTACAGAATATGTGAGAGTTTTTTGTAGCAAGCTGTAGTGTATGTGTGTCTGTTCCCCGTGTTTCCCCCTTTGTCATTCTGATTGTATTAATGATTTTATTTTTATTGTTTGTGAGGATGTTTGTGATGCGTTCTGAAATTTTTAGGGTATTTATTTTTTAACCTGGTCTGATGATCACGAATTACGTGTCTGCAGTTTTCTCTAGATCAGGGTTCAAGCAACCAAACCGAGCCTTCGGCCATCGATTATGACACGGCCCAGTGCACTGGCATGGGTCTTTCCTTGGTTGACTGCTTTGACGGTATTTGAACAATAAGGGAGCATAGTTAATCAAATTAATTGAGAAAATAAAGCTAGAAAGCTGTAGACTGTCAGCATGAATCAGTAATAATTACTCGAGTGGTAATTAACCTATAAAAATCTTCGGAGAAAGCGGGTTAAAGCCAGTACAACTGCCGTAACAAGCCTAGCAATTATGGTTTGTTTTGTTTTTTCTTTTCTGTTGCTGGGTTTGGGAGGATTTGTTTTTTCTTACTGTGGGAGGGGAGTGTCCTTGGAATCATTGCATCCTCTTATTACCATTTCGATTATTTATAAAGGTCATTTACAGTTTTGCTTTTCTCAGAAATGACCTAATACATTCAGAATTGTAATGCTTATATGTTTAGTAGATTTAGTTGTCGGATGCATGTATGTCTTTGTCTCAAAAATGCAATCATTCAACTTTCCTAAATATTTTAAAGAGTGCGTTCACATCTGTATGTCTCGTATATCCATCTAGATTGGACCTTTTTTATTAGGACCTGACGTTGATTATCATGATTATTAATTTTTGTTTACTGTGTAGTGAAATGGATTTTCGCTTCATGATAGTCGAGTCTGATTTATAACAACACAAGCAGTGTATGGCTCTACATAATTTCTGTGTAACAGCAAAATCAGGATTCCAACTTAATGGTTTAAACGGATCTCATATCTTTGTTATTGTTATTTTAAAACAACCATATTAAAATATGCGTGTGCCAATTGATTACAAACATATATATAAACTAACTTGAAAGAGTTAATAACTTGGATACGTAACAACATATGCAAAAATATCTTAACACTTTTATCAAAAGGAAGTCCATGGCAGGATAACTGGCATGCTAATTTCATTTTACAGCAATGAATTAGATTAAACTGTTGTCATAAAATATATAGCAAGATATCCGGAACACGTTACATTTTACAGCAATGAATTAGATTAAACTGTTGTCATAAAATATATAGCAAGATATCCGGAACACGTTACATTTTACAGCAATGAATTAGATTAAACTATTGTCATAAAATATATAGCAAGATATCCGGAACACGTTACATTTTACAGCAATGAATTAGATTAAACTGTTGTCATAAAATATATAGCAAGATATCCGGAACACGTTACATTTTACAGCAATGGACTACGTGTTGCTGAATTATTGTCAAAATGTCCACAGCGGGATAAATGGTCTACCAACTACATTTTACAGCCAACGGATTAGGTTAAGTATCGCCAGCCAAAAGATTAGGTTAAATTATCGACAGCCAGCGGATTAGGTTTAAACTATCGTCAGAAAGTCCATGGTAGAAAAACTTTCCTACCAAATGAACTTGACAAAATGGATTAGGTTAAACTATTATCAAATAGTTCATAACAGGATTAATGGCCTTCCAATTATACTTTATAGCAATGATTAATTATTTTAAAACTTTTATTTTTGCCTTTGGAATTCTCTTTTGTTTATAATGCATGCACTATTCAGTCCATTTCCAATATGTCTACACACATTGAAAAACAAATGAAGGGAGGTATCTTAACTGCTTTGTGTTTCATAACCATCTAAAGTACAACAACAATGGGTTTTTTTTGTTGATTTCTTTGCTTTTAATGTTTCAATTAAAACATATTATAAACCTTATATTATGAACAACTCTCACGCAAATTTTCCTTTAGCGACTTGAAATCAGTTTTTCATTTCGTCGCATAGCAAACAGAAATGACACGTTCAATTACTTCTTGCTCTCTGAACGCTGCCCAAATCGAGTCAACGAGGCACAAGAAACGTTTGTCTTATTGTTTGTGTAGTTTATTTAGAGTGAGAAATACTAAGCGCTTGCTAGTTTGTCTCTATCAGTGCGTGTTTGTGTGTGAATGCGCATTCGACAACTTCGAAAGTAAATTCAACGCATGCCCATATGCATTGATGAAGAAATTGAAACTATCTAAAACAACAGAAGCTTCCACCCCATCAACCCATCCCCGACACACACACACACACACACATTTACACACACGTACGCGCACGCACACACACACACACACACACACACACACACACATACACGTACACCAGCCATTATATCCTGATCATGCCTATAAACAAACTTGGTTTAATTTAACTGAAGTTATTATTTTTAGAAACAAAAATTTAATTGTCACTTAATTATTGCCTTTTAAATGTAGGTCACTCAAAGTTCCTATCATTTCGACCCTTCCTAACAGCGAGGTTACGGTACGGTGTCGTTTTCAATTGCTATAAAGGGCCGAGTAAGAGGTGTCCACAAAATGATAGATTTTGTAGCCATGTGTGACATCTCAGGGCACCTTTCACCCGCTATGTAATTAATAACACATAACTAATTACTAAAGAAATGAAAGAAAGTGGAAGAGAAATTTGGAGAACCTCAGGATAGGAGACTTGAGAGAAAGCAAACCCGCCAGTGAGCTCCTTAGAGAATTAGGTAGACGAGTAAGTTAATGCAACTACTGTAACTCAACAGAAGACCGGTACCAATCAAATAAGTAAATAGTCGGACGACCGGAAGCGAACGATTAAGTTAGTGAACTTCTGTTGTAAGCAAACGAATAAGTTAGTGAACCTCTGCTGTAATTGTACAGACGACCGGAAGCAAACGATTAAGTTAGTGGATCTTTGTTGTAATTGTACAGGTAAATGGAAGTGAGCAAAAGCGAACCCCTGAGGCATACCTGGCATACCACAGAATACTTTATTGTATTTAAAACGTATGAGCAGTCTTCAGTTGTTAAATATGGATGAACAATATGACTTTCTGTCCAGGAAAAATGTTGTTGACCTTTCTGTACTCCAAAGTACTTCTACGTGCGCTGTATATAGTCAGTTCCTATAAATAGAACACATTACGAAAATATTAGATAAATAAAAACAAAGCACAGTTTTGTATCGTCCGGGTTATAAAGGTTAAAGTTCATCGGGCTCTGTGTTTTCGTCTTGCCTTATTTATTTTTTTCTTTCGCATTTGGAGTCATTGCTTTTTTAAAATTTCTGTAGGAAGTGTTGTTTTTGTTTTAGTTTGTTTGTTTGTTTTAAAAAGAAAAGAATTATTGCTATTTCTAGTCTGTAGCTGGAGAAATTTTGTTTCTCAATCTTATTAGTGGGTGAGACAACATAATATTCTTTGAAGCTATTATTACAACACAAACACAAAGAACAAGCAGTGTATGGACTGAATGTGTGTGCACAAAGAACAGGCAGTGTATGGACTGAAATGTATTTGTGTGCACAAAGAACAGGCAGTGTATGGACTGAAATGTATTTGTGTGCACAAAGAACAGGCAGTGTATGGACTGAAATGTATTTGTGTGCACAGAGAACAGGCAGTGTGTGGACTGAAATGTATTTGTGTGCACAAAGAACAGGCAGTGTATGGACTGAAATGTATTTGTGTGCACAGAGAACAGGCAGTGTATGGACTGAAATGTATTTGTGTGCACAAAGAACAGGCAGTGTATGGACTGAAATGTATTTGTGTGCACAAAGAATAGGCAGTGTATGGACTGAAATGTATGTGCACAAGAACATGCAGCGTATGGATATTGTTGCTATATATCCCATTTTACGTTGCGCCACCCACCCCCACCACTTAAACAAGATATACTTTTTCAATGAAGTATCCATTTTAGTGAGTGATGTACGCGCGCGCGCGCGAACACACACTTTCCCACATATATTCGCGCGCGCGCGTGTGTGTGTGTGTGTGTGTGTGAGTGTGTGTGTGTGAGTGTGTGTGTGTGTGTGTGTGTGTGTGTGTGTGTGTGTGTGTGTGTGAAATACCTCGTACTAAACTAACCTATACTCTATAATAAATTAAGTTATGGAGCTGAATTATATCTTTGCTTTTGTGAATCATTACATTTGTTTGGGGTTTCATATTTCTTCTTTTGTTGAAGGAAATAATATTTACAAACCCGAATCTTTCGTCAGAAAATGGTTGCAGGAAATAATGGTGCTTTCTATGCTGAATATCTTAATTTCACACATTTAAAAAAAAATAACCTTTACAATAAGAACAATAAGAACTTAGTCATATGATTTACATTTTTACAGAGCGTTAATTAGAACAAAGGGTTTGTACATATTCGTTTTCTTACATTTATCTCGAGAGGAAAAGATAGAAAATTGAGTGTAAGAGTGGAGCGAGAGACCTAGAGAGAATATGGGGGGGGGGGGGAGGGAAGAAATAGAGGAAGAGAGGAAAAGACATGGGAAAAGAGAAGAGTAATGATTATATATAAGTACTTGCATTTACATAAATGTTTTATCATTTCTGTTTCATTGTGTCATTTCTATGCTGACATTTTCGAGAAATGACTCACGTTCTTTCTTACAGGATGTGATGTGTATTCTCATCAGACGTTATGTCCGGGAGGTGGAGCGAATGAAAATCGAAGGAGAGGATGGAGAATCAAGTAGGTCACATTCAGCACGCCCTCCCTTTCTTCGTTATAATCCACTCTCCCCAATTTTATCTATAAATATCTTCATTATATGAACCTTTACATTCTGCAATAAACTGAAATTTGGGTCGAATTTGTCAGATTTCCAAGTTGTAGTTATCGGTCCAATCACCGAAAAGCAAAAAAAAAAAACACACATTCTAGACTGGCTGTACCGATTAGAAAATCGATAGGCGGAAGGTATTGGAGGGGGGATTTCAGTGAGTGCAGCCAAGTTGTGACGCTCGGAGCCACACCCACTTGCACTTCCCTTGGTGTTCTCTCCTAGTGAGACAAGACAATATGCACTCGACCTTGATTTACCATTGACACAATAAATATATAATCAATGACTAGTGTGACTTGCATGCAAAACTGGACAGGTTACCTTCAAGATCACGTGATAAAATACATGGGGCAGTCTAACATTATCGAATGTCCATGAGAACACGCTAAAAATAAAATCGAGGTGGGTTCTAGGCAGCTGGACTGTGCTTGGGTTTTCCATGGAGGTCAGTAACAAAAACACTTAGCTGAAGTTACTTCCCGCCTAGAGTCACTTCTCCCCCCCCCCCCCCCCAGTTACAAACCACGTTTGTACAAGAGGTTTCACAAATTAACACAATGGTAACTTGAAACTCGATCAGTATTGGAATTGCAAAACTTTCGTTTTAAATTGTTATGACCACGACATATTTATCACACCTATAACTAATATGCGTGCATGTGTGTGTGTGTGTGCGTGCGCCAGCATCTGCGGAGGAACAGCTGCGCCGTCTTGTGGAGAGGGTAGCTACGAAGCTGGAGAAACGGATGGATGAGGTGTACTCGAGTGTGGGGGGAGTTCAAAGAAGAGTTACCGACGTGCAGGAGGATAGCACACGCATTTCATCTTTGCAGCAAAAACAGATGGATCTGCTGGAGTCGTTTAGTGAGAATCGATTGCGGGAGGTCAGTAGATTACGCATTCGTTGATATGGAGGTCAGATCATTAAGTATTCATTGATACAGAGGTCATATTGTTAAGCATTCATTAATATACAGATCAGCTCATTTCGTATTCATTGACATGGAGGTCAGTTCATAATATATATCTGGATAGGCAGATCAACTCAATAAGTATTCACTTTAGATTATTATGTATTCAATAATATGAAGGTCAACTAATTATGTATTCATGAATACGGAGGTCAGTTCATTGTACATTCAGTGATATGGACACCGGTTTATTATGTTTTCATGCCATGGGAGTCAGCTCATTCACCTCATAAGGTCAGTTAATTATGTATTCATTAAAGCTGCGGCCAGTTCACTGTGCTTTCCGTGATGTGAGGTGAGCCTACTCGTTGATGAGGTCAGTACATTGAACAGTCACTGATATTGAAATTATCGCATTATTTCTTTCTGATATGGAAAACCGCTCATTACTTACTCATTGATGTATCGGTCAGCTTATTGAATATTCAATGATAAAGAGGTCAATAATTATGTAATCATGAATATGGAGATCAGTATCTTCTGTGTTCATCGCTGTTGCGGTCAGGGTATTACTTATTCGTGAATATGGAAATCAATACATTTTGTATTCATTGGTATGAAGGCCAGCTCGTTACTTGTGCATGGATATAGATAGCAGTTTATAGCAGATTCATTAATATGATATGAAGGTCAGTTCATTACTTATTCAAGATATGGCGATCAGCTCAGAACGTATTCACTTAAATGGGGGTCAGCTAATTATGTATTCGTGAACATGTCAATCAGTTCATTGTGTATTCATTGATTTAGGGGTAAGAACATGAAGCATTTAGTGATATTAATTATGGTATGGTTGTCAGTTAATTTCAGTCACTGGAAACGGAGGTAAGCTGGTTTAGGTTTCACAGATCTGAAAAGTCATTTACCCATGCTTTACTTACGTTGATATATATATAGAGAGAGGCCAATGAATTATGTACTGACTGACAATATTAGATGCACATCATTTTGCCTACCAGTAAACAGCAACATATTTGGCAGAGGTGGGTACAATAACAGCAATATGGGGCAGCGTGTGCGTTTGTGTGTTCATTCGAATAATACAGGTGACTGCACAAGCAGAAATAAGCAAATGCAGAGTGTGGGAGGAGGGAATTATGATATTAGTGCAGCACGTCGATAAAAAAAAAATAATTAAAACGTACATGAACACAATATTTTAAGAGGTATGCATTAAATTGTGCGAAATTATTTTTTCTTCATAGTGGACCCTCTACAATGACCCATTACCCTCTCTGCAAAGTCGTGTTCATCTCTGGCTGATATATATTAGCTGATTCCAAGTGTAGTGCTAAATATAACAATGTAGAAAATGTACCACTCATGCATATCCGTCTCTGCAAATATTCTCAATGATAGTACTACGATTTTAGAGCAAAGAGAAAAGCCAGAGACTTTTCTACAGGGGTAAAGAATGAAGCTATAAATGTAGCCATACCTTAAGTTCAGTAAGAAAATTGTTTTTCTCAGAAACTGGTGTCCGGGAAAAAACAAACAAAAGGTGTGCGTCTTCTTGCGCACTTGTCTCTCCATGTGTAAATTATTTTCCTACCACTTGTTGTGTGAAATTCAAAACTATTCCCGCACTTCAAAATGCACTTCCCTTCATGAATATCGTTTCTACTTATACAGATGGACCGTTACACGAGGATGTTAGATGAGACGAAGCTGGACATTTTGGCGCGCATGGATGCCGAGCGCATTGAGATGGAACGAGTTCTGCAGCAGAAGCTCTCAAACCTGCGCGCGCAGTTGGAAACTGAAATTCAAAGGCTCCGCCCATCGCCAATGTCGGAACGCTAAAGTTTCCTGTGTACGGTACGCGTGCTGGGCATCTAGTGATCTTTGGATCATTGTCGGTGATGACTGTGACTAACGACGATAGAGAATTTGGTAGTGGATTACCATCTGATCGGCAAATTTAGTCAAATGTTTGACTCCCTTGAAGAGAAAATGTAGAATGTTGAAGAGAAAAATGAATATGCAAATGAAGACCCTTAATCTTCTGTACTTCAGTTTCCGCTAACACACACACACACACACACACACACAACCAAAATAGTTTCATGTTTGACGGGCAAAACCACCTGTCTGTCAGCAAGTGGCTAGAGCACGCTATGGTGTATCAACCTGTATTCTCCACGTAGCGTTTTCATTTGTCTTGGGGGACTGAAAAGCCAGCTAAATTTGTTATATACATTTTAGCAGGGTGCTAGAGTTGGCAGCCGTTTCAAAATAAGTTACTTTTATAACTGCTTGTCTGAAATGACTTAATCTTTCATGTCCTCAGTGAATTGGTTTAATCTTGGCACAAAAAATAATGATGTAGTTTTCATGCAGCATTATACAGACACCATGGGCTATTATGATTAATGACCTTGTTGCGGGGGGTGGGGGTGGAGAGGATAGTAACAATATAGCAACTTCGATTTAATAAGAAAAAAATTGTAATGGTCACGGAGATGTCACTGTGTCAGGAAACAAAATCAGTTTGCAGATCATTGTTATAAAACAAGTGTGGCTTTCAGAGCTAGCGAAAAAGTACATTTATTTCCTCTCACCAAATAATCGATGTACTTCCCCATAGCTCTCTTCATTATCTACTAAGGCTCAGGGCAATTATGATGATTCAGATGTTGTGAAGGTGTCTCAAAACCACTCTTAACATATCCCTCATCATTCTTAAATTATCAGTTTTCCTGCACTGTACAAAAAGAAAAATTAAGAAAAAAAAACATGAATTAAACAGACACAAAAATAATGGTTGCTGAATTATGAATTATTCAGACACAAGTGACTGTTGCATTCAATTGGTATTTTGTCAACCAGCAACCAAAAGCACAATAGTCTGTGATGTTAATACACTTCGAGCCTATCAACCACAAACAAAAGTTCCATCATGGTAGTTGACCTAAAGAAATCTATTATAAATAATACCAAAGATTGAATCATACAACAGAAAGTACTGAGCAGTTTGCTATTAACTGACTTCATTTGTAAATAGTCTGAAATGTTGTGTGTTATATAACTTTAAAAAATTGCCTTTAAATTGTACTGCACTGCCTTCAAAATTGTTCTTGCATACTGTAAACAGTCTCCAAGTTTAAAACATTACTTTTTTTAATTTACAGCATTACCGATATACATTCCCCCCCCTCCCCCCCAAATTTAATATATATATATGTTACAGAATGAAAGCAAAACTATAAATCAGTTTAATTTTCTATTGACTTTCAAAATGATAAAGATGTGTGAAAAATATTTCAAACAGAAGTCAAAAGCATTATTGTACTTTTAGTGTTGTATTAAATGTATGTACTGCTTACCAAGCTGTTAAGATCTCCCTAGAAATTGTATATAATTCTCTATTATATCTAAAAAGTTGAGTAATATTTAAATGATTATTCCTTAAATGTGGTCACCAGTATCTTTCATCTATGTATACTATACATTGTACTCATTCAAATACAACAACCTGTAAATTATATCAACCCCTCAACTAAAAATAATATTCTAATTAAATGCATATTTTAATTTTATGTAAGTGTGACGTTAGACTAAAAATCATGCCCATAAGCACTAATAGATGCTGGATGAAATACTTTCTTTTTGTTACTATATTCATTACCAGCACTAATCAATGTTTGTTTCATTTTACTTCAACCAAATACATTCCTTCACTTACAAGGATTTTAAAATATGAGGCCTTGTAGAGGTTTTTGAATTTTACAGAATTTTAACATAACTTTTGCATTTAATATTTTTTTCAACAGTGAATCATCAATTCGCGAGTAAAATTAATTGTGATTTTGGAATAATTGATACTTTACAGATGGAATCAAAGAAAGAAACGCACAAAGAAACTTACTTTATAAAAGTAGTTTTATTACATGTGAAAGATTAATTACATTTTGACTGGGACCTTTCTTAAATATACTCTACTTTTTTCAATTGTTTAATTATAATTAATATGTAATTACATGAGTTGGTTTTTTTTTTTAGTTTAAAATGTGACAGAATCTATAAACTGAATACATACAATTAAATAATATTCAATTGCCAGTATTATTTGTCAGAAGGTTGTGCTGTCCTGCACTGTGATCCTTAATACAAATTAAAATTATTCAATTATTCTTTCCAAGTGCATTCTCTATTGCTCACCTCTAAAATTCACAAATTTTAACTGAAGTTTTATATGGCTGTAAAGTGACAGAAAAATAACAAATTTAAAATAAAAGTTTTATATGGTTGTAAACTGGTAATAATTTTTTAAGCCTGTTGATGTATAACAAAATTTACTTTATATTATCCTAAATAAAATGTTAAAAGAGAAATACATTTTTTGTTTTGGCTTGCTATCTCTTCAGTTACCATAAGATGTACACATTGATTTAAGCTAAAGGTTAAATAAGGTATAGAGGTGTTTGATACTTATTATTCCAATGATAATAATAATGCTCTGAGTTTCTAAACACAGTAGTAATTGCAAGACTGCTCAATAACATTTTATCATAAAGACTCGTGTTACACATCCATTTATCCATCCATACATGCATATCTAAATTATTTTCAAGAAAGGTCATTAACTATACCTAAATTATGATTGATTCAAGACAAGTAGTTGCAGGACTACATAACAGACATTATATTACAAGAGTTCCTGTTACAATCATCTATCCATTAATCTTTACAACCATCCTTATATACATAACATATATAAATTATTTACAATGCAGGTTTTTATTCAAGGCATGCATGATTTTATAGTAAATTTCATACATGAAGAGTATGTATACTTTAAACCAATGACCTATTAATATTAGGGTGTTCCCAACAGTGGAGCGCTGAACCAATGACCTTAGTAGGTGTCTGGTAGTGGTACACTAAACCAATGACCTTAGTAGATGGCTGGTAGTGATATATTGAACCAATCACCTTAGCAGGTGGCTGGTAGTGGTGCAATGAAATAATTGCCGTAATAGTATGTGGTTAGTAATGGTACATTGAACCAGTCCCCTTAGATGGCTGGTAATGGTACACTGAAAACACAACACTTTAAGTTAGTTGGTAGTCTAACTATACCATATTATCAGTACTAAAAACATTTTTCAGATCTCAGAATGGCTTGAGACTTCCATCACAGGCAAGGAAAGCATGCTTAGTCATAGACTTACTTCAAGAATATAAAGGCACACAAATTACTGTCTGCCTAAATGATTTAGAACAGGGGTGCTCATGCCGCAGCCCGAGACAGGGTTCTATGCGGTCCCTGGAGGACTTTTGGATGTTACCATTATTACGAATGTAAAGCACATTATTTCATTATTTGTGTTGTTTTTTTCTACTGAGCCATCTATGTGGCAGCCCTCCACACTTATGACTGATTGAAGACAAGATGAACAATACCATCTATGACTGATTGAAGACAAGATGAACAATACTGTTTATGACTGATTGAAGACAGGATGAACAATACTGTTTATGACTGATTGAAGACAAGATGAACAATACTATCTAGACATCAGTTGAAGACAGGATGAACAATACTATCTATGACATCAGTTGAAGACAGGATGAACAATACTGTTTATGACTGATTGAAGATGGGATGAACAATACTATCTATGACATCAGTTGAAGACAGGATGAACAATACTGTTTATGACTGATTGAAGATGGGATGAACAATACTATCTATGACTGATTGAAGACAGGGTAAGCAATACTATCTATGACTGGTTGAAGATGGGGTGAGCATGGTAATCTAGGACTGATTGAAGACAGGATAAGAATACTAAACCATGACTGATTCAAGACAAGGTAAACTAGATTCTATTTCAAGATAGGAGAAGAGTGCTACACTAGTAACTGATTCAAGACAAGGTAAGCATATTAAACCACAGACGAATATGAACATAATCTAAAATGGTAGACAGGGATGAATATAATCATTTAATAAAAATGGATTTTCTTCAGTTTCTGAAAATAAGCGCACACAACCAAATTAACTAACCACAACTATTAAATCAATCATATGCTGGGGTTTTCTTCCACCATTCAATAAGAGGTTCTCCTTCATTCATGGGCTTTACAATGTCATGAGCCACTGGGTAAAATATAGTCTCTCTAATGGTATACCCTCTACCCGCTTTCTGAAATGCTATTCTAATTCTGTCTCGCACAGTTTCAGGGTTGATCCAGTTCGTATGGGGAGTGTCTGTAGGGAGATCATGCTGAGCAAATGATATTTCAGGCTGGAAAACTATGAAGCAATCTTCAGATTCAAATGCATAGCGTGAGCTTGAAGCAGGATAGAAAGGGGCAAATGTAGTGATGAACATGGTAACACTATTGAACTCAAAAATCCATCCCTTTTTATCCATGTAAGATTTATTCATGCAGTGTACTTTAGCAGGATCTAAGTCAGACAGTGTTTGAAGCACTCGCCGAACTCCTTGACCAAATCCCTGCAGAAAGACAAATTAAATTATTCAGAAAATAAATTGAGCATTTGAGTTCTAAATATAAAAAGTGAGGTTTGGTTATTAAGAATATTTTTCTTCTCCACCAATGAATAAAGATTCTTTTCTTCTGTTTGAATGATTTGTCTGCATTACCATATTTTTTTTAAAAAAACAAACACTAATTAACTTTAAATTATCATTGCACCTTACTTGTGGATCTGAGCCGAACTTGTCACCAGGCAACAGGAAAACAAAACCATCTAAGCCAAGTTCCTGACACAGGATTGTGAATTCCAGGAATGTCGGAGCACATCTGCAAATAAGTCATTGTGGCATTTAGTTACATGTGGATACAGGAGGATAAAAAGATGAGAAAAATATAATGTTGTTTAATTACTCTCTTGCTTGCTTACTGGAAACAACCCTATTTCTCAACTACATGCACTCACAATCAAAAAATGAATATACAGGACAGACGACAAATATGATGCATCACAAACTGTCTAGTCTAGGCTAGGCTAAACAATTAATATTCTATTTCTATAAGTTCTAAGCCCACCAAATTACCTTACTTGAATACAGTCCCTATTACACATATATGCATGACATAACTAAATAAAAAATAATTAAATAAATCCTAATGTTCAATAAATTTTATAATGAATGTATATCTGGAAAAATATAATCACAAGGGAAAATAACACACACAAGGAGAAATAATTCTAGTATACAACAGCCCAGTCACACTTAAGGAGAGATAATCCATGGTTTTTAATGTACTAATGTACATGCACTAGTAGTAGTACTCCATAGAACTCGATCAAGTTGGAGTGTACAATAGTGTACCTTTTTCAATGTTCATACAAATCAGAAATCATGCCCTGATCTATCTTCATACCTTTTTTCTACTGATACAAAAATACCTTTCTGAAGGAGAACTATTTGAGCAAAACTGATAAAACATTTTACAGATGAGAGTGTGATTTTTAAAAAGTAGTTTTAAAAAATTCTTTACAGGTAATGTGATACAGTGATCTTAAGATTCAGTGTGTTATGATTAGAAATTGTGGGGCGATTTTAGTATGCTTACATTTCTCCATATATATATATTACAATTATGATTACAATTTCAAAGTCATTCAATCAAAATCTAGTCACAAAAAAAAAATCTGCATGCACATGCATACACACACACAGAGACACCCACATACATAAACCAAACAAAAAATCATGGGCTGATTAAGTAAATGTAAAAAGATGAGAACAATAGCTATAAGGACAACTACAATCTTATAAGATAATCCATGTAGTTATGCACATACCTGTAAACATTCTCCTCTAAATATCCACCAATGATGCATGTAACAAATCCAAAACAAAACAAAAAAAAACAAAGTTAGTGTATGGACTTTTGATGATAAATTCAGCATACAAAATAAAATCTAATGATAAGCCATAGTAACAAAATGGATGTCATTTTACTTTTCAGTTGACTGGTTATACCCATGAGTATAAATGATAAAATGTTGCCATTGGTTATTCAATGGAAGACAAATATTTCATTTTTCAAGAATCCCATTTAGCAATAATGACAGCAGACAGTCAAGCTAATGTGATGGGGTAATGAGTGTAGTGTTATGGGTCACCACAGGATGTGAAATGAAAAACGATGATGGAGAGGACAATATGTCACAAGCTTGACGACAACCACAGGAAGATATGACAAAATGCAGCTTACATGGCAACTATTAATGACAACAAGATACAGCCACATCGGCCCACCAAACTCTCTTCTCACTCTTTGCTACGTCTCTCTCTTCCTCTGTACGCATACAATTTCTTTCCTACACACACACACTCCTAACATTAAATCCTGAAAGTACTGGCCACCAAACAAACCCCATCCAGCAAGTTGCTATGCACAACGAAAAATATGAACTAATGGCCTATTCTGTGCTTTCCTACTTTGGTTTAGATGTAAATTACTCCTTCATAGAGCTTAATGGCTTGCCTAATTTGTTTCCCATCATCTGATGTCAGCCTATCATTTCTTGTTGATGTCTTACAGGTTGTGGATGTACAGATGGTGAATTTACAGAAAGCAGATGTTTGAGATGGGCTGTGCAAGCTTAGACTGCAGATGTGTAGATTGTCATGTACAGGTCAGGTTGTTGATGCACAAGTTACATGTGGACCAATTCTAGATCATCTGCAGCATACCTGTCCATGTGTTTAAGCAAAATGTTTCTTTTGTTTGATTTTAAATTAAAGAACTGTGTACAACAAAATAACCCATGCAACTAAACAATAAGCCATAATTAATACTTAGAATCTGCAATGTGGGCATACATTGCTAAGCTTCTAACAGTTTAAGGACTATAAGTATTATTTTCTTTATTGTTTTGAACTTGTCACTCACTTACCAAAGCAGCAGCATGGTCATGGAGGAAAGGAAAACAGAAACATGGAGGGGAAAATACCCATACATACATGAAAGCATTCTTCTGTACTACTTTTCAAAATCTATTTGGAATCGATTCAGTAAACACTATTCTTTGTATTTTAATATTCTGGACAGATCTACTTACCAAGTGAAAGATTCATATCCCAGTCCTTACTACTCCACAATTTGGCTTTTTTTGCAAAGATGCATTCTGTTCCAAGTTTAATGGGGTTGAATTTTTCCATGACAGTGCTTTTTTCTGCATCATAGCATACAAAGTCTTTGATGGAAAGAGCCACCTCTGCTCTACGGTCTTTGCTGAGAACAGGTGCTTTGGGTTTTCCCTTCAGTGGGTTTAATTGCGCTCCTTCAATGAATGGTCTGTCAGCATTGTCCAGAAGGTATATTGAACCTATAATAATAAAAAAAATAAGGTTACAAGATTTTGTGTGTCTGTGTGTATGTGCATTCCATACATTTTGGCATAGTGCAAGAGGGTGTGTGCTATGAGTTCAAGACCCACCCTAGCTGGCAATTTTTTTTTCTAATTGAACATCCTCTCCCTTGCTTGAGACTGTCAAGGTCATTACTTCCATAACATTGTGAAGCACTTATAGATAATAGGATATGTAGTGTTAAATAAAAAATCACATCATCCTTTAAATATTTTTATGACTTTCTTCTTTCCCCCTCTCATTTATTCACAGCAAATTCTGGGAAATATGACTCTTCCCTGCTTTGCCCCTAGGAAACAATATCCCTTAACTTTGATGAGTAAAACTACTAAAAGCTCTGTAAAAATTAAAATATAATTGTAACTTCTTTTTGTTAATGATTAAAAGCAAGTTAAGTAAAATCAATAATGTATGAAAAACATAAGAATAAGATCTCCTCTAAACAAAATATATGAAACTAAGAATATAAGTATAGATAGTACATAGAGTACATAGTACATAACAAAACTGAGAAGAATTCAAGAGACAAGATATTAATACTATATAATAGTTTAGTTTAAACTTGCTACTCTTTAAGTGGTTATGGTATTTTATTAAAGGAGCAGCATTTTAACCTCAAAATATATAAATAATATTACCTAAGTCGGTATTACAAGTCGTAAAAATCTAACAAACCTTCTTGAAAGAGCCTTAGATTAATCTATTTTGCATTTATAATATTAAGACTTAAAAGTAAGATTTGGTTAAGAAAAGTACCTATCAGTATTAGAAATGTCATTAGTGATATCCAAGATAATGAAATTGTCACTGTTGTATACAAGAACCCTCCCAAACTCAATACCCGGATCACTGCAGACAAAGAACAACTATGTGTTTTTACTTTGCTTGTTTTCGCCATTAGAGCCTTAGCACCGGAATGAAACTTAACACTAGTATTAGTAGTACTAGTAATCAACTATGCCTTAGAATAGATCTTGGTTGCTTTTCTAAGTTGACTCGACGACAGTTAAGAAAATAAATCTCTTAAAATATAATATATATATGATTTATCTCTCAAAAGGCTCCCTACATGACGTCAATTTCAAGAAACAATTTATTCAACGTTGCTACTATTGACGTGGAACTGTTTAATTATCACAATATTTAGCGAGCAATGACAACAGATCCGGTTAGTGAGTTTAAAATATAGAACGTCTCTTCAAAGACGCATTAAGTTTAGGATTCATTAAATTACTTTTATTTTACTTGTAATGTTCTCTTCCGTGTGTGTGTGTGTGAGGAATCAAGTAGAAAATGAGGATAATGAGGATGAATGAAACGAGATGTGTATGTGTAGGGAAGGAGGTGTGTGTGTGTGTGTGTGTGTGTGTGTGTGTGTGAGTAAAGGTAGGCAACTCTTTTGGATGAGACGGAAGTAAACAAAAGCATGCGGCTACATTTTAAACTCATGAACCAGCCTAACAAAAAAACACTGATATGAGGTTTTAGACTTATCTAACCTAGAAAGCTCAAGAAAGTGAAATAAATATTTTTAATTTTAAGAAGTTTTATTCTTTGTTGCTTTGAAATTACAAAAAATTCTCAAAGATTAAAAACAAATATATCTTTTGTTTTTAATTTAAGGTTTGAGTTGATCCAGTATTACGTGTTAGAACGGAATAAAAGTAACTTAATTTTAAAAGTTTAGTTCAGATCAAATACTTTTCAATTTAATTAGTGCTAAAAGTTCAGAATAATATTATGTAATGCATTCTTTTCTTTCTCACTGCTCTAAATTTAGTCTAAACTGCACGTGTTACCAAGGAAATAGTTCAGATAGTATGACGCTTCCAACCTCCATTACGACATCGGACATGACTGTTATCAAAACTTATGATGATTTTTGTTGAACTTGAATGCGGAAGTTATGCCACGAAGGCAAGAAGTGACATCACGGGGATGGAATTGAAGTTAGGATGCACTTCAGTCACCTAAGGATTTACCTTTTATATGTGTTGTTGAATATTTGCAGCTTTCGTGATCCAGAGGGTGTGATAGCAAAAATTAAAACAACTGCCATGACAGAGAATGTTTCTAATAATAGCACCACAAAATGTTAGTATACATTATAGTACTTACATATTTATATTTTCAAAGTAAAGAGTCTTTAACGAAGATTTAAAAAAACCCCAAGTTTGGAATAGTTTGGCATTTTGTGTAATAGTTTACCGATTTTATTTTAAAACTTCTTTTGTTTTTGTTTTTCTAATATGTGGAGGTGGTTCTCTCTCACACACAGACACAAAAAAGCAGAAACTTCTGTTTTTCATACCTTAAAACAAAAATGTTTATTTTCTTTTATTATTTTTAAATGAATAGCATTTTGCATATTTTTACTTGTTTAAACATGCATTTTTGCTCACAATTTTTTGAAGTAGTATCACTGTTTTTGCAGTAACTGAGTAAAGCATTTATGGAAATGTTCACATGACATAATTGATAATAATTAATATGGAGTGTAGATGAGTTAGCAGTAGATCATATACAGTCTACTAAAGTTGTGTTTAGTGTGAATCTGTTTTATTCTTTTGTTCGTTTTAATTTTTCTGTGCATTCATGTTAATTGTATATATTATTATATATATGAGAAAGAGTTGATATTAAATTGATGTGAAACTAACATTGTATTTAAATCTATATTTTAAATTGTATAGTTTATAATACATTTATTGAATATAATAGTATTTAACATTTGATAGAAACTAGAATAGTAAAGCAGTTTTGGAGTGGTAAAATGATGGTTAATGAACTTAAGTCATAAGCAAATTAATGAATTGACTGACACAAACTAAAAATAGCTTTAAAAGCATAAAACTTAATTTTAGTCTTTAAATTTATCAGTAATATACTTTTAAGTATTTGTACATTGTTAATATATTTGCAAATTTCCACATATTTGTTTTGTAAATTGTCATGGTACATATGCCAGTTTGTCAACATTTATGTTTGTATACATACTATTTTAGTATATTAATTTTCCACTAAGCAATTGAGAGATGCTATTGCTGAAACATCTGCCAGCTATATTTATTATTAAACAGGAAATCAGCTGCTTCATTCATTTTATTCATGGTAATAAATTATTAATACACCAGTTTTAACATATATTAAATAAAATTCTATATAGTAAAAGCTGATTCATATTAATATTTAGTTAATTATTTAGTTTACTTTATTGATATGGTGGTTCTTTTCAGGTATTCTTTCAAGAAAATGTATGGAAGCAAAACATTCACTTTCTCAGGCTTGTTTGGAGGACTCTATTCCATACAATACTTCAGTTATTTTCTTTCAAGTATCAGGGAAGGGCTGTTTAAATCCAGAAGTTAACCCATTAATTTATGGCTGGTTCAGGCTGATTCCTCCTTGGAATATTATTTCGCAATGTTGGTAGGTTTTATAAAATACAAAATATGTAATTATTGTTTTAACTGTACATTGCTTTAGTCAGTTTTCTTAATCTATGGCAAGTGAACAGTTTTCAATAATTTTTAATCAATTTACTAAATGTATTGAAAACATATTTACATACATTTGTGAGTGTGTGTATGTGTGTGTGTATCTATGTGCAATATGTTTCCTTTTGTTTAATTTTCTTAAAGACTTAGAAAATAACTAATTTAAAGATATATAAAAACTGATTAGTTATTTTTTATTTATTTATTAATGGTTCTTTTTTTTTCTTTGTTAGTAATCCAGTACCATAAGTCATAGTTTGATGTTTTAAGGTAATGATTTCTCACTGTTTTTGGAGACTGTTAACAGTGTCAGACATCTTAATTTGCTGATGTTTGGTTGTGATTTTAATATTACAGTAAAATTTCATTTTGTCACAATCAGTCTATTAAAATTTTATGAAGAAAGGACATCCTGAATCAATCTTTTTTCTGAGTAGAAGGACAAAGAACAATTGTTAATTTATAAAATATACTAAAATATACTAATTACTACTCTTATCATGAACCAGAGCTAAAATTAAAATATACCTGAAATAATAATTTCACATTCATTCATTATATTTTGAGCAGCTAGTATGTATGATATGTTATTTAAATAAAATTGATTTGAAAAGTTAATAGCAGCATAAAACATAAGACAATTAAGTGCTGTATAAATAATTCAAATAATAGAATTATTTATCTCATTTCTATAGTTTACTTTACATGCATATTTATCACGTTGGTATCGAAACATCTTATATAGACTCTTCATTGCTGTTTAATTATTTATCTTATAGAATCATAAATTATTATAAACACAAATTTAGTAAATATTTGGTGCAACTAATGAAAATTATTTTGTTCTAGGGGCAAGACTATGTGTGCAGTTCATACTGGAAAAAAATTAAAAATTGTTCTAGGTGTAGTTGTCCTGTTGGAGTCAGAACAGAGGCTGGTTTTATTTTTGATACTTCTTGACAGAAGTACAAAAGGTTTGTAACTAATGAATATTTTTTTTTTAATTTTTACTTTTTTTATTGAGGAAAAGGTGGATGGATTAAGCATATAGATGGGTTCCTTCTTCAGCAGACAGCAATTGAGCTCTGAATTATTAAGCAACGGAACTATGTGAGGCCCTTAAATTTATCAACAACAGAACTTTATGTGAGGCTTTGAATTAATAAACAACAGAACTGTTATGTGAGGCTCTGAATTAATAATTAGTAGAACTTTATGTGAGTCTTTAAATTAATAAGCAACAGAACTGTTTTGCGAAGCTTTGAATTATTATGCAAGAGAACTGTATTCTGTACATTTTAACAAAGTATCTGGATAGGAAGTAATAAATTTATTAATATTAATAATAATACTAATTGAACAATGCAGATTTCAGTTCATTCTTGACATTCACATATCACATTATCTGTGATAAAGTATAAAAATTAATAACAAATAACCTGCATAAATTTCCTTTCTACAGATTAATTTAAAGTTTTATCAAAGTAATAATTCTAACCCAGGCTGATATGCCCCCAGTTGGGAGGCTTTGATATTGAGCAGTTCACATGGTGGTCAGGACCCCAGAACATAGTGTAAGGAATCAAGTCCCTCCAGAGCTACATGAGGCCATGGCCATCCTAAGACAAAAGGCCACATGCAAGCTCTGGAGAGGAAGTAACGGAACCACCACTACCACCTTCACCAACTGATTTATCAAGTTTTACAGAGTAATATTTATGGCTTGGGATTCAGGAGTAAACAAGTCTTTTCATCATATAGTCATTGCATGCATATTTGGATCACAGATAGGCCTTTTAGCTCCTCCAGTATCTTCTTTGATCTGCAAATGAAATGCAACTCAACTAATTTCTGTTTTCAAGAAAAGATTTGTACACAGAACTGGCTTTAATATAAAAACTTACTTTATATTTAAAATTAAACAATAAAAATCTTGCATCTTGGCCAGTTTTAATAAAGGATGAAAAGATGATGTGGAAGGTGTTTCATCATTTTATTATCTCACTATGCAGCATTGGATTCAGATTAAGGCTGATTTTAACTAAAAATAAAAATAAATACAGATTTTATTTATACAGGAAATTTTTTTAAGTGAAAATTGTTTATATTATTGATGCAAAGGGACAAAAATAGTGAAATAGAAAATTAGTTCTGTAACATTGGTTATAACCAGTTGGAGTTCACATAGAGAATTTTGATTTTTTTAAAAAAATCATATTGATGCAAAAGGGTCAGGCATTTTTAAATAGAATTTGGTCTATTAGAAAATAGGATCTGGTCTATTAGGAAATAGGAGCTGGTCTGTTACAGTTATTTGCATTATGTTTCTAACTGAAAAAATAAATATGAAAAAAATAAAAGCAATTTGTTTTCATTTTATTTAATGCTTGAATAATGGGGTAAACTGCCTCAATCAATTGAACTGTCAGTCACGGTTGAAAAAAAACGATTGTTGAATTTCCTAAGATTTCTTATTTTATCGATTGAACAAATAATCTCTTTTATTTCCAAAATTTACTATATTGTAATGTGAATTCAAAATATAGTTTCACATATAAATTAAAAAAATTAAATTCAGACATGCTTGAAGAAAACCAAACCTTCTCAAAGTAACACTACTATACTTTGCTTTTTCTACTCAACCAATCTGGAACTTGCAAAATAGTTTTTGATGCTTTCCTTTTTGTCATTGACACTGTCAAAATGTTTATTTATCTGCATCTTTACAGCTAATATGTACAGTTAAATGATGAAATTATGTATTTTTTTATGAACTCTACATGTCTCCATTTATTCTAATTATGAGAATGAAAAATTCACTGGAACAAATCCATTTTAGTGCAGTAAAATATGTTAAGTACCTCACAGTCTAAATATAGTCAAAAGTATATTTTACTTTATCTTTAAACAGAACAGTGCATTTTTACTTTAAAAATTAAAAATGCAACCAATTAGGTGTTATGTTTGTTTATTCTTAGACCATATATATATATATTTCTTGTCTTATGAACGTATGTATCTGTGAGCTGTTTTGTCAATTTTGGTGAATTTTCCAACCTTTCTGACATTTGAGCTAAATTTTCAATACCCGTCATTTTGGAAAATATTTTAGATGTTCAGTTGTTTTAGATTTTCAGAACACTTTTTGCACTGCTTACTCATATCAATTTCCCAGTCACGATTTAGTGAATATAACTGTTTGACTTTAAATCTACAGAACACTATTGCACACTTTAATTAGGTAACTTTCCTGGCCTCATCAGTATAGTGAGTAAGTATAACGGTATGACTTCATCAGCACTGAAATGAATACAGAATCTTAAACTACTAAATTTTCTTTCTTCTTTGTAGTGGTAGTATTGTCTATGTACATGTACAAAGGAGTAGTTTCATCTGTAGTTGTGGTAGAATAAATATTCAAGTTAGCCAAAGATAATTTATTTGTTAATGTTATTCTGTAGAATTATGTTTTTATTAATGATATTGAATATCAGGAAAGCACTTTTTGTTCAGTTAGAATTAACTTGAAGTTTCATTATCAGATTCAACATCTATTACTATTAATGTTTTCCCCATCAACTGACAAACATTTTCTTTCAGTGCTAAACTGAATTTTATGACGAATCCAAATTTTAAATTTTAAAAATTCAGATGTGTTTTTGATATCTTATATATCTGGATTAGCAGTAAAAATTGTGTCTTTCTAAAATGTGTTGAACTTCTTTTGTTTTAATCTGCAGATAGTTTTAATGGGAGTAAAGATGAAAAGTTTAGATTGTCAGTTTCAAAGGTAAAACTTTCTTCTGCAAGTATAGACAAAATGAATCTTCATTTGGATAATTTTGTCCTTCAGCAGAAAGGTGCTCATTTTAACAAATCAAACTTTTTGTTACGGAAGAAGAGATATTTGCAAGACACTTTAGATAAGTCATTATCTCATTTACTTAATATTTCTCGTTTAAAAACTTACCCTCAATACATAGATGATGATAGTTCACTAGCTTACAAGAAAAGAAAATCATATTTTAACAAGGATAGCACATTTCAAGATCTCCTGGGCTTAGGTAACAATTATTTCAAAACGATTCCTAATAATTCACCTCATATCATACAAACTTTACCACAAAATAAAAAGCAGACTGGTGAAAGCTCACACAAGGCAAAAAGACATCTGATAAACTGGAAGAAAAAAATATATGACAGTAATAGATCAAAAAGGTGGTTTGACAACAAAATTTTAAAATTGGAAGGGGATCTCCAGAGGTCACTATGGCATTTAATCAATGGCAGTCATGTGGGCAAGAGAGCTCCAAGAGATAATTTTCTAGAGGAGTTGTATGCTAATTTAAATAGCCAAAGCAGAATAATGAAAAATGGCTATGGTGCACCTTCACACATGTTAGTTTTGAAAAGCAAAGTGCCTACTCCACCACGCCTTTCTTCATTTAAACGAAAATCGACTGTACCAAGTTTGACTTTATATCCACCCGGTTATCCTAAATCCATTATAATACCTCCATCTTCACCACCCAAAATTGTACCACCCCCTCCTGTGGCCGCAGTGCCCCGCCTACAGTTCACAAATCCATGGCAGGATAGGGTCACCAAAAACATCAGCAGATCTGTGCTGAGTTTGAAAGTCACTGAGCACAACATACTGTCAGCAGAGAAGATTTTGCTAACAGCACTGTTTAATTTGAAGAAAACCCTAACACGCACACTGGAGAGAACATCATATTGGAATCAAAGGTGGATGCTGCACAAGCTAGAGCAAACTGTATACAATGCCACTCGTTTTGCTGCTTGGTCCATGGTCCAAAAGGTAGGTCAGATTATACTTTCTTTTAATGTACACAGACCCTTGTTTCCTGAAATTCATGCTGTAGATACTGATTTGCCAAATGCTGTTTTTGTCTGTACTAAGTTTTGTACACATATAATATGCCTTGTGAAAATTCCTGTTTCTTTTTTATAAATTATTATTATTAAAGAAGGCATCCATGTAGAGCCTTGTAAACTTTTATAATTAATACACAAATGATAAGAGGATTCATTAGTTAGTGGTGACTTGTTGTGTACAGTCCTCTTTTTTTTTTTGTGAGAGCATATGGACTTTTTAGATAAATTAACCATACTTTATCATTATGCAACCAGATATGTATACCCTAGCAGTCTCATTATAGAGGTCTGCTAGGTACCAAATGATATATGACTTTGTAAAATGAATCATAATCATGTATTTTATTGGTATATGAATTACACATATACATGTATGTGTATTCAAATTACACTGCAAATAGGTCTTGAAAACAGTAAAATTAATTTTGCTTTAAAGGTAGTGAAGTGAAACCTTGAAGTACATCTTTATAATGTGTATCTCTTATGGTTATTACGTTTAATTAACCCTAAAATGCTGTCTCATTCACTAATGAAATGAAAGATAGAAAGTAAAAAAAAAAAAGTATTATGTTAGAAATAAGAGAATGCTTAATCACTTTATGACAAATAGCCATATACTGTACATTTATAATAGTGTTTCAGGATTAAAAAATAAATTTATCTAGAAATAATATGTGATTTGAGACACTTACTTACTAATCAATCCTAAATGATTTAAATAAGAAAGGAGTACTACAGAAAATTTGAAATGGAAAACCCCAAAATGTATGACAAACCACTAAACAAAAATACTGACAAAAGTCAGTAAATGAGAAAGTGAAATTGGCTTGACGTAAAAATATAGTGCACTGAATGAAGAAAGGTTTCACATTTTCTTAAATAATAATTTATTTTTGCTGTAATTTGAATCACCTATAATTCTAAACTAAAATATGATGAGTATCAAACTCATATCAATTCTCTAAAGCTTTCACATTTATAAGTAAACAATATGGCACATTATTAATTTGGTTTTCAACATAAATTAATAATATTTGCATTTAATTTTACAAAATAAAGTAATATTACAGAATAATGCAGTAAACTGCCACCAACAACAAATATAAACATTACTATTAAAAAAAATGAAGTAAGAATATTATTGTTGTTGTTAATGTTACAGTTATTACTTGTTCTGTCAGTTAATGAATTGTTACATTATTAGAACATATATTCTTTCTTCTTGCAAATGACCTATTCCCAGTAATAACTGAAAGTTTAAACATAAATAAATGAGTATGGTTGGTCATGCTTAGGTTAACTGTGAGAAGAGTTTCCATTCCTTTGCCTTGATAGCCACCGTCCTTCCTTCAATAACTGCCACCTTCTGATCAAATACTTAGGTTGAGTGAGAGACTTGGTGATGTTTGACTGAACCAAAATCTACAGTCTGCTTTTCTAGACAGATTGCGAGAGCATTTTGAAGTGAGATCAACTAAGTCCCCAATAACAACTTGTTCAACTCATTCCTTGATGGACAGTTTTATAAAGCAGCTTTCTGAATGATGCTCATTTAGATCAAAGTAGCTGCATATTGACCAGTATAGTTAGATTGGACAGACACCCTACAGACATTGGCCTTTTATGAAGTGAGAGCAAAAATGGGTTATCATGTTTGAACTGTAATATCTCCCACAAAATGAGTCTTAATCAATTATAAGAGTAATCAAAGTTACTCAGAAATGATTTTATCATTAAAAAGTCTACTTAGAAAATATTTTGGTTCAGTGCATTTATTGGAAAACCAGTGATACATTTTTTTAAATTTAAAACCTGATAATAAGGAATACAAATATATTTTTAAAGTATAAATTAAAAAAAGATATATTGAAAATTGTTTTACTCACCCGAATTATGGTCAAGTATCCAAACTCTGAAGACTGAGCTAATTAATAATTACCTTTGCACATTCAAGAACAAACATATATACAAATACAATGCAAACACTCTAGAAGGGTGTGGCTGTTTTGAACAAAAGGATAGGAAAACATACTGAATTGGGTTCTGTGCTATAAATAAGTAGGTGTTTGTATTTTTGTTGTTGTTAAATTAACCACCAACACTGCTGTAAATGTAATTGTTAAAATCTTGTGAATGTTAGTTAAACAAACAAATAAATTGCAAAACAAACAAAATACCTTTACTTGCAGGGTGGATAGGTGGGATTGATAGGTGTTAGTGTACTAACACTTTACAATTTATTGGTGGTATGGGGCCTGACACTCCTTGCATAACATTCCTTCCTGAGCACAACCCAAAATTGTATCCTTGTGGACTTGTTGCTTGAGATGATAATGGCAGCAATTTCTCTTAGGCATCTTGATGTTGACATGATCTCACATATTTTCATTGTCACAGGACAATGCTCTCTCTCAACTTCAGGATGTCATCATTTTCTGGCACTGAATCCAGCAGTGAGTTAAGTGGCATATTCATGACGAAAATCTAGATGAGAAACGTTTTGTCAGTAGCCTGCAGTGAAGGTCTAGTCATAAATTAGGAAAGTGTATGTGATAGAGAATTTACTAGAAATAAAAAATGCATTTCCAGGCCTTCTTGGAATTCCACCCAGTCATATTTCATCCTCTTACGGTCATGAATGTCCACCCCATTCAAGTGAGCATTGTAGTCAGAGAGGGCTTGTGGCTGGAGAACAGACTGACAAACACCATTGGGTCCAATGTGTCAGTAAGCTTCTTGCATGGAGGCTGGGTCACTGAAGGTTACAGGATGGCCACTTGTTTTTGTTTTTTTTTATCCTGCCACAACACTGTGGTCAGATTTCACTATGTTGTAGATTTGGCACCCATTTCATTGTGGGAAACTTTTTCTCTGCTGTCTTATAGTTCGACAGGCATATAGCCCTCTCTTCAACAAATCTTCCATAAGTTGGGAGATGTAAAAAAAAATATTGTCAAAAAAAGAACTGTCTGCATGAAGTCTGGTTCTTTAGACAGCTTTGTGACAACATAATGACAGAGTTCATTAGGCACTGGCTGGGGATCTTCACACCCAAGGTAAATTTTGAACTTGCACAAATATGCAGTGTCACTGTTACAGGAGCATCCACAATTTGAAACCAAGCTTGACTGGTTTTGATGGTATGTACTGTAGATACACAAGATACCCTATAAAACAAATCATTGATTCATTTGTAGCCAGATAATGCCCATGTTTGAATGTACAGTGAATGTAGTTTCCAGAGTGTCCATCACTTCTTTCACTTTATATAAGTGGTATAAGTTCAGATCTCCTCTGGCTGGCTATACCCATCTGTCACTGAAATGAAGATATGAAGTATAATGAAGTCAGGCTGATAAAACAATTTCTGGCAAAAGTCAATTTTATGCCAACATTGCCAATTAAAGGATCTGCTGACCAGTAGAGATCAGTGTAAGGTATGCTTTCATTATGAAAATATCTGCTAGCATTGTCTGCTCAAATTTGGCACTTGTACCAGCACCTTGCTGATGTACCACTTGGTGTTATGTCTATCAATAGTGCTTTAGAAATTATTATTATCTCATGATCCTAGAAAACCTATTCATCTCATGATCCTAGAAAAAACTATTATCTCATGATCCTAGAAAAAATATTCATCTCATGATCCTAGAAAACCTATTCATCTCATGATCCTACCTATTATCTTATGATCCTAGAAAACATATTCATCTCATGATCCTAGAAAACCTATTTATCTCATGATCCTAGAAAAACTATTATCTCATGATCCTAGAAAAAATATTCATCTCATGATCCTAGAAAACCTATCATCTCATAATTCTAGAAAACCTATCATGTCACAATCTTAGAAAACCCATGATGTCATAATCATAGAAAATGTATCATCTCATAATTCTAGAAAACATAGCATATCACAATTATAGTAAACCTATGATGTCATAATCCTAGAAAATCTCTCATTTCTGCATGTAGTTGCCCTACTGAATATTTAAACACTCTTCTCCGACCATGTATGCAGGATACTTACTTTTGATAATGATAAGACTCAGGAACAATATTAAAACACATTTCATTTCAAACATTGATTTTGCACTGGTTGCTGCTTAGTTTTGTTTCAACCCAAACATTGATTTTGCACTGAATGTTGCATAGTTTTTCCACCCAAACATTGATTTTGCACTGAATGTTGCATAGTTTTTCCACCCAAACATTGATTTTGCATTGGATGTTGCATAGTTTATCCACCCAAACATTGATTTTGCATTGGATGTTGCACAATTTTGTTTCAACCCAAACATTTATTTAGAATGATGTTTCATCTCTTGATACCTGTATTCCTCATAATGATAGCTTTTAGCTCTTTCTCATTTTCTTAACCGACAAAAATATTGGTTCTGTCAACTATTTAAATGCACTTAGTTAAACTATTGTTGACCATGAACAGCTTTCAATTGGATGATCATCTTTATTTTAATTCCACATGAATGGTGTCTTGTAAAACCTGCTTGATCATTAAGCCGTCATCTCCTCATACACATCATTCATACATAAATAGACTTATTTATTTCATTGTTCATATGTTATTGATTAATTTAAGAATTACAACATTTTAAGATTTACTAACATGCAGAACATATTCATTTTTTTTTTGTTTATTTGTTGTTGTTTGTTTTATGACAAGACCTGTGAAAGGTCTTTGAGATTGGCCCAGGAAGCAGGATATATCTACTGGTCTGAATGGACTACTTGGAGTGGATGTTCTGGTGATTGCAATTCACCTGGATTCCGTGTCCGGCACCGTACCTGTAAAAGCGGACGTATATGTATTGGACCCAGTTTTGACATAGTTGTCTGTGCTATGAAGATTAAATGCCAGGGTGAGATAAATCTCTGTTCTATGAAGGTTATATATATATATATATATATATATATCACATATTTCAAACGAAGTATTAAGTTTACTTATAGCTAAACTCATGGGATATCACATCTTAATGGGTGTTTAGTAAAATCAAATCCAAATATTGCATATATATTTGCAAAATCATATATAAAATTAAAGTAATTTCAGTTATCTTGCAAAATGTAATATGTCAGTGATTTGTAGAAGTACAAATAAAACAGCAATCAGAAATCTCATCGGTTCCCAATTTCTTCTCTTTGCCTTGTTAAGACTTTGAGGACACCAAATGACTACTCTTAGCTGAAGCATGTTCACAATTTGTAAATGTTTTTCTTATGATAGAGTTTTGATTTTAGAAGTGTCACATCTTCAAGATAAGAAACAGTAAGTACCAGTATTGCCCCTTAATGTCATTAGTACTTCTGCCAACTAGAGAGATTATTGAATTATTGTGTCTTTGAGTAAAATCAGAATTCTTGCAGTCTAGGCTCTTGCAGTTTCTTATATCTAATACTAAAAATCCATAGGAAAAGTTGAAAATCTGTACTACTACTAGTGATGTATGAATGGGTAAATACAACTATTAATTATTGGTGTTGTCTGCCATAATCACTCTTCTCTTACACCACAGCTAAGGCACAAATTCAGCAATTTATGAATATGATTCATCACATGCCATTCACAGGGTTCGTAGCAGTGCTGAAAAGCTCTCGAAAAATGAGAACCATCTTGAAAAGTACTTGAATTTTATTTAGTCCTTGAAAAGCAGTTGAATTTGTCTATATAAACCCTTGAATTAGTTGAAGTTCTCGATTTTTAAAGAAATATCCTACCTCTTTTTCCTCTCCATCACTTTGAATTAACATGTTTATTTTAAATAATCTTGTAGATGATATTTTTCTTTATCTTTTATCATATACCTGCAATCTAAAAGAATATTGTGGGTCCCTTGCACACAGAATCAACTTTCTGGATGTACATTGGTAAAAATTAAAATCTTGTAGAGATGGATTTGTTCAGTTGCATTTATGAAAATGTTTAGTTTTATAATTTAAAATGTGTTGTCCTTAATCAAAACACCAAACACGAACATACACATGAAAACACACACACACACACACACACACACCAGGATGTGATACCAATGAAAGCATTATTTTTTTAACCTTACTCTGTAATTCATTCTGATCCTTGTAACAAAACAAGTCACTTAGGAGATAATTTTCACAAAGAAAAATATCATCATTTGATTTTCATTGATTTATTTTAGGCATCTCATCAGTATGACTCATATATGCTTGAAATGAAAATGGAATGGGTTTTTTTTATGTCATTTTTTAATAAGGTTATATCACTTATCAGATTACAATCTTTGGGTACAGACCTATATATACATATGTACACACACAAACATGCATTTATAAAACTAATTTTAACAACAGCAAAGTGGTTAGAATGGGCCCCTTGGAACAGATGTTCTGCAACCTGTGGGTCAGGCATTCAGACACGATCAAGAATCTGTCTAACAGAAGATGAAGACACTCCTTGCAATGGTGATTCTGTGGTTTCGAGGAGCTGTCCAGGAATACCCTGTAAACAGGTATGGAGAAATAACAACTCAGATATGCTAAAACCATTCACTAGTGCTAGATGTGTAGGTGTGTAGATGCCATTCATTAAAGCCAACTCTTCAGAAATATATATGTAGACAGCATGTATTAGAGCTATATAGTATTTGCGTTAATGGATACTGTTAGCTAAATTGAAAGTGCAAATAGGATTTTTTTTTAAAATAGGCATGTATTTGTGGTTAGAATAAGATTAATCATTTAAGATAATTGCAGTCCTTGGTTAAAATTAGAAGGGGATTGATATAATCAGTTAGTTTCAGTCATTTAAATTAAATAATATATACTGCTTTTGTGGTGGGTTACAAATGACTTTTGTAGCAGAAAACTACTAATGTTTCGGCCATTTGACTTTATAAAACATGATAGAGAATGTAGTGTTGATTTATAAATACAGGATTTGGGGGCTGCATTTTACTGTTTCATTGTCATATCTTTTGTTTTCTGTTGGTTTTTGTAATGTATTTTTCTATATTGCATCAGGATGATTTTTGTATTTTTTCATGCATATAATACTCAACTGTATAAATCTAGTTGCCCAAGTGAAATCACTTCCACCTCCCATAAAGTCTTAGAGGGTGAGTAAGTGACATATGCTTGATGATCAAATTAAAGTCTTGCTTGTTGCTTCTAAAAAGTTTCCAAATCCTGACATCTGCCAAAGTCAGTGAATGTTGGTGAATTCTCTTTAAATTCAGTTATTTGCTTTGAAATATAATTTTACAGTTGTTTTGCTTCACAACAAGATACATTTTTAATATTTCTTGAGCAACATTTCTGGAGTGAAAACATTTCAGCACTATTCTCACTGTTGTGTGTTGACTGATGCTCTCACCAGTTAATAATTGTAGTTTTTCTTTCTGGAATCTGAAGAAATGGAAATAGATTTGAGACTGCAGCAAGGATTGTTCATAGAACATGAGAACTGATTATGTCACTCCATTTTCCCAGTCTTCATTGGTTTCCTGTTCGTATCAAATGCAACTCAAGATCAGTCTGGTCCCAACCCTACGTAACTTTTGATCTCACACAACTGCTAGAAGCTCGCACTCATAATCCAATGACATATTTTCAACATTCTGACATCTTTGTATAAGGTCAGTGGTCATTTACTTATCAGAGTCCATCTACCTGGCATGTGCTGCCATTTTGATCTGAGATGGAAGAAGACCATAGACATCTTTTCAACAAGAATAGCACAGTGGCAATGTTTGATTGGGTATTTCGCATGTAATATTAGATCTGGTATAAGATTAAGCACACGCTTAAGTCTTTATTATTATTATTATTATTCATAATATATTATTCACCCATTTTTTTCCACAACTTCAACTGACTGTCGATTATGAACCAAGGTCTCGGAATCTTACCAAGATTCTGGGAGATCCAAGGTTTTATAAAGGATTTAAGCATTTTAAGGGGTAATTCTGTGTTGTCCAGGTATTTTATATAGGTAGCCTTCCAATTCAGGTGTTATGTTCCCCAAAGATCCTATCACTACAGGTATTACCTCTGCTTTTACATTTCACAGTCTCTGGATTTCTAATCTAAGATCCAGGAATTTTTCTGTTTTTTACTCTTTCTTTTATTTTTATGTTTCTGTCACTTGGAACAGTGACATTGATGATTGCTACTGTTTTGTTAGACTTATTGAAAACTTCAGTTATTATTATTATTTATTATTTTTTTTTAAGAAAAAATATTTCTAACTGTCCATCCATTGTGGTAGAAAGCAAAGTAAACACTTTATACCAGTTTTATAATGGGGAATAAAATTGTGATCATATTTTCATTACACTAGAATGCAGTGTAATTGAAACTGATTTGACCTTGGGAATTATTCATTTAGATGTATGTGGTGACAGATAATGAAGTTATCTTTTTGATTAAATGAGTTATTTCTCATGTTTTCATTACTGATTTCTCTTAGTATATATTGCATCTTCCTCAGTTTTCTTTTAAATTATTTTTAAAATGTACATTCAAATATTTATTGTGTGTTCACATTTTTTTAGGAGTTTAAAAGAGCTGGGTCACTTTTTACTCTAATTTTCAACTCTTTGGAGGTTGTTTTTTTTTTTACAAAAGCAGTAGTTTTGTTTTTAAAATCATTCACACAGATTGCATGAAAGTGTAACTAACACTACTGTATCCAAGACTCAAGCCTACTAGAAAACAAATATCAGTACTGTGTTTTAAAAAGAAACAAAACACCTCTTTAACTGTAATTTCTTTTCCATCTGTTTGAGATTTTTGTAGATTTTTCTGTATGCATACATATGTAATACTTAATCATGCAGCCTACTAAAGGTAGAATATTTTGCACATGCTATATTAAATATTCTTCAATTTCAAATCATTAAAAAATAATATAAACACATGTGCATATATAAAATATCTTGTATAAAAAAAAAAATTGTTTTATTAATTATACTGATTTTTTTATTATAATTGCAGTAAAAAGGGAAATATATATATATATATATTTTTCAGATGTTATTTTGTTCAAATGTATATGAGATTATTTAAACATTTACCTCTCTAACAATATCAGTATATGTGGGTTCAACTCTGATAACACATTGCTATCCTAACAATAATTACAGAATATTTATTTAAAACTTATATTGTCCTGTTTGCTTTAGATATAATATAATTAGTGATTAGGAAAAAAAATAAATAACCTTACACAAAACAAGCATTTAACAAGGAGTCTTTTGATACTTATTTCTTTTACTTTATTAATATTTTTAATTACAAAAATACTGTCACTGCACTATACTTGGTTTAACAGGTGACCCCTGTTAAAGGGCTTAAAAAGGTGTTTGCAGCAAGCCTCGGGAGACCTGTTTCAAAGGGACAAGAGCACTGGTCTAGCTGGGGCTTATGGTCTTCATGCTCTGTGTCTTGCGGCGAAGGGAATCAGACTCGTGCCCGTGCTTGTGTACGGAGAACTACAAATGACCTCATAAAATTACCAGTGGATGATATATTCTGTCCTGGCACTGCCAGACAGAGAAAATGGTGTAATCTACCATGCAATGTGCTAAGTAAGGACCTGTTGTTTGTTGCCTTGGTTATTTTTGCATTGCATTGTATACTGCTGCATTGTTGTTGGCTTTGTATTTACATTCCGTAATGACATGTTTCTGAGTTTGTGCTTAAATGTTCTTCCAGTAGTGAAGCTGGGCATATTGCAGTCGGCATTGTTTCTAAGTTTGTGCTTAAATGTTCTTCCAGTAGTGAAGCTAGGCATATTGCAATCTGTTGTCCATAACGCAAACAATTTTCTTCTTGCTTAACGCTTTACTGGGCACATCGTGATAGTTTGTTTACTTTCTGCCGAGCAAGAACAATTCTGGAGAAATGGGATGTGTATTAAAAAAATGCTCAATGTCTATACATGATTAATGGACCTTTTCTAAGGTTTTCTCATATGATTAAAGGGACACTTATTAGACTGTCTTAAAATAGAAGTATATATTATTAAATTTAAAGAGTCTCTTCTAAGGCTCTCATATATTTGTGTATGATTAAAGGACCTCTTTTAAAGCTGTATCACTTATGTGTATAAAGATCTCTTATGTGACTGCCTTATATATATATATATATATGTATGGTTAAGGGGCCTCTTCAGAGACTTTCCCATACACAATTTATTTTTGTGTATGATTAAAGGACCTCTTCTAAGGCTGTGTGACATTTCCAGTCTAGGTAACATATCGAGTGACTTTCAATTATGACTGTCAATATCATCATGCAAATGTTGATTTTTAAAACCTTACATGAACTTACATATTTAGCACTATTTATTTTTTTGTAGTAATGAACTGACCATACACCTTGAGCTACTCTGCCAATGACAGTTAAAATGCTTACAATATTTGTATGAGATATACAAGCAGTAAATTTGAACACCAATCAGTATTTGTCAGCATATACTTAATCTTGACATAGATTTGATGAACAAAATGAGATTTGGGAAGGTGTGTGTGAGTGGGGGTATAGGGTGGTGTGTGTGTGGTTGGGTTGGGGGTGTTTAGAGCGAGTTGGAAACTAAATATTGATAAAAGTGTTTTCATTACATTTTTTTACATATGCACTTTGCAGAATAGCAGATAACACGGCTTTTATTATTTTCCTTTGTATATACTTCTGCTGATTTTATAGCTTACTCAGTTTAGTGATTTTAGGAAATAAAAATGTAGTGTTTATGGCCATTATAAGTGCTTAAATAGGCCCTAGTTTAGAAAAAAATAATTAACTTGTCATGTATGTGTAACACAATAGAAATGATATATTACTTTAGATGGAGGGGGAAATTATTCAAATAGTGCTGTTTTAAAAAATATTTTAAATTGAAATTTAAGAAGCTCTTGCAATTCATATCAAATAAAAAGCAAAGTAAATATGCCTCTTGTTATTTATAACAAATAAAAATTTCAAAATAAATACACCTATTGCTATTTAAAACATAAAATGCAGAATATATATATATATATATGCATGCTGTATAACCAAAATTGGGTAACACTACTCAAAGAAATTATGTATAAGTTTATAATTCTCAGAAATATAGCAATGTACATGTATTATTATTATTATTTTAATCTATATTAGAGTAATTTACATTACAAATGAATGGAAGCAGCATATAATGTATGCTATGGAGAATGCAGCCTATTATGTTAATAATTTAAATAATATTAAATCAAATTTTCATAATTATTACAAGAAATTGTACATATATATTTTATATTATCAGATATAAATGTTTAGTATGTCCACTAACCTGGAACCCATTGACAGAAAGTGGTTGAGTGTGTGTGCTAAACTGGTATGAACTTTTTCACACACACACCCCTTCCACCAGCCATCCTGCCCTCCTCCTTGAACACAATTTTGAGGCTGTGGGGTCCCACTGGGGCATTCCAGATCAGAGAACATCTGATGATGAAATGATCATTGCAAGCTCCAGTGGTGACGTAAATCTGCCATCAATCTCACTCCCCTCTACAAACCTCATTTCTACTCTTTAGTTCCTTATAACACAAGTTTATAAGATTGCTTTATCATTAGAAGGTTGTTTCAAGTGCAACCATTCAGTAAATTATAATTTATTATTATTAATTTGCTAAAATCATATTAGAAATGGCAAACAAATATATCTGAATAAGGCCAGGCACATCTGGATTTACTCAATTTCTGTTTTTTGTTTTAAAACCCCAGATCTCCTCAATATAGAATTAAAATCCCATTCCACAGGCAGTAGGTTTCCAAGGTACACAGAGTCACATGATTTAATTAATTCTCATCCTGAAAAAGTCTTTAAGAATGAAATTCATGCTGTTCTTGTGGTGTACATTTGACTGTTACAGAAGTGATTACCTGTGATGATAATCCCTGCAAAAATGATGCCCTTTGTGAGGAGGTGATGGACAGTAAATCTGGTTTGGGATTCCATTTCCGCTGCTTGTGCAAATCAGGCTTCCATGGCCGAAACTGTGAGACGGGTAATAATAATGAATCTTTAAACAGGATCTTCATTTTGTTTCAGTAAATAGTTACTGTGAATGTACAGACAATTTCAGTGTGTACAGAACTTTGAAAGGTAAAAGTACAGTAGCAAATAATTATGATGATTGATTATTATTAATGTTTGATTTTAAAAAAAAAAAACTTAAATACTTCTTTGACTGAATCAGTGAACATGTATGTTGGTATGCTTTTGTCATTGTTTGTATGTTCATGCGTTGTGTACGAGTGAAAGATAGTTTGAAAAGTTGTTAATCAATGCAATCTTATCATTATTCTTACGTTTGGTCTTCATCACGTTAATACAAACAGAAAAACACATGGGACTAACTATGATCTGAAATCCTTTGTAATTTGATTTTATTTTTTAAGGCTAAAGGGATTGATTTTTTATTTTTAAGGTGTTAAAGGGATTGATTTTTTATTTTTCAGTAATTAAAAAGAAAAAACTCAAGGTGAGCTGTTGCTTTGTACAAAGTATTTTTCTGTTTTTATTCTTGACCACAGGACAGAATTCACCTAAATAAAATAAAATAATGTTTTAAACTTTGTCACTCAGACAGACATCTGCTAGTTTGATTTTTTTAAAATCATCATTAGAATAAGATGTCAAAAGAATAAATTTTTTTTTTTAAAGTAATGTATAGATACAAGACGCTTGTTTAACCTCATGATTAAAAGAAATATATTTGAAGACTTAGCTCCCATTGCTGTACAAAGCTATTATTTTCAAATATTTAGTAAATTATTTTTCACTTTAAGTCACATTAATCTGTTTCACTAATTGTTGGTGATAATCATGGAGGTATTCAAGCATGATTGAATGTAACTAAGCTGAGCCATAACTGTTGAGTGTTTATTATTGGACAGTTATGCATCCAAACACTGGAGCTTATTTTTCAGAGAGCAGAAATATCTGACACATCCCTCGGAGGAGCTCTTCAGTATTGTGCATTCCACTCTTATAATAATTTTCCAGGAATCCGAGGGGAACCACATCCCTCCAAGGCCATAATTGATACTATCTAATCAATGGAAAATTCTTGCAGGCCTTGGAGGTGAAACACTAGCAAAAATATGTCCAGTCACATTATTGTGATATTGGCTAGTTCTTTGTTTGCAAGATGTATGGAATTAACTATAGCACACGATACCAGCATATTTTATTTCTGCTTCCAGTTGATTCACCTCTGGCTTGAAAATGATTGTCTTGAAATGTGCAATTTTGATATGTGGAGTGTGACTTCAACTTCACCCGCTTTAAATATTGTTTATCATGACTTCCTCTTCTTCCATCTGTATAGGCTCTTCAGTTTATATATTGTGGTGAATTTGCTCACGTCATGAGCCCACCATTTGTCAGCCAAAGCCAACCATGTTTTGTGCCTCCTACATGTAGATATCACTACAATTGTGACACTGTGTCTGCCATATATAACATCCGTTTGGCCTCTACACCTGCAATGTGTCATAGGTTACATCACTTGGATTACTTCATTAGTACAACATGCCTAACTCAAAAGAATTTGACCATTCAAGGCAGGAAGGGGAAAGTGGATAGGAAGAATTTCAGATTTCTGTCTTTGAATGGCCACAACCCACATTTTGTTATCCAGAATTTAATTAAAGTATTTAATACTTAGTACTTTTAAACTAAAGAACCCTAACCTTGTAGAATTATGTCCTTCAATTGGAATGACCTTGAAATAAACTGCTTTATTATTGTTATCAATTTAGAAATTGTGTTCATTACTTAAAACACAGCTCAACTCATCATGAGACAAAGGTATTTGTGCAGATATGACACCTGAATGAGTATGAGAGGAAGTCTTTTTTTTTTTTTTTCTGGAGGAGATATTGCCATTATTGCCAGAAATTTTTGCTTTTCTCATGTTCACATCTACTTTCACTTTCAACCATAATTCTTTTGTGCTAGTTTCATTTTGTTTGTGTTAAATTACTTTCAGTTATTTTTTTTTATGTGTCAGTAATTTGTATAAATGCCTTTGTAATTTAGGTGTAATTATTGTAAAGTACTTAGAACATGTGTAAGAAGATGGCTCCTTATGAAGTTATCTTTATTATGATGGTAATTATTGTTTATTATTATTGCTATTATTTTTATTGTATTTACTGTACCAGTACATAACACCTTATGTCAAATTGTATCTAGTTTGTAACAATATTTTTCACTTTGCCTGATGAAAAAAGGAGAGACTGTTTACATCGTTTAAAATATCATTCTTTACTTTAATCCTCTTTCTTTTCAAGAAATGGTTGAGGGCATCTTTAAAAAAAAAGAAATAATCAGAATATGTATTTCCTTTCAGCTGTTATATCACCATCACACATGATGTGGATAAAAACATTGGCTTACTTCCTACTGGGTTTGATCATTGCTCTTATCGTCATTTGTATTGCCATGTTTGTGTACTTCAGGTATGTATTCTCATCTCATAGTTGTTTTATTTAGTTGGTGCAAATTGTCAGTCTAATTGATGTTTATTTAATTTCCTGGTTTGAATTCTATTCAACAATTGTTTATGTACTACTGATATGTATTATCTGATTGATGTTTATTTATCTCTGAAATGTGTTGTCTGTCTGAAAGTTTATTTACCACTGGCGTGTATTGTCAGTCTGACTGTTGTTACCTATTCTAAGTATATATTCTCAGTGTGATAATTGTTATTTATTTACCACTGGCATGAATTGTCAGCCTGACTTGTTACTTATTCTAAGTATATATTTTCATTGTGTGATAGTTGTTATTTATTTACTTATTGATATGTATTGTCAGTCTAACTGTTGTTGTTTATTTACTACAAGATTATATTGTCTCATCTAAACGTTATTTATTTACTACTGGAAAGTATTGTCTGTCTCATTGTTGTTTAACTGCAACATTTTGTACTTTCAGTATGATTGTTGTTGCTATTTACTACTGGAATGTATTTTCAGTCAAAGTTTGTTGTTTATTTACTACTTTTATATATTATCTATCTCATTGTTGTTATTTATTACTAGAATATCTGTCTATTTGCTTTTATTTACATTAAAGCATTTTTTTCTCTGTATATTTGTGTTTGTTTATTCATAACTGCTTTGATTTCATTAAGACAGTTTATAATTAATTTCAGAATTTAGCATTTTAAAAATGTGCATTTTAAAAACTTTTTAGAAATAATATTAATTTAGTAATAAATATGTCTGATGTCTGACATCACCACGTCAGTGGAAATCAGTCATTTCAAATACTAGTAGCTCCCTGACTGGAGCTATTTGGGCTTTTCAATAGGCAGCATTTTGTAGATATTAAAATAAAATATTTTTTCCGTTTCATATTTTGTAAAATTTCTGAGTGTGCAAGCAACAGTCTGACTTAATTATTCATTTATTTTCTTGTAGAATCATATTATTGCTTTAATTTGACATCATCCATAAGTAGGTCTTTGCAAATAATATTTGCAACAGTATAAGAAATTTGTGACGTTCTGAATCATGACATACCCTCACCATATTAGAGTGTCTGTGGGAACTATTGAATACCACCAGCTTTATAAAGACTTTAATCAAAATGAAAACCTCACAGAGAAACATTTTCAAAAACCTCACAGAGAAACACTCTTTCGAAAACCTCACAGAGAAATACTCTTTCAAATGAAAACTTCACAGTGCTCTTTCAAATGAAAAACCTCACAGAGAAACACTCAAAACCTTAGGATTCTGGCTTTACTGTCTGTGTGGGCCCCATGGGCATCCTCAAGTGTAAGAGTACATTGGTCAAATGAAAAATCTTACAGAAAAGCACCCTTTCAAATCCTTTCATTAAGATATCTGTTGGGAAATTGGTCTCAGCTACTTTCCCACTCACAGATAACAAACATAAATAATTCTTAAACTATATACTGTGAAATTACAAACGCTCTGTTCTCTGAACCTCAAGATTTGGGCTGTTTCAAGTGATCGCTCAAACCCATTAGCAAATGGCATTGACCTACTGCCTAATCATGTGATTACTACTAAGACAGAAGAGGTTTTGCACTCAGAATGGAAGAGTGTTTGGACCAGTAAATTCAGTTGTATGTATTCTCATATTTGAAGTTATTTGCTGTCTTTGAAGTGTCTTAATTAAATGATATTAACTTGCCATACCTGTCCACCATTTCTGGTAGTGTACCAACGAGTTTAATAATTGTTTTTAAATAAACAGAGACGGAAGAAAAACTGTGAGGCTAGACTTGTGCTTTTGAATTAGAGATTTAAAATACTCAACAGCCCAAACATTGCACTCAACAACTTTTAGAAAAAAGAGAGACAAAAAACACTCTAAGAAATGAGTTTATTCAACAATAACACAAGAATGACTTTTCAAAGCTTTGTTTAGTGATTTTTCAAGTAAAAAGCATCTGTTGAATTATTGCAGCCAATTACTTTTATTTGTTTTACAATTTCTCCCCTTGTTATGAAAGTATAACATTTGTCATGAGTACAAGTTAATTTTAAAACTCAGGATTAAATATGTGCTTTTTTTTTTTAAAGAAACACGACATATAAAAAGTAGGCTTTCTAATGTTATGGGTCAGCTCTAAAAATAAATGAATCACTGATCAAAGCTTAGCAAGAAAAGTGTGCACCTTTCAGTTCAGTTCAAACATGTTGCTAGCATTTTCCACTTCTTTACTAAAACTACTAAAAGAAATAGATGAAAAATAATAGATCTGCTGGCAGTTTAGAGACAGTATATGCTCAATTGCTGTCTGTGTTTGTGTTAAAACATTTAGAAATATTTAATTTCTAAAATTATTAGTTTTCTTCTTTTGCGGATCTTAATGTGCAAGCCAGCTATCCCTCGGACATATGCATATGACAAAAAAATGTTGATACCCCAGACACAGTAAATACTATTAACAGGTACCTTTTGGTGTTGAGAAAATGACAATATTCACAAATTCTAGTGCCAATATTTACTTTAAATTATAATATGATTGTTTGTCTTAACAAATCCTTTTGCCAGTGTACAATTAACTCTCTTGTAACAGAACTGTTCATCTTAACAAACCCAGTCCTCAGTGTACAGTTTACTTTCAATTTTACAGTGCTGTTCATCTTAACAACCACAGTTGTCAATGTACAGTTTACTTTCAGTTATAACAGAGCTGCTTATTGTAAGAAACAGTATACAGCTTACTGTCAGTTATGACAGAGCAAAGCTTCAGTTTGAGGAAACGTTTGATGAATTGTTATATAGTGCTATATTTGTCTCATATATAGTAGTTACTCTATATTGTAAGATTGCCTTGTGCATTGCTGTCATATCTACATCACAGGCCATAAGGTTTTCCTGTTTATTAGCCTTCAGTCTGTTTTGAAGCTACAATATTATTGCAGCATACTATGGTATGATCATAAAAAGAGAAAATCTGTAGAAACAAAATGACAAACAAACAATAGAAATGTGCAGCTCTCATTGCAGATATGAAAGTTGGACTCCGTAGATCAACATTTGACATGTGTTGGCATAGTTAATCTTGTTTGGCTGTGGGGCAGGGATATACAGCAGTGAATGATTCCTATTAAAACAGTGTTGTTCATCCAGCTTGCTGGCTAAGGTGTTAGACATTCACAATATATTATTGTTCTGTGTGTTTGTTTCCAGGATCCAGAGTAACAAAAAGACCTCCATGACTTTCACACCCATTCCCCGTCACCGATCTGAAGATCTCTGGCAGATGCACGAAAACGAAGGAAAATCATCTTCAAACCTTTCTGGACTGAGTCTGCTTTTCCTCTACTCATTTCACTCTTGTTTTGTTTTGTTTTATTTTGTTTTGTTTGTGCTATTTGGTTTTTGTTTGTTTTATTTGATTTCTTTTAATATTATGTTTGGGATTTGTTATTATTTTTAGTTTTTTGTCATGTTGGTCTAGTTTACTGGTGAATGTAGTAATTGCAGTTTTGTCTCAGGTTTTATTTCAATCCAACATATATATATATTAATAGTTATTTTGATTTTATTTCACTCTAGCATGTTTCATCCTTAAAATCATTTGTCAATTGTTATTTTGATCAAGTACAGATGGAAGTTGGGAAGAAAATTACTAAATAATTTAAATCAGAATTTTTTAAAATAAAGATAAATAAACAAATTTAAGAACTGAGCCCGAAGTAGATCTTTAATCACAACAGAGCATACGTATTTGTGCAGATAATGCAATGTCAGTATGTAAGTCGACAAGCATACGGTATTTGTGCAGATAATGCAGTATCAGTATGTAAGTCGACAAGCAGCCATTGCTACAGGAATGAATGGGTTAACTCTTTATTTGATGGCCCAGATGAAAGTTACAATTAAAGCACTAAGAAATAACAAATGAATACATTAATTATACAGTAGTTATAATAGTTAAAACCACTCAATCAGCAAATTAAGAAAGTGTCATAAGGTGCAGTACAATGTGTGATACATTCTGAATTATTTTATACTACAGTTATTCTGCTTTGTTCCATTGGTTTGTCATAGAAATGAAGTAATTTTCACGTTTTGCCTAATAAAGTTGCCTAATAAAGTCAATGTTAACGTTTTGCCTAATAAAGTCAATTTTCACATGTTTTGCCTAATGAAGTCAATTTTCACATTTTGCCTAATGAAGTCAGTTTTCACATGTTTTGCCTAAAGAAGTCAGTTTTTACATGTTTTGCCTAATGAAGTCAAATTTCACATTTTGCCTATTCCTTTCACAGGTTCTCTTGAAACTGCATATTAAGATAATTTGATCAGTTGAGCACTTAGTTGTAATAAAATGGCTGCCTTCTTATCATTGAACAAAGTCTACTTTTCTACATCATTATTGACATTGCTAGTTCACCAAAGTCTACTTTTCTACATCAAAATTGACATCATTAGTTCAACAAAGTCAACTTTTCTACATCATCATTGACATTGTTAGTTCAACAATGTCTACTTTTTCTACATCATCATTGACATTGCTAGTTCAACAGTGCCTATTTTTCTACATCATTGACATTGTTCAACAAAGTGTTCTTTTCTAAATCATTATTGACATTGCTAGTTCACCAATGTCTACTTTTTGTACATCATTATTAACATTGCTTGCTCACCAATGTCTGCTTCTCTATATCATCATTGACATTGTAGTTCAACAGTCCTTCTTAGAAACTTATTGTAAAAGTTTTTCTTGCATGCTAATTATGATTTCTGCTCTGTACATGACTCTTTGGTAATTATTCTTTAATAGTCATTCAATTATGCCTTAGTCTTTTTTTAATAACAACTGATAAGTCTAGTTCACTTGATTCCCTCCCTTTCTCTCCTCATAAATAACCTTCTTTCTCTCTGTAGCAAAAGATCGTATTTAAGTCTGTTTTGTCCTTATTTAGATCATAGTTTTCTGTTGAAAACAACTGATAAAGTCTAATTAATTTGCAGCTTCTTTTACCATATTAACTAGGGATTGGGGTTGTTTCTTTAGCTAATGAGTCTGTAGTAGGTATGATCTGTTAAGTATTCCATTATTATGTTTTCATTTTCTTTTGTAAGCCTATGTTGGGGGTGGGGGTGGGGGAGATTCATATAAATTTGATTTTTCTTTAGTTCATGAGAATTATGTAGATGTACTCTGTAAGCTGTTCCATTAGTATGTCAATTATTGCTTGCTAGACTAACAACTCTTAGTGTCTCATTCCCCCATCCCCTTTATTTATTATAATAAAGGCACATGACATGGATTGAGAGAAGTCATTCATCCTAGTTTTCTTTTGAAATGTTTTTGCCTTTGTTTCATCCTTCTCTGTCTGTTTATCTGTCTCTTCCGCTCATGCAGGTAGATCATTGTTTGGAGTTTGTTTGTTTTTATATTCAGAAAACATAATAAAATCAATTGGAAACTTACAGAATGAAATGATCTCCTATTGCTCTGTATGTTTTCTGCTGATTTTCCTTTGTCTTTCTTGAAAATAATTCATCATCATTCATCATCACCTCACATGTTTTGGGTTTTTTTTGTTGCTTTTGGTTATTCTACAGCTGAATCAGATAGTGGGTCATCAGGACGGACATCAAGCAAAAAAGGGTTTAAAAATGTATCAGCCGATGAGTCTTTTAATTCGCTACAAAATTCAAAGATCACCATCAGATCTACTCACTTCACTGAGCCAGATGACCCAGCAATGGTGCTCAGTAGTGATGATGACTATCAAAGTTGTGAAGAATCCAGCAGTGTTGAAAAAGACTTGAAGAATTACTCAAAAAATGATACAGGCAATGCATCACCTCGTGTTGGCAATACTTCTAGACATAAGCAGCCTAGAGGTAACAAGATTTCCCAAATTAGAGTAACACAGCCACCTGAGCCCTCAGTCTCCTCTGACCTTGTTTATAATGATGAAGTGATGGAAATGAGAATTCATTCAAATCTGAATCGCTTAGAAGAAGTACAGGATAGGATCAACTACAGTCCAGATAGTTCCGAAAATGGTGAATATCAACTGTGTGCTATTGTCACCCGAAGTGAGAGAAATGATGATAACTTTAGTCATTATCAAGAATCTGGTGATTCATCTGGAGAAGTCGATTTCACAAATTCAGATTACAGAACTGTTAACGGCAACAGAAGCACCCAAAGAAAGATTAACAAAGAGAATGAAATTGAAACTTTTAGCAGGCATAGGGGTAAACCCTCAGATGAAACCCAAAGCAACAATAAGAAACCCTCAATTGAAACCCAAAGCAACAGAAATAAATCCTCAGATAAAACCCAGAGCAGGAGTAGCAAACTTTCAAATGAAACCCAAAGCAACAGTAACAAGCCCTCAAATGAAACCCACAGCAACAGTAACAAACCTTCTACAAGTGGCAGAGAGCAAAGGACCTTTTCTTGTGATGGGCAAGAGAGCAAATCTGGCCATAATAATCCTGGAAGTTCTTGGAATAGTAATACATCTGTTAATCCATTAGGAGTCCATTTAGATTGGAGTTTTGAGGACAGAGCATCTGCCAGCACAAGTAGAGATGAAAACAAAACTGGCAGTGATTGCAGAGCATCTGCCAGCACAAGTAGAGATGAAAACAAAACTGGCAGTGATTGCAGACGAGAGTACAGCCCTCAAGGGGCTCACATTTGTGCTTCATCAAACAGCCACTTTCTTTCATATTCAGATCAAACGAATGAGGCTGGCTGTGCAAACAGAACCAGACATGAGAAGTGTGTAGCATTTAATGAGGTTGGTAGTACTAGTAGAGACAGGCATGAAAATTTTGTAGTCTTTAATGAAGGTGGCAATTTGATTAAAGCCAGATGTGAAAATGGTGTAGCCTTTAATGAGGGTGCAAGTGCAAATAGAATCAGACATGGCATTGGCATAGCCTTTAATGAGGGTGGCAAGGTGAATAGAGCCAGATATGAAAGTGGTGTAGCTTTGCAGGAGTCCAGTATCAGTTTTAACAGCTGTCACGCAAGCACAAACCAACATTATGACTCCTACCCTCCTATAGTTGATCAGATGGATGAACGGCTGCTCCACAATGCCAGAGGTCAAAATGGAGATTTCATTCCCACAACAGCATCAAATCAGCAACAGTATCTTGATGGAGGAGGAGAAGGTAGCACCACCAGTGCCAGGCGCGACCAACGAAAGTCTGACAGAGAAGTACTGCTGCGTAGAGCTATTGAAAATTCATTTGTTCAGTCCACATCAGGAACTAGCTTATGTAACATTCAAAGATCAGAACAACAGATACTGCCAAAAACACCAGCTGTTAATCAAACGCAGTCTTCCCCATCCAACAGGATTAATGATTACTCAATAGATGAAGACACCAGACCATTGGATGTTAACTGGCTGGAGAATCAGGACCCACAAACTTTGTCTGTTCTCCATGTCATCAGCACACCAAAAAAAGCCAAGTCCCGGTCCCAAACTTTGGACAGAAGAAAAACTCCCTCATCTAGCTTTGACAGAGGAACTCCCTCAACTAGCTCTGACAGCAAATCTTCCTCAACTAATTCCGAGAGTAGTGACAGTGACTCTTCAGAATCACAAACTCAAAAGACCAGATTAAGTCACTCAAGGTCTGAGGATGATAGCTCAAGACACATTTCAAATCCTTACATGTCATCAGCACACACCAGCTCTCCAAAAATTCAGGAACATGGTTCATCATCTTTTCAGAGGGAGTTTGTTAATTCTGATAGATCTGACAGAAATTTATGTGACAAAGATAGAGGATTTGATAGACCAATGAAAGAAAACGATTTGAAAGCAAAACATCGTCTCATGCCCAATACCAGCTCAGGCTCACAAGCACGAGCTTCTCACAGTCTTTCTTTAAGAGATAACCAAGAACCTTCTCTCACAGCAAAGCTGAATCTGGACAAGAGTTCCTATTGGGACAGTTATAACCAGAGCTCAATATTTGGACAGTCGACAAGTGCCAGTTCTTCAAGCAGGGAAGAACATGCACCATGTCATGAGCATCTTATTTCACAGAATCAAATGTTTCAGGCTATGCAACCAACCAACATTTTGCTTAGTGACAGCAACTATTCTAGTGATGAGACCACTCAGATCAGCCATCACCCTGCTGTTCCCCTAAAGTCAGCATTGAGAAGTTCACATTCTAAAGGGCAGAGCAAAAATCACATTCAATCAGTTGTCCGTCGAAGAGTCTCTTTCAGTGAACCAGAGGTGAGTGGCGTGCAGTACAAAACTGAAAGTGCACATGGCTCTTTCCGTCAGCAAGATTTGAAGTCAGGAAAAAGCACTAATGAACTAAGTTACTTACCAGGAAGGCCTTCATCACCTGAAGATCAGTTTGAAGAATTCAGCCAATCCCAGGGATCCTCCACAAACATTTTCTTTAGAGAGTCCAGTCAGAAACATTCATCTCCATTTTCTTATGAAGGTGCACATTCTCTGGATAGCATTCATGTACACTTTCAAAGCCAAGAAGAAAAGCAATCTGCAGACTTTGATCAAAAGAAAAGGTCTAGCAGTGACCTAGAGGTATGTTCAATTGAGAGTTGCTTCTTGCAGAGTGAGGAAAACCAGAGTTGTAGAGACCAGGTTATGCAAGCACAGATCCATGAGTTTGCATTACAAGAGTCATCTGCTAATGATGGAGTGCCAAGTCCCACATTTTATCCTGTCACCAAAACTTGTGAAACATTACCTACAGGTAAGAAAAATTCAACCCAGCCAGGTGAGCAGTCTTCATCAGCACCTGCCTCTACAGAACCATTAAACTCACCAGTAATAAAGAGCAAGGCATCAGACAACAGAACCTTGTATATGCAGCCACCGACACTAGTGCACAGAAAGGAGAGCGGAAGTAGTGACAGGCAAGTTCAATCAGATTTAGAGCAAATACATTTACAAACACAGCAACAAAATCAAAATATGATTTTTTTAAAAAATAAATGCCTCAAGCCAGGAGCTCTGGGTAAGATTACTGCAATATTGTAAATTGTAAATAAAAACCAGTTCTGAAAACTACATTATCAAAGGGATATATTTCTAGAAAAATTCTCCTTTACAACTAACAATTTTTAAAATAGAGAATTTTTCCCCCTGTAATTATGACTATCAGTCGTTCATAAGACAAAATTTGTACTTAATCCTTAATAAAGATTTTTTAAATCTTTGATAAACCATAAAAGTTTATACAACAACAAAATCAAAAATATGATTTTAAAATAGCGGTTCATAAATTGCATGTACATTAATGACAAATAAATTAATTTATTGAAACATTACAATTATGATATATACTTTAGCTGTGATGTATAATTATTTATCTACAATTCCAAAACTAATTAATGCCATTGTCTAATTGTCAGTGTTCAGAACATTGGCTGTCATCTTGTTTGAGCTAATGGCTATAGACATAAACTTTAATCTGTATTAGTATGGGTATTGTTTTTGGACATTTGATGTAATAGCCGGGGAGAGCAACTTTAATCCTTAAGAGTGTGGGTAAAGCTTTTGGGCATTTGATCTAATAGCTGGAGAGAGCAACTTTAATCTATAAGAGTGTGGGTACAGTTTGTGGACATTTAATCTAATAGCTATAGAGCTAATTGATTTAATCCATAAGAATGTGAGTACAGTTTTGGACATTTTATATTGGTTTTGAATTCCAAATTGAACTTCTCACTTGTACAACAGAATCATTTTTGCTTCATATATTACATTTATTATTTAAAAATATCTAATATATATATTTTTAAATACCATTTCTGAGAGTAACTCGCAAAATTGTTCAAACAAGAGATCTATGATGGCAGCATAACGTTTACATTTTATTTCAGGCTAAGCAGGGCAGTTGAGGATGCTGCTGCCTTGAAGATGATTTATGACAAGGATGGAGTCTTGGCTGAAAACCCATCACAGGCACCTTCACCTGCTTTTGAGCAGAGTACCCCAGATGAGCCGTGTACTAGTTTACACCACGCTGCTCTGTCTTTCGACTCTTTTCAGCATCTCCTGATCCAGCGTAAGCCAGGGGCTTTCTTTAAACCTATTAACAAGCTCAAACCCTCTGGGAGCTCAACTTCCTAGCTTGTAGTTTTCTTCAAACTCTTGAAAGAGTTGAGGAATTATTTGAGCATTTGATTACACCAGTTTTCGTACTCAAAGACTCAGCATCGCACGATCCTGTCCAGTGGTCTGAGCAAGCTGCCTGTGGTATTGTTGTCTATGCAGCAACTTTGCCCCTATTGCCTTTGATGCTGAGCAGATATCCAAGTCATCTGACAACTGTTTTCTGTTCTGTGCATACTAGTCTCAGTTCATGAGCTGGCATCTCAGCAAGCAGTCATAAAATTCATTTGTTTTCATTTGGTCTCAAACTAATAATAGCATCTATAGCACCCTTTGGTTTAAAACAACACACCAAGAGCATTGTCACTCCGTGATCTTGCAGTGACTTTATTTTTGTTTGTTTGGGGGATTACCTTCTTTTTGAGTCTTTTTTGTTTCAACAGATGTTATAAAATAACAGCCATTCCTTTCTAGCCAAACAAGATTTCCTTTCAAGATTCTTGTGCCTTTCTTTGTGAAATAATAAAGCTAAAAATAATTTTAAATAAAGTTACTTTTAGACTAAAGTCACAAAGTCATTCAAGTGTAGGATTTTCATTTTCTCATGTGGAGTATTATATGGAATGGTGATAATTAATGGAGAGATTCCAAGGCCACCCTGTGGTGGTTGTGATAGTGGAATAATCATCTACATGTTCAAGTTATATTTCTGCTTTGTGAACAGTATTTTTGTTGTCATGAAGATGTATAGGATGAGAGGTCCTATTTTATTGATTCATAAAAGAGGCGACCAGTGAACATTGGTTCAGAGGGCAGATTATGCTGGGTACTCACACATCTGTTTGGTTGCAAGTACACATTGCTCAGAGTAGACATTGTCTTGCAGTCTTCAGTCATTAATCTGAGGTTGGAAATAATGCAGATATGCTTCAGTGAGTATTAACTCTTACCTTGGTATTAACAATATTCTGGCCTGCTCCCACCAGATATTTGCAGTTAGAGATAGTAAAAGCTGACAAGATTGTGTTGGTGCCCCTGTTCATGGGAACAGACTATCATATTCTGTAAATTGTAGATTTATGATATCAGGTATTTGCAGTACTTAGTAGATAAAATCTCTTTTTGAATAGCATCATTTGGTGTAAAATAAATTAAAGTCAAAAGAGATAATTAAATAATTAACAAAAAATCATAATTCAATGAAAATATTGATCAGCCCAGTGCTGCACTGCCACATGAATGAATACAAGAAAGTTTGTATTTGGCAAGACAGGGATTAACACTATAGTTTAAACTTCAGCCTCCCCTCTCACCCACCCAATTTAGTCCTGTTCAAACACGGACTTCTTTATATTAGTTGTTTATTAATTTGTCCTCTATGGACATTTGTATACATCGTTTTTGTAAAGAGAAACTTGTGTTAATGATGCATTTATTTCATTGATAAAAATGATGGATAGCATATATATATATATATGACTGTTCTCATTTGATGCAAACTTTTAAAAGATATCAGGAAAACAAGTCGCTCATATATATCTTTTATTTTTAAAATAACTACTTATATTACGGGTGATGACTTCTTTTTTCTTTTAAAGTCTGTTAAGATTGAGGTGACCTTTTTTTAATTTAACATTTTTACTGTGAAGTTCTAATTTACTTTTAAAAATGTTTAGCATGAATAATTTAAAAATTGTTCAGTATTATGTTTATAACTAACTATATGTATATATATATATATATATGATCATTTGATCCAATTAAAAGTACATTGCTTGGGGGTTGTTTGTTAATATCTAACCATGTTTCACTTAACTTTTAACTTTCACTACAACAAAGCCAAAGCCAAAGATTAGCACTGATTCAATCATATATTTTTGTTCAGTCGCACACTCTTATACCCAATCAAAATGTGTTTTTATTCAGCCATGCACTCTTGCACCAGTCAAAATGTATTTATTCAGTCATGCACTCTTGCACCAGTCAAAATGTGTGTATTTGTTCAGTTATGCACTCTTACACCAAATCAAGATGTGTTTGTTCAGTCGTGCACTCTTACATCCAGTCAAGACATATTCGTTCAGTCATGCACTCTAGCACCCAGTCAAGATGTGTGTATTTGTTCAGTCATGCATTCTTGCACCCAGTCAAGACATATTTGTTCAATCATGCACTCTTACACCCAGTCAAGATGTGTGTGTTTGTTCAGTCATGCTCTCTTAAACCCAGTTTAGATGGTGTATGTTGTCAGTCATATACAACATCAAAAGGAATCCTCAAATGACAATTCTAATAAGACAGAAAATGTCTTTGCATTTATCTTGCAGAAATGAAAATTTGAAAATTGAACATTTTTTGTAATTTTATTACCAAAAATAATCTCACACAAATTTTAATAAATTCATTTTGACAGTAACATAAATCAAAGACTTGTATATACTTATAAAGATTTCATTATATCTGAAGTGAAAATGTATCCATCTGCTGCAATTAAAAAAAAATTAATGAAATTCTAGCAGCAGATTTAAGCTGTGGTTGACAAGTGGAGAGAAGAAAACCCAAACCAATCAACTGTCATTTGATTTAGCATTAGAACAGACTGAAACTAACAATGGGCATAGATAGAAACACTAGTGCATATCATTTGTTGCTAAAGTATTATCTGCACCACGTTTGAATCACACTGAAAATAATTATATTATGTGAAAAGCAATATTATAAATTTAATCTAGACCCGTAGGCTACAGCAATTCATAACCTTATCAATTTTCAACAATTCACAAAACTTTTTTTCATACAGGAATAAAAAAAAATATAAACAGCAAAACATAGTTAAAAAATGTTGCTAATGTGCTTGGCTTTAGTTATCTGACTTTAAGGCAATCTAAAACAGTAAATCTAGACAGTTGTAGGATTCTGCTAGTGAGTATGACATCCTCAGTAACAATTACTCTCGGGTGATCTAAAACAGTAAAAAGAACTAGTCAGTTATAAAATATTATTAGTGTGCCTGGTTTCAGTCATGATGACTCAAATGTGATCTAAAGAATATTTCTGATGTCCTCAACCTACTTTTGTATTACATCAAAGAATCACAGAGAAAACAATGGTGTTGAAAACTATTTACTTTAACAATGCTACTAGTCTGGGTGATGTCATCTATTCTGGGTTTTGTTACATGCCATTACTTTTACAAGTACCTATCAAATTCCAGTATTTTATTTACCTGTGGGCAAATAAATACAGTGCAATCTCATTATATTGAACATCCACTCTAACTGTACATTATTCCCTGGTCCTGATCTTCGTACTACTAAAATATATCTCCAAATACTTGGTCATATTGAATTTGCTTATATAGAAGTTTCAGTTGCACAGCTAATGTCAAGCAGATATACTAAATATGTGTATGTGATTATGCATTCCAACGATGTTCAAAGTTGTATGTATCTTTCATCATTTGGACTGCATATTCTGTGTCTTAAGGCCAAATGAAAGTAGGGTTTTAAATAGCTTAAAGTTGGGCCTCATGCCATGTACTGGTGTACAGTATTCGCTCGTATGTAATTTGTCACTTCTTTTTTTCCCCTTAACCTCCAAATTGTTTTCTGAAAAAAAACTAGAATCTGCACAGTTAAAAAGAATCAAACCCTTTTTAGCACTAACAGTAAGTGCACTCAGATAAACATGCATGTCTAAATCAATACTTACTGAACAAAATATATAATAAATAGTCCACAATTTTGTTTGACATTTTTTTAGAATTCTGCTGAAATGTGGCAATACTGTACAAGTAAGTAGGCCAAAGAGCAATCCTTGACCTCTTTCAAGAGACAAGAAATTACTTGTTGAAGATTGTGACTAACTGGAATGTGCTGAACAAATCAGTGTGAACTTAAATAGTAACAAGTCTATCGATGTAAATATCTTCATTGGTACAATATTTTTTATTGTATTTGAGACTTTTCAACCACTTAGTTCACTTGTATAATATGCTCTGTACAAAATTCTGTGGCAAAGAAACAAGGTTGTTATTTAAATGGTACAACATATGTACTACTACATCTAGAAAACAGGGAAAGAAAACTGGTGTTGCTAAGCAACTTGAATACCTCTTAATGCAATGTCAACCTAGACTTTCTTTCAAATAATGAATGTATTATTACACCAATGAAAATCACAAGACAAACGATAACACCATATTCTGATGGTGATCAAGCTCTTATGAAATGGTTTAAGCAAGAGTGTCATTTCTCTAACAGCTATTACAACAGAATGCCAAGACAATGACCATGAAAGGTTTACTAACATGATTTGGGTCATCAGCAAAACAAGCTAAAGCTAATAAAAAGTGAGACTCTTCTAGTTCTAGAAATCAATTCTGTTCATAGGAGACATCTATTCTGTATTTTAATTTAGAAAGTGTGCAAGCTGCACACACTTAGGTTGTTACAGGACATGACTTTATATTGGCGCAATAATTTGTTTACAACTTAGACATGCTGCATTGTAATTCTGATCAGAAACATTTAAGCATATTCCTTCATCCTCAACTGAATTAAAAATATCTCTCTCTCTCTCTCACACACACACACATACGCTTTACCAATTTAAGTGTATTTCACAACTTCTATTTCTCGAGTCTGATTACATCTGTATATACTATACTAAAGTCATGAAATGATACAATATTTCTTATATTAATATTTTCATATTCGCATACTATCAATGCAGATCTTTTTCATGCATGAAAGCATGTCAAACACGTTTCTAGTTACATTATACACATACTACTATAATTTTTACTATGTGTGTTAAAGCAGGGGTTCTCAACAGGGGGTCCATGAAAGTCAAATATTCACTATATTTTCATATTCTGCTTTCTGCTTCTGGGCATTTTTCTAGGGAGTGAGTCCATTGGTTTCACCAGATTTTCAAAGGGGTCCGTGACTACTGTGTTAAAGGCTAAATGGCTCAATATTTCTGGTGTAATTGATTTATCGAACCTCAGAAATATCAAACCTTTTAGGGCAATTCCTTGAACTTAAATATAATGAGAGTGCACTGCAGAATAAACAGAAATTCATCATTCACAAAGTAGGTACTTGAAAACCATGAAAAACAAAACATCATTTTTCTGTTCATAAATCTTCATTGTTAATAAATTCTCTTTCTATAATTAATGATGATCATCAGACATGCCAGAAGAGGTCAAAATTATTTGACCAAAACTAATAAACACTTTTAACAAAAATCATTAATAGTGAAGCATTGAAAAATTTATTTTAAAAAAATAAAATCTAATCAAAATGCAGCTGTACTATTTTTAAACCATAGATCAATATAATTATGTCTTTAAAAGTGTATATAATAATTATAAAATAGTTTGGTTTTTAACTCACACATTAAAAAATTATAATTTTTTTTATTAAAATAAATGTGAAAAAAATTGGTAAATTGACAAAATTAAGATGGTGTGGAAGTATGAAATAAAGTGCAAAACAGCAAACCTCGTATCTTGGTTAATGAAGCAGGCATCAAAATAATAGTCACAGCACCCTAAACTGTAACAATGGCTTGCATGTGCACATTTTAGAGGTCACTTTAAACCAATGCACACGTATCATCAATACACTGATTTAACACATCCACTGAAATCAGAAATCACTGTCAAGTAGAAGTATTCATGAAGATTGAAATTTGAGTTGAGAAAGTTGGAAAAGCTGCCTAAGCATGGAAAGTGGCTTTATCACACTGTCAACTCCAAGCATATAAATTCTGACTTGGAAGGAAGTGAGATATAAATAAATTTGTAGTAACAAGCTAGACAAAAGAAAATAATTCTATATGTTTTCTTAAAGTATACAGTAATATTTGACAGAGGACTTTAGACTCTTTCAATTCTTAGTTTGATTATTGGTGTGATTTTTGTCTTCAAATGATATGATTTACACCTATTTTTATTTTATACATCATTGCATTTATTTTTATTCTATACATTTCTGTATTTTTTAATATTCTTTTTATATATTTCATTAATCTTCATAACTACAACTAAAATTATATTTTCAGCATTGATTCAGTGTTTTACTATTTTAAAATTAAACAAAGATTAACATCATGCGATAAAACAATTTCAAGAGAGTACTTTTGTGATCTTACAATTAATCTTTTCATCTTCCCTTTCCCTTGTTTATAATTTTTTTTATAATGTAAAAATAAAATACAATGAGCTTATCTGAAACTGTACAAATAAACAAACTTCATGGACTGCTGATATTCTATTTGCAAATTAGCCTTCTGTATTTGTCCAATGAAATTAATTTCTTCTTTTGAACTGTCACAAATTTAATACAGCATTCAATATGCACTATAGAAAAGGCTTAGGTTTAGAAAAATATGATTCTGTTGTATTCCAGCCACATCTTTCCTAACAAACTGAAATTTACAATATATTCATTTCACAATAAGAGACTACAATGAATATAAAAGATGAATACATGTCATTTTCTTTGCACATTTCAAATTATACAAATACAACCAAAGAAGTTTGTGCTATCTCAAATGAAAGATAAGACCGATTAGTATGCACTTACTCCTTTCTATTTCATAGTCATAAACTGTTTAACCTCTGCATTCAGCAATTTAGATAATATAAAATTGCCTTTAATTTTATAAAATATCAACAAACTGATTATGATGAGCAGTCACAAAATCATCACTATTAATCTAGTGATGATGAGGCAGATGACTGTGATCAGCAGCTGCAAAATCATTACGATCAATTTAGTGGCGATAGTGCTTTCAGCAATGGTACTCTTGGTGTTCTAAGGCTCTAGTGTTCCTTCAACGAAAAATTTTGTAAATATATTAGTATTTCCAATTTTGAAGAGTTGTAAATTTCACTGATATGCTGGAAGTTCTCAATCTAAGCTTATTAAATTTGCAGATTGTAAATTTCACTGATACATTGGAAATTCTCAATCTAAATTTATTAAATTTGCAGAATTGTAAATTTCACCATATATTGGAAACTCTCAATCAAAGTTTATTTAATTGGTTTTGCTATACTGTTATCATTAATTAAGACTAATAATGTGCTAATACAAACATTTTTCTTGATGTTAAGAGTCCATAATCATTATATTCTGGTGCTCTGAGATACCAAAAATCTATATAACTCAGTAACATATGGAGTATTATGGATTATAGTATATTATATAAAGTAAATAACTGGAGAATTACAATCCACTAAATATGAGATATAATCTTAATTTATCTATAGTGGAAATACATTGTTCAAATAAATATACAGTGGGACTTCTGTTAATGAGGATGTACTCCATGAAAACAATTGTTAACATGAAACATTGTTTATCAAAAATTATGATACATCAATTCATGGAGTCCAGGAACCTCCCTTTTTCACATCAGAGCTTTAATATATAAATTAAATAAAATGTTGAATCTTAGCATAAACATTAATGATTTATAGTGACTTCACTTAGGAGCATTCTGACTAGCTAAAACTTGCAACCCTGTGGTACTGAACAGTAACAGGAAAAATACACAAGAATGGGTCTCTATGGAAGGACTGTCAACCAAACACATCAATAACAGAGGCTCCACTATCTATAGCATTTTCAACTTTAATTAAACAATGTACTCTTAAATGATTTGTATTTTCTCTTCATACTTTGCAGTTGTACTCGAGTCAAAGCATATATATATATATATATAATTTTATCTGGAATGTACGGCTACAATCCTCAAAATCCGTGACTTACAAGTTATTTACAATCCATAATTTTAATTTTGTTACCATGAACTTGTTACCCATTTTGATGAATTTTTTAACTTTTTATAAAATGTAAGCCAGTGATTTTCATCTCGGGTCCAAAGAGAGGAAAATCAACATGTTACTAACAATTTGCATTCAGTCATGCAGCCCATATAACTCCAACTGCCAGCTAGCAGGTTAAGCATCATTACAACATCTCGGATTCAGTCAATCGAGCAACAACTGCCAGCAAAGAATCGAGCATCATCTGATCATCTCCGGTCCAAAGAGAGGGAAGTGAACTCAAAACACTGCTAACAGTGTGCATGAAATCATGCAACAAACACTACTCCAGCTCTGGTCAACAACTGCCAGCAGAGGGTCAAGTGTAATGGCAAGTCTGAATGCCTACACTAAGTAACATGTTAAATTCATTTTCATCCACCCAGAAAATCTGATGCAATCACTTATAACCTGACAACCAAAGATCGAATTACTTTTAATGTTAGATCCAACTGTTCTTAACAATTTTATTTCATTTTGAAATCATTTTCTCTCCAGTACCTCTACCTCTATTTCATACTTCTATCTTGACTTGTTTAAACTACATATGTGATCTGCTTTGGCGAAATGAATCCAAACTGGCTAAACACCAAATGATATAAACTTTGAGAAAAGGCACCGACTGTTGTTCTATGTAATCATTCACTTTTCACCAGAAGTCACTTATTATTAATCTTAAACAATGCTGAGTTAGAATACTGTCAGGAAATTATGATGCCAGATTAGTGAAAAATGCATTTTTATATATATATATTTATTTATTTAATTATACCCATTTTGATACAAAATGAGATATTTTTTTATCAACTATAGTGTACCAAAAAGAATTCATCATGCTGTATATCATTTGAAAGCCCTTAGTGCAAAACATTGGGGAAAAAAAAGACACATTGTCAAAATAGTGACATCCAAGATGTTCATGTTCCAAGATTTTCTCAATAATGGTTTCTGGTACATACATTGACTTTGAGCTTCCGTACACACTCTGTCTTTAAACACTTGTAACTCCTTGGTTCTTAATTTAGAACGTTGATTCTGCTACCAAAATAAAAAGACATTTGATTCTACTACCAAAATAGAAAGACAGCTGACAAATTCAAAACAACCAATAACTAAAAATCATCAAAGGTACCTTAGGATTCATTTTTCCAGAGCAGTTCACATGCAAACACACACACACACACACACTAATATATATATATCTCAGGAAACAGACTGTTCTTAAAGTCACATATTCTTTTTTGAAATTATCAAACAACGAATGAGTGACCATAAAAATTTTTAGTATCACAAACGATAGATAACCAGCATAACACTTAAAGCACCACAAACCAGAGAAAAAGGCAGCATTAAAAGAAGGTGCTTGAGCAGGCAAATATGAAATCATTTTGACCAATCAATGGCAATGTGTCCATCCTCTTAGAGAGAGGCGGCCATACACCTTTCATACTGCAGATCCAGAAGTGTACATCATTAGAATTTTTTCTTACTTCTGAAACAAACAAAAATGTTTGCACAAAGTAGTAAAGAAAGACAGTAATTGCAATATAAATTATATGTGGGGTTTTATTGTAAGTCATACATATTTTAAAAAATGCTTGAAACTGAAAGTATACATCATATATACATTATATATTTATTATTAATTATACAGCTCCTTTTCAAACAAATATTAAATTAGTAATTAAGACATACTGTGCATCTACATATAAAACACATTTTTAAAAATCAGCATTAAAATACAATGCAAATGTATGCTTTCATTTCATTGGTAGTGTACGTGTATTCTTAAACACATCTTTACATGGTGTGTTCATAGGAGGTAAAGTGAGGTTTTTCAAGAAAGCATGCTCATAGAAGGTAAAGGGAGGTTATTTCAAGAAAGCATGCTCATAGCAGGTAAAGGGAGTTTTTTTCAAGAATGCATGCTCATAGCAGGTAAAGTCAGTTTCTCAAGAATGCATACTCATAGCAGGTAAAGGGAGGTTATTTCAAGAAAGCATGCTCATAGCAGGTAAAGGTAAATTTCCAAGAATGCTTGCTTGTAGTAGGTAAAGGCAATTTATCAAGAATCTTGAGAGAAACCTGAATCAGAGTGAACTTCCTATTTTAAAATTATTTTATAAGAATTACTGTTTTCCCAAGTAACCCTTCATCAGAGATTATCATGGTTGTTCTTCCCTGAATGTGTCAATCTTCAATCAAATAGCTGTATTATGCCTAATATCAATATTTGTTATAATTTTACCAAATTATTTTTCAGCATCTAGACCAGGAAGATATAAATGTATGTTTTTCAAACATCCCCTCTCAACATAATGGCCACTTAAAGAAGGAAAGAGTTAACGGCAGTCTGTGAAATGCTAATCATATTGCAGAATGTGCAGACATTATATTATAAAGTAATTGTAACCATTGTTCGTTCGTTATCGATTTTAGTATAAACGCATTGTTCTGATGAAGGATATTTAACTGAAATATCCATTTTTGTAAATTCTTTGCTCTTGTATATACATTAGTATATGTATTGTTCTAATGAAGGCAGTGGGCTTAAAATATCCATTTTCATAAATTCTTTGCTCTTGTATATATTGTATATATGTATTGCACTGATGAAGGCTATTTAGTTGAAACTTTCACTTTCCAAAAATTCTCTTTATTCTTGTGTATCTTTAAAGCATTTTGAATTTTCACATTAGTGTCTTTTTATAACTTGTAGAAATCTTGCTATTTACATTATAAATACAGCTACCACTCAACACTAGACTGACTTATAAATATTTACACAATTTGCTTGAGACCCACTTTTCTGCAACTCTTGGAAACAAATACTTGCGATAAAGATGATGTCCTCAGATGCCATTTTCTGATAGTTGTTAATTAAATTATTTATTTTTCAAATAGTCCTGCTTGCATGCAATTATACTTTTATATCAGAGAATAAACTAATTTTGTTTATTCTTCTGAAACATGAATATGTATTTATCTAAGACTGTTTTGCAAACTCTCTCGTGATACAGAAAAGCTGTTCATGAAATATGTGGTAGGCAAGTTATGGATTTCTCAGGGCATCACTGAACTTCTCAGGATAACGAATTTCTGACCTAAGTTATTTGCATAAAAATCCTTGGCAAAATATATTCCTCAACTAATCCTAATAAGAGTAAAAAGATCAAATGTGTGCTTCTAATGCTACATGTGTTTTTCACCAAGAAATGAAAATAGCTGAAATAAACCGAGCCTTTCAACTTTAACTCTTGCAGCTTTCCATGCAACACTTTTCTGCCTATCACCATTGCGACACTTTCTGCCCATCATGCAACACTTTCTGCCAATCACCATGCAACACTTTCTACCCATCATGCAACATTTTCTGCCAATCACCTTTAACACTTTCTGCCCATCATGCAACATTTTCTGCCAATCACCATGCAACACTTTCTGCCCATCATGCAACAAGTTCTGCCTATCACCATGCAACACTTTCTGCCCATCATGCAACAAGTTCGCCTATCACCATGCAACACTTCATGCCTATCAGTGCACAACACTTCCTGTATCAGCAAAAATAGTATGTAGAGATCTGACCAATTCAGATTTGACTATATAATAGGCTACAAACTTAATGTAATAAGGATAATAACACCGCACCAATCTTAGCTACAAGCCTGAATATGATTTCAAAATAATACTTACAGATTTCATAATTGAAACAATAAGACGTGATTAAAGAATTCAAGTGAAAAATATAAAATTGTACATTAATAATGCAAAGGTTCTGTGTGTGCCTAGAATGAAATAAAAATATTAATATAAATTTTAAAATAAGTGAAATGGGTTAAGATCATATTCATCAATAGTTTTAACTTAGTAAACGAAAATTATAAATGTCTTACCCAGAATGCACTCCGTTTTGTGAAGATTTTCTTGGAAACAATGATTTCAAAGCCGTACAAAAAAGTATTAGTGCCAATGGCAAAATATGGCCAATGTAATACATAGAAGCATATACCTGAAACAAAGAAAAATTTTAGATTTTTATCTTTAAATAATTTTTTTTAATAAATCACTATATACAATAAAAGAATGGTAAGACTATGTTTCATAAGGTAATTCTGACAAACGTCATCATTTTTTCATTTATGGTGTACAAAAGTGGTTTCAAATGATATTTCACTTGGCAATTCTAACTACTGAAGAATACTAAGATTTCTTGTTATCTAATATCAAACTGATTGTTTGTTGTATGATGGGAATTCCTTCCATATCTCAAAAAATAAATTTTCAAGCTGAATTCATAATTTTATAACATTTATTTGCATTTTTTATAATTCAGAATGTTATAACATGCTATTTGTAAACTGTTTGCAAACTGAAGATAGACCAAAGGACATTAAAAAAATAAGTTGTTTTGGCCGAGGGTAAGTAAAGCGTAGATCAATGGGATGTGGAGACTATGTGTATACACTGCTGTTGCTTGTTGAACCATTAGTCACAGATCAACAGGTGGCATGCAAATGATGGGTAGTCATGTGAAGCTATTTTAAACAGATTTACTTTCACATTTCATTTTTTTTACCAAGATTCCATTATGTGGCTAGTTAACCTTGAACCCATTCATGGATAGGTGAATGTGGTGACAGAATGCGGGTATGGAAAATGTGAGAAAATCGAGAATATTAATTAGTAAGAGATCAGTTCTAGCTGTATCCTGTTATTTAATTGATTGAGAAAGTTAATCAAAGGAAAGATGGATGGAGCCTTTAGACTAAAAACCTGTGTGCATTATTTCCTAAAGCTACTCTTAGTTTATTACACTCTTTGTGTGGGGTAAGAGAGTCTATTCCTAGCAAAGCTGACAGTAGCTGATCTTTTCTTAACAGAACATAAGAAGACATTTGGCTGGAAAAGGTAAAAACGCTTTGTGTATATATTATATATATGGTTGTTTGAATAAATGAATGATTAGGAATTTTATATTACAAATAGGAAAGTGTCTCATCATCATAAATATGTCTAATTCTATTTGTTTTGCTGAGGTCCAGATCCAAATACCATTTATTTGTGTCATAAACTGCCATGTACTTAGGCCCTGTAATTAATTGTTTCAGGATTTGTCAATATTGTCAATAAAATTCAATGCAATTAATTAGGGTCAAAAGTGGATGGATTCCTTAAAAATATGTATGCAGGTGAATAAAAACAAGTACCTAAATGTCATCCTTAATAATAATTTCAAAGGATTAATAGGAGTTGACTATAAAATTAAGAAAAATATAAAATATGACCAAATTTCACATGTAATGATAATTTCTTGGTGGTTTTATAGTATGAGTTCATTATAAAATTAATCTAATAAAGAAGAAACATAAATATGTAAAGTAGGACCAAAGAGCAAACCCTTGAGGGTCTAAGTATAAAGTAAATACACATTGACCAGGTATGTCTACACTGTCTACACAAGGCTATATCATAAACTATATTGTATTTGTAATAGACATGGCACAGATTATAATTAGTTTGAGCTAAATATTACAATGTTTTTATTATTCAGGAAATCTAAACCCGAAAATGTATTAAAAAAAAGTATGACATGCAGAGGGTTTCATAATAACTATAACAGTATTTATTAACATATCATTACAGCAAGTAAGTAAACAGACCAGTGTGATCTCTTTTCAAAACAATTTACAATAACTTAATGAGTTCAATCTCAGAAAAATTCTACTCTAATAAAATAAATAAATAATAAGAATAAAAAATAAATTAAATTCTATCCTTTAAAATACCAATAGCACACAATGACTAGGAGTCCAACTAAGGAAATGCAATAACTAACAACAAAATTAAACTAAACTAAACTCAAGCTCTAAGCACAAAAATTATTCACCTGAAAATAATAACGAAACAAAATGTCCTTTTCAAACAATCACAAACTCAGGGTGCAAAACTTCTTCACTAAAAACTAACAACAAAACTAAAAAATGTCTCTTTTGAACACTCACAAGCTCAGGGCACAAAATATTCTTCACTAAAATCTATCAACAAAAATAAACCGAATATTATCAACACATAAACATATAACCACTTAGCTAATAATCTCAACACCAAATTCTACATTCAAAACACATCACATTAAATACATTGAATTTTATCCCTTTAAACATTCAAGTAGCTACATGTGACCCACAAGCTCAATTTTAGGGAACAAAAATTTCACACTGAAAAATATCAACAAGAATTTGAATTCTGTCTTTAGAAAACACTCCAAGTAGCCACAAGTGACCTTAAATGTATGCACATATTCATGACCAGGACCACCGCAAACCACTTGCACACATAGATACATGGCAGTACTCACAGTGAGCCAACTGCTCCATATGAGGAGGGAGAAGCTGACGAGCGCGTAACTAAGCAAGAAAGTCGAGAAGATCTTTTTTATCAAGAAGACAAAGGGACGCATAGCTGGAGCAGTTACAATAGAATGCAAGACGTCTATCCGCTCTACAACTTCTGCTATCTGTAAACAAGAACATGTCACAATTTGTTTTTAAGGCAATTGTTTTTGTCAAGAAGTGCTACATATTTCACTTTAAGAAATTATTTTAAACATTAAAAATAAAATCTTTGAAATCTATCACTGCACAAAGAAATGTAATATACATGTTAATCTGGGCCATTTGTCAGTGCTTACTTTTCCAACTTTCTTTCTTTTTTTTTTTTTGAGAAATGAAATTCAATCAATTTTGTTACTATACTTAGTTTTGATAAATGGCAAAATGTTGATAAAATAATGTTTTAATTGCAATTTTTACTGCAATCTGATTGCCAAGAATTTCATTTCAATTTGGAATTATTTTGATTTTATTTCAAACTGGATTTATTTTGATTGTGAATACAAATCTGGATATCTTTTCTTGCTTCAAGGAATGGATGACAAAAGTTTAAATCAGTGCAAACTTTAGGTTTAACTTGAGTCTGTTACTTTTGTTTTTCTTTAATTTGAAGTGACACTGTTTAGAGAGTCTTCGATAGTGTCAAGAATGTGATTTAAAATGTTTAGTACTTTAAAATTAAATCAGAGCTTTGTTTACATATGCATGTGTGTCTATGTTGGAAGTAAAAGTAGTTGTTGAAAGCAGTGGAGATGTTCTATTGCCATCAATCTTCAAAGATTATTAAAACAACAAAATACACTATATTTCCTTTATTTATTATAATTAAATTTAAGTTATAAAAATTAAAATATAAGTTATTTCTTAATGAACTTAATTTCTATTACGATCTTTAGTCAATAATTTTATTTATGAAATGCAATGCAAACTCTTAATCAAGTCTAAAATCTAATTATTCAACAACCCTCAATAAAAATGTCATAAAATGTATAAATTATAAAGCTATGCTTGGTAAAAGACAACATTCTCAAATTGTTGCAGCTCAGCATTATGATGCCAGACATCTCACTTCCTGTTTATGTACAGTTACTTAGTCTCTGGGCACCCATGTTCATGTAACATGTTACAAATGCTTTAATGTTTGTATCATATAACAGGTCACGTTCCACTTATAAAGAAAACTCTCAAATAGGCTTTAATGCGACAAGTTAAAAGAAAGCTACAATAAGAGACTGTTTCAAATAACAATGGCTCACAGATATTCATACTATTACATCAAGGCGTTTTTGCAGTATTTATAAATTGAATTGAAAAAATCAACATTTAAAGTTTTAATTTACATTCATTATATATAATTTTTTACTAGAAAGAAAATATTGTTCAATAGTATTCTGTGTTCTTAGCAAATGTATTCCACTCATGGCAAAGTTAAATTTGTGTCAGAATATTTTTTTTTTAATTTGTGTTGAACACTTTATGTAGCAATACACTATTTCTAGACTTGTGCTATCTAACACATGTACATCTCAATTTTTCTTGTTTAGCAGTAAGGAAATGTTAGTTATTTTTAGGATTGAAATAAGTAGTATTAACCTTGTGAGGGTGCCTAGCAGCATTAACACACAATGTCTAATTTACAAATAAATGCATAGAATTTTAAGTAAACGGAATCAAATTTGTTCAACTTAAAGACTGAACAGTGATCTAATTTTGTTTTAACAATTTATGTCAAAACCTTTTGCTATACAGAACTAAGGTTAAGAAATATATAATGAAAGTATTTTAATACATGGTGAAGTGAACGAAAGGGATTTTAATCTTAAATAATCTGTGTGGGGATAGCTTATGATTAAATGTATCTAATTCACGAACTAAAGGCAATCTGCAATAATACAACAAGAAATGCTAATGACACAAAAGAAAGCATCACCCACCCACCCACCACACACTAACCTGTCGTTCACAAAGCACAAAGACAAACTCTAGGAGGAAGCACATATAGTATCCTGACATAATCCCATGCCACACTGCCAAATACAGCAATGTGATGACCTGCGATAACATCTTGTTCCCAAGGAACCGCAAGCGCTTGAAAATGTATCTGTGAAACAAAATGGCAGTATCAAGAATGGTTGTTAGTTTACTGAAGCTTCTGAAACAACTGATAAACCAGTAACACCTTTGTATCTGCCATGGAAACACTCCCCCGAAAATGTGGGGGGGGGGGGGGAGGATAGCTTTCCAAAGCAATAAAATCATGAAAATCTAATAAGAGCCCTGAAGCAATAATTCACATATATAAAAGCATAAATAACATTTATAATCATGTTGAAACTAAAATGAAAACATATAAGTAAAATTTATTTCAAAAACTGATTCGTGGGGAACAAGTGTACTTCCAACTCAAGGCAGAGGGAGCAAAATCAAATCAAGTCAAAACATTTCAGTTTATCTTCAAAGTTGTGATTTTCATATATTATCTTAAAAATAAACACTCTCCTTTATTCTGACTAAGTTCATACATATGCAGGTATTAGAAAAACACTTTAATAAGCTCTCAAATTCTTCAGCATTATAGCCATTTGTGTTTATGGGTAAGGAAGCAATTGAAAGAACTCCAAGATCTAGTTTAATGATAACCATTTTAATCAATTTTCTTAAGGATCAATTTTTTAACCAAAAGATGTGTGAACAAAGTCAGATAAAAGTGAAGCCTTTGTAGAGACTTGTGAACAGTACTGCACTTTTAAAGGATACATTCTTAAATAAACGTCATGGCAATATCTCACTATCCTTATGCAGTATGGCAAATACCCAAGCTGTAACCTCCTTGGTGTTTTAGCTTATTGCTCTTTTAGATAAAATGGTCTTACAAGCTATGATCATATTACTGAATGTGTACAGATACATGCTGCACAGTAATACTACATGCACATATATGCAGAGGCAATTGCTGGAGGCTGACTGAAAAACAACTAACCAAAACTGAATAATTACAACATTTAGTTTATAATCCAAAAAATGCCGTGGCTAACCAACATCTACCACCCAGTTCTGATAAGAAATGCAAGTGCTGTGTAGGTGTACAGTACTTAGCCAGCCTTTGTGCTGCAGTTAGCGGAGTGATAAGCTACAAGGTACACACTGTCATCCACAGCTTTGTGCTTCAGTTAGAGGAGTGGATAAGCTACAAGGTACACACTGTCATCCACAGGTTTGTGCTTCAGTTAAGAGAGTGGAGAAGCCACAAGGCACTCTGTCATCCAGAGGTAAGTGTTACAGTTAGAAGAGTGAATAAGTCACATGCTACTGAGTGTGTCATCCAGAGATTAATGAAGAAGCTAGAGAAGTGGATAAACAACAATGTACTCAGTCATTTAGAGGTTTATACTGCAGTAGGAGGAATGGTTAGTTAAATAAATCACACATTATATGTCATCCGTGATTCTTGCTACAGTTACAGAGATGGATAAACCACTTGGTCATCCGGAAGTTTTTACTGTTATTAAAGGAATGGGCAAACCACAGAGTACTCACTTTGCCATCCAGAGGTTAGTGTTGCAGTTAAAAGAATGGATAATGTCCTGCAAGGTGGACCCAGTCTCCAGCTCTTTGATGCGCACATTGGTACAAGCATCCCATAAGGGTACTTTCTTACCATCAAAACCATTGTGACTCAACCCTGTATAGATTATTGCTCCTTCCTGTAACAAGTCATTATTAAATAACATTTAAGTATTTATTGAAACCAACAGAAAGCAGCAATCACAGATGCTGAGGGAAAATTTATGGGTTGTTTTAAAATAAAAATATAAAAAAGAAATGCAATAAGCAGTGTGACATTTCAAAGAAAAAAAAATTCTGAAATTTTGTTCAAATAAGTAAAAATAATAGATAAATCAGTAAATGATAATCAATGATTAAACTGATCCAAGCAAAAAAAGAAAGAAAACTCTTACAGCCATCTTTGCATTCATAAGCTCAGATACTGGTGAATACAAAGCGCTGAGCATGATAGCTTTTTAGGAATAGGCTAAACACAAAAGGAAATGTTTTGATCACCTCTATAACTGTTGTAGATAAACAAAGTTTTCTTTCTTTCTTTCTTTCTTTACATGAAAATCCTGACGTTAGTAAAAGAGAACACGGCACAAAAAAAAACTTACCGTAAGAAGCCAGGAACCAATATATTTATTGAGGCATGTCTTGCCCCACACAAGTAATATAGCACACTTTGTCAATAATCTTCTTTCCTGAGGAAAGGGAAAGAAACAATAACAAAATTGTGATTATAGTGATATGTTTTGTGGCAAAGATCAAACTTTTATCAAAAATAATTTATTTTCAAAATCTCCTCTAATTAGCATATGAGTCTCATGCAGAAATAACAATCAATTACAACAAACAAACAAAAAAATAATATGTAGTGCAAATGAGAGATTTCTTCAAACTTGTCTGGCAAAGTTAAATTATTACAAAATAAAAGAATTAAAAATAACAAAGTGTATAATGGTCAATTTCGGTGACAGTCTATGCTTGTGCAAGCTGTTATATTCCTCTGTTACAACTTCAATATTGCAAACATTCACATCAACACTAAACAGAACAAGACATTGTGTATAGTATTTTCTTAGCTTATCTTTATATATAATAAATATATACACACGTTTTTTTTAAAAAAACAGACTACTGCCCTCAAATACTGTTATTAAGATAATAGTTAAACATGCATATAACATTGCAAAGAATATTAACCCTTTACATTCTTTTAATTAAATGTAAGATTTCAGAATTTAAGAAATGGTACCCAACACTCTTTCTTTGTTTATACTTTTCAGTTTATTTTTGATTTATTAAGGTTTATGGCAGTGTTTTGGAAAGAAATGCATCCTCACAGATGCATTACTTATAAAAGGATACAATTGATTTAGTTTATATTTGAATTAGTTAAACACATCATTTTAGCCTATATTATAAAGCTATGGAGGGTGAAAAAACTATCTGACATAAATTAAAATGTTTAAAAGATAAACATGATATTTTTAAAAAGATAATGATATTCTGAATTTTAATAAATTAGAAAAAACACTTTTCAATTTTTTAAAATTTTGTGCACTTATTTTGAAGTCTGATTATTTTCATTTGATAGTCCGGGAGTATGTATTTTTAAAAAATGTATCGTTAAAGAAACTATATGACATAAATTAAAATGTTTCTTTTTAAAATAAACACAAAACTGAATTTTAATAAATTGAAAAAAAAACACTTTTGAATTTTTTTCACTTTAGCCAGGTTTTCCCAGGCAGCATCACAAAAGTAGAAAAGAAAGTTTAATTTATTCAAAATAAGTTCTAGAAAGTATATTTTGTTCAGTTACTGTTTTACTTTGTTTTTAGACTATTTTGTTTGTTTTTATAAAATGTTTTACTGATGTATATCTATAAGTGAACTCTATTCATACAAAACCAAGGGAAAACAACACAATGCCAAAGGGAAACAAGTCAAATAACTTCCGTATGAGTCAAATAACCTCCCTTTCACAATGCTTATTCTAAATAGTAACATAGGCAGAAAAAACCTCAAACCATTCAAAACTTGGAGGAAGAAATGGCAAATGGTGATACTCTAAACAAGACTCGAAAAGAATGAAGCATAAGTAGAGTCTCTGCAATACAATTTGAATACAAAAAAAAAATATGTTGGTTCTAATTGGCAAGAGTAAGACTATGGCATCCTAGAGAGTTTACAACTTCTTTATAAGCAATTTACATCCTCTTGTCATACTGAGATTTGCCAAAATATCAGCCATGGGCTTGGATTGTATCAAAGAAATGATTAATTCTTATGCTGCAGATATGATAGAGAAACAAAAATAATGTGCTTGTAGAAAACAATGTTATCAAAACAATAGACAAAAGATATCATACTGGTACTTATTATAATCATGTTTGGTAACAAATGTGGCTTAGAGAAACCATAATTTCTTATTAATTTAGACTTGATGTGATCTACATTAAGTACATCTTATACATAATGTAGATCACATCAAGTCTAAATTAATAAGAAATTTATCAACTACACATATTCAACAATAAACAAACATACTAGGAATGCTGGTGAGACGAGAAATTCATCATTCACAAATAAGTAGACCAGTTGAAAAAGAGCAATGTAGACTACTCCAAGCAACAATCGTTTCATGGCAGGTATAAAGCTGAAAAAGACATTCACAAAACAGAAATGAGATGAGACAAGACTAAAATCTATAAGGAAATTGAATAAAACTATTTTATAGATTTTAAAATCACTAAAACATAAATTACCACCACCATTTAAAAGTTACAAATATACTTTTCATTCAAGAACTTACTATTTCTTATATTTTAAACTTTGTCCCATTTCACTTCATTAGGGTCCCAGAATTAGTCCACATGATTTATGAACATACGCTTTTCACTTGATGTGTAATCCATTACTTTACTGCTTGATGTGCATTCCTTTTTAATTCCATCATGTTTGAAAACCCAATGAGTCAGTATTACAAAAGTTACTGCATTTAATTAACAGACACATCTTTAATTTTTTTTTAAAAAGAAGGAAAAAGAAAGCAATTATTTTTCTTCTTGATGTGATATGATTGCATTTGCATTAGTGAACAAAGGAAACAATTCTAGTGACTGTTCATTCATTCTCTGGCAAGCATTTTAAAAGCAAAATTACACAAGAGCAGATTCAAAGAGAACCAATCTGATTATCTCATAACTTTATAGTATCTAAGTCAGGGGCGCACAAAGTGGCCCGCATGTGAGCCGAGACAGGGCTCTATGTGGCCCCCAGAGGACTTTTGGATGTTACCATTGTTGCGAATGTAAAGCACATTATTTCATTATTTGTGTTGTTTTTTTCTACTGAGCCTTCCATGTGGCGGCCCTCCAATCACTATCAATTGGAAATTCAGCCCTCTGGCCTAAAAGGTTTGTGCACCCCTGAACTAAGTAGTAGACTATTTCTCAGCAATAACTTGTATCTTATACTTAACCTATACCAAAAAGAAAAAGCTAAAAAATTTAGTATCATCTTTACAGTACAAGAGCTCAAATGTGAGAAGCATCTTTATGATAAAACAACAAAAAGCTAAAAATTTAGAATTATCTTTGAGATAACAGAACAAAGAGCTAAAAATTTAGAAGCATCATTGAGAAGACAACAAAGAGCCAAAAGTTCAGAAGCATCTTTAAGAAAGGAAAAAAACAGATATAAAAGTTTAGAAGCATCTTTAAGAAAAAAAATAAAACAGTGATAAAAGTTTAGAAATATCTTTAAAAAATGGAGATAAAAGTTTAGAAGCATCTTTAAGAAAGAAAAAACAGAAATGAAAGTTTAGAAGCATCTTTAGGAAAGAAAAAACAGAGATAAAAGTTTAGAAACATCTTTAAAAAAAATAAAACAGAGATAAAAGTTTAGCAGCAACTTTAAGAAAGGAGAACAAAGAACTAAAAGGTTAGAAGCATCTTTAAAAATGTTCAAGACAATCTTTGTACCTTTTAGGTGGTCCCCGTGTGTAGGGGTCTGAGTACTTGTTGTTCACAAAATTCAGGTAGCGTTGCATACAGTACTGTAAAGAAAAAAAGCAAAGTTCTGCAAGGTTGAAGTTTAAAAGCCAGAAGGTATGCCTTTTAACATGACTATTATACAAAGAACATCAGGATGACTCAAACAAAATTGGTGATCTTGAATAGCAGTAACTTTAAACATTAGGAGAGTCTCAAAAAACAAAATATATCCCTACTTTCAAACTAACGCACTGGTTCTAAACTTTCTTTTAAATTGAACAATGCATATGATCCAGAAGATATCATTCAGCCTCATCTTTCACTGATAATGTCCAGGCATTCATAATTTCCACACAAAAGAAACAAGTGTCTACATTTATTAAGCTGTCAAGCTGAAGAAAAATAACTAAAGTTGGGATTATATAAATGGATGATATAAACATTTCCATAGATTATCATTATTATTGCAAAGAAATGCTGCGTCCAATGTCCCAGAACAATTTTTAAGTTTGTTTAGATATTTTTCTTTCTAAAAGACAAAAGCCAGTATCAACAACAAAAAAAAAATCAAATGCTATATTACTTGTGGTCCCACAATTAATTCAAATGACTAAATTACATGAGGTCTCAAACAAATTAAATTACCTGAGAATTATCCAACAATTAATTACCAGAGGTCCCAAAATTCACAAATAAGTTTTTAAAGTACCTGAGGTCCCACCAGAAAACCTCCAAAGAAGTAACTGTGACCCAGAAATTCCAGCAAAGTGGGACACCTTGTCAGAGCTGAGTCCTTTGCATCATCAGGAATTTGTTTCTGCATTAATAAAAGGTGTGTTTTTAAGTCAAACATCAAGGCCTGTCATTAGTTCCATTTTGTCTTTTATATTTGTATTCTGGGTGGTGATGTTGAGGTCTTGATTTCCTTAGACATTAGACTTACAGAAAGTCATACTAGGACCAAGAATCAACATCTGTTATTCAAAGCCCAACATGAAATATTTTTAGATCCAGCGACTTTAAAATAAATATCTTTTCCAACAACAATAAAAATTTCAAAAGACTATTGTTTGATGAACATTTTATTTTATTACTCAGGGTAAAAAGAAAATATAAAAATTAAAAAGGCCCCAACAGTTGAATGTTTAATATGTGCAAATAAATATAAATAAATACAGTAGGCTTAGCATTCTAAATCTCAATGAAATGGTTATTTCAATATCAGGACTAGATCTCTGAACTTTATTATCTGCTCCTGTCTCTGTTGGTCAAAACTGCTCATCTGGGCTTAAGAGCCATATAATATCAACAACAGGAAATAATAATATAAAATGTTATAGTAAGCTTACACTATTGACTCCCTTTTGCAACTCTACATATAATCTCTGAATGTACGTACATTTGAGTCCGAATAAAAAAGGAACAGAATTCAACAGAGCATAAAAGCATTTTGCGAATAAGGGGAAAGCTTTAAATACAAAAGCAAAACTACTGTAAATAACTATTTGGCCACTTAAAAATTACATCTAATCCAAGCTCAATTACCACTCCATTTTTTCAATTATAACTTTTTCTTAATTATTTTACCTACATAAATAACAGTATTTTACTGTGTACCATAAGTTCAATAAAAATCACCCTGTTCTTGCCTATCACTAAACCAGAGCTTAAAGAATTTTGGATATGAGCTGATAGTGTTATTAGCAAAAAAGCAAAAGGTTTTCCTGTAAAAAATCAGTTTGTCCTTCCAAAACTATTTCAAGATATGTGTGTAGTCACATTTATCTTCATTTTCTCTAAATATTCAAAACCTCTATCATTTAATGTAGCCATTGTCAAAAAAAAAGATTAAAATAAAACAACCATTGGGTATCTTTAAATTTCTCTATGTCTTTCAGTAAGATGAAATAAATGTCCAACTAGAACACATCAGACAAATCCTAATTAACAAACTTAAAACCACTTTTGCCACAACTAATCATGGCCTTACTTTAATAATTAGTGTGCAAGACTTGAGAATAAAATTCCCTGAGCTATTCCACTTGTGTGAATACAAAATCTGTAATCTATGTCTTGCAAGGAAAAGGAAAAATAAGAAAAGTACAACAACAAAAAGCCTTAATCTTTTCTCCATTCTTCAACTTCTCCACTGTACTTTAAGTAATGAAAATTCTGTATTAATACCTTCCTTCCATCATAAAGGTCAAACGCAATGGCCGTAAGTCGAAGAGTGAGTACACAGTGTGGCATTGTCCAGGAAATACTGTACGTACCATCGTCAGCCAGGTGAATGTAGTATGCTAGCATCAGGTATAACTGCAATTGTATTTTCATTATCTTATTCTTAGTCAATGTTTCTCACAATACAAATAATGAAATAATATACAAACTCGCTTACTAAATACAAAGATAATGGCACCCAGAAGTGAATAACAAGGTAATCTGCATAATTTTAAACAAAACTTTCCAATTAAAATATTGAAAATTAAATCTATGTAAAGTATTTAACTGAATGAAAATGAGCACAGATTATTAACAAATAAAATAAATTAATATATATTGAATGTTCTACACCTCTAACAGATCACTTACTGTGTTGTATATGAAAGCAAATAATATTGAGAATTTTGATCCACTGGCAAATCGCAGCACAGCATACATGGTTATGATGTTGACAAATGAGTGATAAACATTGAGACCTGAAACATGTTAACATACTAATTTATCATTATAATGATACAATAGATATACTTTCTACAAGCAAGTGCCAAGTAAAGATAAACATTGAGACCTGAAACATGTTAACATACTAATTTATGATTATAATGATACAATAAATATACTTTCTACAAGCAAGTGCCAAGTAAAGACAGACCTATAGAGGAAGAAAAATATAAGGATTAGTTTGCATTATCATTACTATTTTATATTTACTAATTTATTAATTCCATTGTAATATTATCATTATTATTTTATATTTACTAATTTATTAATTCCATTTAGAGAGAAAACAAAATCAAATTAGCTTTCCTAAAGCTGAATATTTCTGAATATAATGATTAAATTTGAAAAACATTAGCATATGAATACTTCTGGTAAAAAAAAAAAAAAAAAAAAAATTAAAAACCACAAGTCATTTTTGTCTTTTTTTTTTATCACTGTTTGGTAAAAGAATAAAATTTTGGATCCAATTTATATAGAAACTAAGCATTAAGAAGAATCTGTCTTTTTAAAATATTTCTTCACAAAATTGACCGTTTGCAGATAAAAGAAATATTGAATGTTGTTTATGTATTACTATTATTGCTTCAATGAAAACCTTGATATGGTAAGTTTGTTAGATAATTTATAACAATGAAAATTAAAGAAAATTATTATGTGTACCCATGCCACAAAAAGAGGTGACATTTTTCAGTTTAATAGAAATCAGATTAATTTATTTCCAAAGTCCAGAAAGCTGTATAAAAATTAAAGATGATAAAACACAAAAACTAACTAGTAAACAAGCCAGAAAGCTGAATCAGAATTAAATAAAGATGATAAAACACAAAAACTAAATAGTAAACAAGATTTATTAACTAAATATAATTATCAAACATTCTGAACACAAGCAAATTATTATGTATGTAAATGCTCTGAGTCTGAGTAGTATGTCATGCTGTATTTGCTTTTTAATCCACATGCTCAGTAAATGATGCAATTCAACCATAACTCATAAGCGTTGATCTTATTCTACCCCTAGTAATTTGAGATGCACTGAGAGTTGTCATCTTAGAAAACTCCCTAATATTTGTCCACATAGCCGATCCTGCCAAACCTAATGCTGAGGCCACTTCAATCTGACACCACCTGCATGCCTTGAGTATACACATGCCCTGTTCAAATGTATTTTACAGTGCAGTGAGTCTTTTAAGTTTATAACAGTTGTACATAAAATTAAAACAGTGTAATGTCAAAAAAGTTCTAATCAAACTGCCCAAGAAAGAATGAGGGACTTCTGTTATACTTCAGTGACTGAGCTATAATCTTAAAATATAAAAACTTTTGTCAGTGAAATACTAATAACACTGAAGGGGTTAAAAAATGTCTTGTCATCCTAACTTAGTAGTAGCCCTAAAAAGTGTATAAAATAAAAGGAAAGAACACAGACATTAAACTTTTAAAGCCCATTAATCAGCACTTATTTTATTAGTAAATGGATTAAGACAAATCATTAAGAATAAATCAATTAGGTGGTGGAGTAAATCTGCCTATCCCTATTTTTAGACTTAATTGTTATACAAATTGTAAATTGTTGAAGTGACCCAACCTTGGGCACTCCTTATGATGGTATTTTTGTAAATGTCAGAGTTGGAGTAAACAACTTGAGTTGAGAATATGCTAAAAATTGCTGATGCAATCCAAATCAGTTCCAACAGGCTATTATTAGATCCAATGATTAAGATTTACAAGAACAAGACCAGCAAATGGGCTGAGATCAAAAGTTGACCTGCTGTAGAGAATTCTATTATCTAATCACTTTGAATTTGGTGTGACAAGAAGTCTGGTCATGAAAGGTGGCTGTTAGCTTAATCAATGGTGAGTTAACTGACTGATTGAGAGAATTGTATTTTATGCACTTTGCTACTGATATATTATATTTGCATTTTATGTAGAGATGTATTATGTGAGTAGACTATTAATGTATTATTTCTACAAATTGTTAATATGATGCTTATATGTAGTATGCTAAACACTTGACATTGTTTCTATGAACCTGTTCATAAAACTTATATGATGTATTTATTATGCTTTGTGCATGTATCAGGCTAATAAATACTGTTGCAGGAAACTGTAAGTTGAGACTTAAATGTAAGAGAGAATGGAGTTTTAAAAAAATAAACTGGAACTTAGTGTTTGTTCCCTGATTATATATTACAGGAAAAAGCAGCCTTTCCTTCTTTTATCTGAACCTCCTGGTTTACTGATTATAAACCGCAAAGACTGTGGTAGATGCAAGAAGTACGTACTGCAGTGTGTAAGTGTAAGGAATACACTGCACTCCATTGACAGTGTCTACATCGAGCAATTCTGGTACAAGGAAGTTACTGGAAATTGCTACAATTGTTGTTCTGCCTGAGGGAGCTAATATGGTGAAGGAGCACCCAGGTTAGGCTTGAGGGAATAGCAGCCAGTCAGTGTTCTACAATGTAAGGAGGGAATCATGTGGAACCGATAGTAATGATGTAAACAATAAACTTGTGACTTTGTTACAAAAAAGCACACAAAAGACTATTGAGACAGCACCTAAACCAGGTTATGTACAAACTATTGTTGCTTATCTCTAATAACTCCATTTCTGTTGTCTGATAAGAACTACCCTGTTATATGTATTGACACTAATTGGTTGAAATGTGTTTTAGGATATAAGACTGTATAGGTATTAAAATTATTTGAATGTGGTTTCATGAAAATATTCATATCAGGTAATTTTTTTCATTGTGTTTGTACTATTGTTGATTTAATAAATTTATTGTTAAATTTATTGACCTTATTACACAAATTGATACCTTATGTTGAAGAAGAAAATGGGTGGATGGGGGCTTGCTAAATAGAGATTAAAGATGGATTTGTCTTCTCCTTTAGTAAGAAATTTTCCACCAATGTAAATAATGTGTGAAGATAAATGTTTGTCTTTAATGTTGTGAAAGAGAGAAAACATTTACAGGCCCACATATCTGCCAAGTGAGAGAGACGAGTGGTGTCTGCTGGAGAATTATTAAGAACATAAATTAAGATTCTAATCACCTGTATTTAGTTATGGTCTTTTATGGATGATTAATTAATTAAAATATAATAACCATTAACTAGGTGGCATTGGCATCACAAATATAAACTGTCCAATTTATAAATAAGAGCAATAATGCTAATATAATTTGTGCTCTACATAAGCAGTTGGATAAGAATAACTATCATGCACATTCATCAAGTTCATTATTGAATGGGGATGGGATACTGGCATCTAGAGTAACAAGTTTGTATTAGAAAGAAAATTGATCTAATAAATCAAATTTTATTTATTCCTCCAAAACAAAGAGCTAATTTGATAAGAATTGTGCATTTATTTGGACTAAGTTAGAATCTGGGATGAATCTTTCCTCCTGTTATTAACAGTTTTACTAACAGAGTTGGACATTTTAAGATTTTAACTCTGCTAGGTCACTGGTTAAATATAACTTCAGAACCTATCATCTGTTTGATCTCCTCTGGTTACATATCATCTTTACTAGACCTTGATATGATGTCATTTTTAATACTTTAACTGTATTTATTTAATTTGTTTGAAAGAATAATAACTTTGAGACTTACTTTAAACAATATTATGTCTAAAAATAAAACTTTTATTAAAAAAACAAACAAACTGGTGGATAATAAATTAGTCATATCAGGAACACCAAATTTATTACAGTTCTGTTTGCAAAGAAGACTATCTGCTACAGAATAACTGCTCAATTTTTTTTTCTTTAACCTAGACTTAGAAAAGTTAGAAGACTCCAAACAAATACTAAATAAGTAAAATTTGCATTCAAATTAAGACTCTTTAGGAAGGAGAAATAAAATTTGATTTATTTCTACAAGTATTTACTTTCTGTTTTCAAACTTACTCTTATTAGACTTGTTATAGTCTTAATGTAAAGACAGACCCCCATTAACAAATTGCTTAGTTGATTGCCAGTCTCATCCCACTGCTTAATAAAAAGTGGTGCAACATATTTTCAACCTTCTACTAGATAAAAGTTAACTTAGACTCGTGTTAGAGCAAATACTTATAATTTTAATTATAAACTTGTTTTTGTATATAATGTATATAAAGCACCTATATACCAGTACTGTACTTTACAATTATCAAAATCCACAATTCAAGTTTTAAAACTTCAGACAAAATTAGATAACCTATTTGCTTGGAGTACAAAAGTTACTTGGTTAGACTTCGGATAAGGACTGCAGAGTAAAGTAAATGTGTTGAACAATAAGGATTATGTGAACAGTGAGAGTGAGAGTGAGAAATATTAAAGTATGTACTAATCTAAGATGAGGAAGTTTTGATAGTTTTAGTACCAGCAAAGTGACACAAATAGTAAAGGAAAAAACACGGACATTAAGCCCTATTAATATTATGCAGCAATCATTAGTTAATGGGTTAAAAAATAAAAATAACAATGTGTTTGAATTATTATCAATTTGCAATATACAGTTTATTGGAAAAGTCTATGATTCTAGTAGTAGTAGTTAGTACTCTTTAAACTGCACCACTCCCCAAAATAATTAATATATTATACACGGCACTTCTCAGTTTCTAGTTTCTCATGCCGTGAAGAAGGAAACCGGAGTATATGTATTGTTAGGGGATTTTTTAAAGTAAAGTAAGTGGCATCAAATTACCAAATACTGAAATAGGGAATCCATAAAACAAAACATAAACTCTATTATTTATTAAACTAACATGAAACAATTACATTGTAAAGCTGGAGAAAAACCAACTTACCAAAGTTGAAGTAGCATTGCAACATTCCTGTTGCAATGAAATATAAGTGCTTGACTGTAGCTGTCTGGGTAAACAGGAAAGTTCGATACAGCCATGCTAAAGGATATCCTAGATAATTTAAAAAAAGAAATAAGGTAAGGTGCACAAATCCAAATTAGACCACAATATACTTTCATTTCATATTGCTTGACTCCAAATCTCTGCAGTAACAAATATATAGCAATATGTACAAATTTCAATAAGAAAACTAATTCATGACATGCTTTTAAACTTAAAGCAGGCAATATAGAGTCAACAAATATATTAAATTATTATACTTTAAAATAATCATATACATTATACTTGTACTTTGTAGATAATCTTATGTAAACGGCCCTTCTTTGTTGCTGTTTAGCTTGTTGAATATAGTGGATGGATATTATTACTATTAAAGTATTATAGTACGCTTTATAGTACTACTACTGTACTAGTAGTATTACTATTAGTAGTACTTAAAAAAGAAAAATTGTTCCACAGAAGTACAGTTTATGAATTCTACTCTATGGTGCTATAACAATCACAAAAAATAAATAAATAAAAGAATCCAGACTGGCACAGCAAGCAGAGAGAAAGACTGGGTAGAATGACATCCCATTATTATTCAAAAAAGCTTGAAATCATCCTCTACGTTTATTCCGACTCAAGAACCACCCTGGAACTGTCAATGGAATAATTATTAATAATTTATTTCTTCATCGACTGAAATGTGTCTACTAGAGGTCTGTTGTCTTCTTTACAAAAGCATGGAGGAAAAAACATAAAAATAAATTACAATGTGCTAGTCATGACTGAAATGATATTACTGAAAAATTGATGCATTTCCTTAGTGATTCCAAACTGACTCTTGCAAGGAAAACAAATACAACATAAGTTTTCAGATCTCACACCGACACAGCACCAATTTGATATATTTTTTTTTTTTAAATCAGTCAAATACATCTAAGTTTCTTTTAAAAATACATCTGAGAGGTGAAGATAAAATTAACGAATATAAAGAACTAGCATGAAAGTGGAAACAGGTATTGGGAAATAAAATCTCTGGCACAGTAGCAGTAGAAGTGGAGTACTTTAGTTTTACTAAATAGTAATAGTAATACTATGTGAAAATTTTTAAAACAAACAAAAAAGTAATTTTTGAAATAACAAAAGTATTGTCTGAGTTTAAACTGCTGATAAACTGCTATCTCATATCCTTAATTAGTTAATGCTATTATAGTTTAAAAAATGAGTGAACAATTTATATCCAGACATCTTTTTTTCTTTCTTTTTTTTTTGTGTGACTCACCAAGTAAGTTATGACAGCAAAAATTACAACTTACATTTCATAGGGACCACTTGCATAAAAAATGACATACAGAGAAATAAAAAAACAGTCAATAGTTTTAAAGTAGAGGGGGAAAAAATCAGACATAAGTTTAATGTTTCTGAAAGAAAGGGCATTGTTAATATTAAGTATGGAACAAGTGTTTATATACTAATATTACTATAGCAAAGCAAGCTTTAATGAATAAACAACTTAATATCATATATGATTAGAGCCCAAAGAAACTTTAAAACATTAAAAGAATGGTGATGAGGCAAGCCAATAAAAATAACATTATGACATAATTTGTTAAATAAATATTAATTATGTTTAAATAAATGTTAACCAATACCAGCAAATAATACAAGTACTAGTAGGTTGTTTACGAAAGGTCTGCAGCTGCATAAGAATTTTAAAATACTGTGTGTGTGTGTGTGTGTGTGTGTGTGTGTGTGTGTGTGTGTGTGTGTGTGTGTGTGTGTGTGTGTGTGATTTTAAAGAAAATATTAAAACGTTTTGTTTCAAAAGCATTAAAAAATATATGGCATCAAAACTTCTAAAATGCAAAACAATTTATAACAATTCAGTGCTTAAAACTTATTTTTTTAAGGTCTGTAGCTGCAAAAAATTTTAGAACACTGTGGTATAGAGTATATGTGTGTAAAACTTAAACCGGGAAGGGAGGGGGATACAGATTAAAAAATTTAAAGAGAATATGAAATTAAGTAAGACAATCATCAGGGCAGACTGTTAATTCTGATCTCAAATTAGATCATGTGCTATTACTCAGACAACAACCAATATTTCTTTTCTTAAAACCTCTTGTAATAAACCTCATATAGAGGTCAAATTGTAATAACTGCTATTAAAAGTATTATGCTAATGCTTCATAAACAATGGTCTATTAGTATTAGTTCAGAAGTTGATCATACCAGCGTGAAAATTGTGACCGAGTCTGAGATTGAACCAATTATGACTTGAGAAGCATACACACAAAAGAAAACCAAAAGAAATCAAGCAAAAACATGTACAAACCTGTTCAGAATCAGAATCTTTTTTCAAATGCTGTTGAAAAAATTGAGTATAGAGTAATGCAGAAGTTAAGAGTATAAATCATTTGTCTTTGTATGATTTTTACAAATATTTACTTCTTTATTATGTAATGACTTTAATTAATTCTAATACTAATAATATATATCAATTTATTATATATATAATATATATGCCTATATATTAGGCTATACTATAGGCTTAAACCTCACTTAAACATATTTTTATATAATTTGCAGGAAACTGTTACTTGTATGAATCAATGAAAAATGTTCATAAACTTGTGCAAATGAATCTTTATATACTGTGTTATGTAAATCTAGGTTATTTACAAGTGCATTAGAAGAAAGCCGGTAACAAACTACATCAAATATTGTTCCACGTGCTCTATTGCACTAGGTCACTAGGGTCAATGACGTGCGTGTGAGGGGAGGGAACAAACCCGCTGAGCACTGAGCAGTAGTTATGGATAAATATTGTAAATTAAAAGTAGCAAGATCAAGACAAGCCTATTTTAGAACATGTACTGATTTCTCCTCTGAGAATAAAGAAGTGCATGAGTGCCTTTAATTTCTGAGCTGATGTGTACTACTACTCGCAGTAATAATACCAAAAATAGCATTTATTGCAAGCTATAGGCCTACTAACTAGAGTTACTAACCTGACAGCAGCGACAGAATTAGCCTGGTACTGTTTTCTGATGTACCCAGAAGACTCGCAAGGTTTCCTACAGCAGCAGATGCCATTCTCTCTTTATTTTTAAAATTTTATTAATCCCTAGGTCACCCAACAATTTCGGAGCAACTGTCGTTCAATGACAGCAGACTGTTTCCGAGAGATATATTTAATAGGAACAGTAAAGATGGTATCACAGGGAGCAGTAATTGGGAAAGATATATGGTCCTAAATAACATCCTTTTTTAAACAAAAAACAATATTTTAAAATATCCGGATAATTTTGCCTAAGTATAAAATTTATCTTTTAAAAACACAAATAAGTCGTAAATAGTTTACGTTTCTGGAATCATATTTTATTTATTGGTTAGTAAATACTGCTGCTCCCACCATTCGGGATGTAAAAGGGCCTTGCGCGTTGACGTGTGCTAGAAATAAACAACCGGGTTAGGAGGAATAAGTGGTATGACCTTAAGTACATGTACATATATTGCGAATTTAAGTTTGACACACACATATCCGTGCCGTGGTCGTTGCATTGGTTGTAATAATTATCGCACTAACGATATATGCACAAATTAAATTAGGGATAAAAAATGGAATTAATCCAGTACAGTAATTCCCTCACTAAAGCCGGTTGATCATAGTGACCAACATTTTATCGCGAAATGAGTCAACATTTTAGCGAGTATGAGAAGCTACAATATATGGCTTTTCTGATCGAGTGCGAAAAGTTGTATAAATGTGATTCCAAAATCAATATTTTGAGTTTTTAATCGTTGTACATGTGAGAGTATGTGCGAAACAGACCTGAACTAGTAGTTCATATTCTTTATTGTTTTAGTTCGTAATCATTATATTAAACTGCATTAATTTTCAATTTTTATTTATATTTTCGTAATGACCATTTGATTTCAGTTTTGATTGACCTTTAGTAATGACTATTTGACTTCAGTTTTTTTACAAACCAGCGTACACGACTTATCAAGAAAATCGTAATTTGACATCATAGGCTTTCTACATACTATGACTTGGTTTGCTTGTACCTATTGGCATATGACTGAAATAGGTGGTGGCGATTTAGAGGGAACATAGGATAAGAGAGAGAGAGAGATACTGAAATAGTGGTGGCGATTTAGAGGGAACGTAGGATTTTCAAATAGATAGATAGATAGATAGATAGACAGGCAGATAGATAGATAGATAGATAGATAGACAGATAGGACTGATGGAAGGAAATTGATTGATTGATTGATTGATTGATTGATTGATTGATTGATTGATTGATTGATTCCACTACGGCAAGGAAGAAAAGAACTCAGTGACACAGATTGTTCTCTGAAATATACGTCTCCTGCAATGTTGCTGATGCATGTGTTTTAGCTTTAATGATTTTTTTAAAATGTAAACAGAGAAAGAAAAAAGTAATATTGCTAGTTACTCATGACTGTAGGAAAACCTATCCTGGTATTTTTCACTTCATTCATACGCCCGAATCTAACACTGTGAACAAAGGAATTACATTTTTTTTTTTTGGGGGGGGGGTGTTATGAACTGACATATCGACTACACACAAAACCTATGAGCGCTGTAAAGCAACAGAAATAATAATAGAATAGAAATAGAAAAATATGATATGTATTATCAAGAAATAAGTTTTTTAATGGTCTTCAACACTCTCACTATTTTAGCCACAAGTTAAACTAAATTAACAGACAGAAAAATAATACAAAATAATCAGGCAGGGCTTGATAGATGAATTCTCATGCATTCAGCAATTGAAAATTGATGTCTTTTCTTTACTATTATTGTTATTTAATTTTACTTTATCTTCACCACATAACATAATTTGTTGTAATTGTCAACTAAAGCTGGTATGGGGGCTGAGCCGGTGGAATAATATTATAATCATAACTAATAAAAAGGGGGAGATAACATTACCTGGGCACATCAGATGATATATCTGTCAGTATGTCATTTGAGTAATAGCCCGAATCTTTGGCATATTAGCGTAAAGATAGGTCAGACACTCCGGCAGTCGCTAGTATTATAAGTGAATTGGTAATCTAATATTAATACTTGGGTGTCTGATATAGTGACAGGGTTGTTAAACATAACCGGACATGTGACAAAGTGTAAGAATGCACTGCACTTCGTTGATGTATAGTGGCAAAGTATGCTAAATAGAGATTAAAGACGGGTTTGTCATTAGTTCGAAGTTTTCTGCCTACGGAAATAAAGTGTGACGATAAATGTTTGTCTTTAATGTTGTGAAAGTGAGAAAGCATTTACAGCGCCAGCATATCCGCCAAGTGAGAGAAACGAGTGGTGTCTGTTGCAGAATTATTAATAATATAAATTAAGATTCTCATCAAGCATACGTGAATGACAATTTAAACTATTGCATTTGATGATGTGTACTTGATTTTCATTGTATACTTTTATTATTTATTCCTTATTAAATTTATTATTATTACTCAGTCGCTAATTTGTTTGAGAATCTATACATTGTTAATTGTAACAGCCATGGTCATCTTTGTTTATCTTCCCATGTCATTGTCTTCATCCTGTACCAAATGACGAAGAGAGGGCTTTGATGGGGGGTGGGGGTAACACGAGCCCTGAGACTAAAGCTGTTAGGCATCGCAGAATGGGAGACCTGTCCCCTTTTTAGTATTAGAAACATGTAGCCAGGTGGTGTAGAGGGAAAGTAAGTTGGGATATATTTGATATCTTTTGAGGATGCATTTCGATAACATTTCATATATTACTCCATCTGACATCCACAGCGTTCACTGATTTGTTTTCAGAAAGATATGGCATGCTTGATGGAACCCTTTTTGCTGGCAGATTCACTTCATCTCTGCAGCATCACTTGACTAAATTTGAGTTCCATTGTTTCTACATTCTTATCTCAGACAATAATAACATGGCTCAGAGTGATGTATGTATATCCTTTACATTTAGTTCTTTCAACAAGTCATGATTACACCTAGCTTAGTTGTATATTGTTTATAATGGGGTGTGAGACTGGGAAAGTGCACTGACCATCGTGTGTGGACTATTCCTAATGGTAGTCATGTCAATAAAGGATCTTCAGACAGTGAGCATAAACAATAAGTTTTATGTGTGGGTGAAAATCCCAATTAGAGAAATTAATTTTATTCTAATATCTTGCAATCATGATTTATTTGAAATGATAGTAATCATAATTATTATGGTCGTCACCGGTGTAATTTTAGTGTGTCAGAGAGAGAGAGACAGAGAGAGAGAGAGAAAGAAAGAAACTGATGAACAGAATTATAAAGTAAACACTTATGCAAATATTAATTTGGTACCATCTTATTTGCTCAACAAGCCATACTTCTTCTTTGTAGTTTTCTTTGGCGGGGGGTGGGGGTGGTGATGCTGACCCCAGTTATGAGTGTAAACCATTGTCTTCTCCAGCATTTGTGGCGTACCCAGTTAAGAGTGTGAACCATTGTCTTCTCCAGCATTTGTGGCGTACCCAGTTAAGAGGCTGATCTCCTTCATGTACAAATCATGGCACTAGTTTGGACAATCTGAAGAGCCTGCCTATCGGGTGCCAAAACCTAATGACGTCTGTCTAAACATATTCACGAACTGACAGCAGCACTTGTCAGACAAGGGGATTCCAAGGAATTGCACGAGAGACAAAGGTCCAACTGGCGAAATCTTCCAATTATATGCACCTTCTCATAACCTTGTCTCTATGATGATTTCTGCTTATTTCTCCATTTGTATTAATTTTTTTACATGACGTCATATTATTTTTGATGTTAAAAGATTGAACAAAGAACTGCAGGAATTTTGGAAAGATAAAAAACGAACTATGAAGAGAAATTCATCCTTTAGTTTTAATTATGATATACTGTGTGCCATGTGTGCACCAAATGGGCTGAACAGATTTAAAATATATAATGTTTAAGTAACAGCATTATTTATATTGTTAGTTGTGTGTATTATATATTTCTAAATTCATAAATTGTCATTGTCATTACTTAATTAGAAATCCTTTCAATATATTCAATTTCATTTTTTCCCTTTGTTTCAAATTTATACTTTTATTATTTTGTCTACATTCACCCTTTTCAGCTTATAAGAACACGTGGCCTGTTGATTGGCTGGTGGTGATGGAGCGAATATTTAATTATCTGTAAAGTTGGACAGCTAGCATACCTATAGTAAGTGTCCTGTCAAGGAGAGAGCTGTGTGAAAGCGACGCCAGTATGGTCAATAGTGTAGCTGATAGTGCTTAAATTGACATAAGTGATTTGACTCAGGTAACACTCATTGCGGATAATGTTACTGTTCATGAAAGAGGCACTGAGGTTGGGGTCCTGGAGATTAATTTTATGTGAATTATTTATCTGTTAACCCCATTTATCGTACGTTTATATATTACACTAACTGAAACATAGTCATTTACTCAAAATTATTTGTCACTACAAGATGTCCATACAAGTAATGTACTACGGAAGTGACGTCATTGAGACACAAATCACACACAACATTTGTTTTAAGGAAAAAAAATAAACATTTGAAAATGCTATCATATTTAGGTGATATGCAAGATTTTTATATCTCGACTTGAATTAAAATCAAAGAAAAAATTATATTCGTCTCATTCACATATTTTCATTCTCCCAGAATCAAGGTGTGATTCTAAGACCAAGATTCACAACCAGTTCATCAATAAACTATTTCAGTTGTGAGGTGAATCAAACATTATTTATAATAATATTTTTAGTGTTAGAGTTTAGCTCAGAGTTAAGTTTCCACGTAACCTTAGAAATGCTTATGACTTAACAACTCTGAATGTGAGTTCTTGCTCTTGTTAACATTTATCCTTTCGAAGGATTTGCATAAATAGTAAGTTTACCACAGGGACTTCATTTCTCAGAATGCATGCAATTATATAAATATTTGTTTCACTAAGTCCGTATGTGCTTCTTTCCTACATTTCCTGTCTCTTCTTCGCCTCTGCATATGTACAGAAGATACAGGAAGCATAGAGTATTTGTGGAGAGAAATGTACTTCATTCATATGTGAATGTATTCTTTTCATCACCTCCAAGGTTCATATTTTGTGAACAAATATAGATTTCATCTCTGAAAAATTAGGTTGAAGATGCTCAGGAATGTGTCCCGTCTCTTTTCATTCACTTTTGTTCTTCTTTGGTATTATGAAGATTCATAAGTTAAATTATCAACAAGTAAATAAATAATCTCAAATGTGGTGTCCCATTCGTCTATCCATCCAGATTTGTTGTATTTAACTACAACGTGAGTAACTGCCGAATTGAAACTAGGGTACGTAACGACTGAACCTTTACACCGACTGCTTACGAATAAAAGTGAACCTTTTCTGATAGTTTTCAAGCACCTTTACCTCTCCATATCAATTTTATAAAGCATATCTGTAATTCGCGTTCAAAATCCGGCTCACTATCACCAACTCTCCTTCCGTTTAAAACTGAAATAAAAATTAGTCCAAGTTCGAAAATATAGTAATACAAACAGAAAAGCAATGCATATTAATTTCTCTAGTTGCACTACCATGGTAACAATGTCAGGAACAAGAGCATTTGTTTATAGCCGTAAAGGGACGTTTATAGCCGTAAAGGGACGTTTATAGCCGTAAAGGGACGTTTCTGAAATGGCAGTGATATCTAAATCGTTTCAAAACTTTCGCTTTATCACTTGGATGCCCCAACACGAAGTATCGACTTAAAAAAATATATATATATTGATTGATTAATTACCCTTTAAGATACACCCAATCGACCTTGGACAAGCTCGACTACCACCAGCTAATTTGATGTAACTTTCACAGATGGCTGAATTTGATGATACCCACTGAACAACAGAAATGCCAGGCAGATGATGAAATGTTCAGACTCAGAGTGTTAACTGTGGCTTCGAATTTGTGAAAATGTTGCACCACGTGACTGTATTTATCATATTTTCTGTAATTAAAATATAATTTTAAAATATAAAAATAATTTTCCTCTCCAAAAATGTAATTGTACTGGCAGTTCCATTGCACATGGCTAGAAAAATAGTCAGAAATTTGGTTTGCAAGATGTTTGTTGCTGCTTTTATCAGTTCGGTGATATCTTCCTGATCACACGTCACTAAAGTGTATGCACTAAAGCATATAAAGCACTCGTTATATATATGTTTGTACGTCTGTCATCTAGTATATTCCTATCCATAAGTATCTATTCACACGTATATACATTTACACACGTAAATGTATCAGTTTGTACACGCGTGTGTGCATTTGTTCCTTTAATTATTTTGCATTCTTATATCTATCAAACAACACGTTCCTTATAGGACTCATTTGATCATCCGAATCTTACATACATAAGCGCCATACGCAAAATACCTCACACTATCTCCCAGTGATTTACGCGCGCGCACTCACACGTTGATTTCAGGGGAAATAATTGATAGGGTGAAGACAATCATTACACGCGCGCACTCATACGTTGATTTCAAGGGAAATAATTGATAGGGTGAAGACAATCATTACACGCGCGCACTCATACGTTGATTTCAGGGGAAATAATTGATAGGGTGAAGACAATCATTACACGCGCGCACTCATACGTTGATTTCAAGGGAAATAATTGATAGGGTGAAGACAATCATTACACGCGCGCACTCATACGTTGATTTCAGGGGAAATAATTGATAGGGTGAAGACAATCATTACACCTAGTCATGTGGGAAACAAGGTGGAACACAATCAGGAGGGCTCGTGTGCCGTCTTAAGAAGTTGCAGTGGATCATTGAGTAAACCTTCACAGAACATGCTGAATTTTCCCACTGCTATTTATATCTTTCTGTCAAACGACTTTCGTCAAGTTTCGTTTTGTTTGTCCAGCTTAAACAACACATACTGCCCGATAAATCGGCGCAGGTTAAAAATCCTCTGCCCAAGCCCAATTAAAACTGACTGACTGAAAAGGACAGCTTTGAACTTTAAACTCGTGTCACAGGGTAACCCCGCTCTGTTTCATAGCTGTCGTTGACATGCGCACTGATTTAGGACGTACATCTGTTTCCCGTAACAGTCCCATGCTGCATAGTTATGACCGCAGCGTACGTCGCCACCTGGTGAGCTGGTTTCGGGTCAGAAAACTGGATGGAACAGTCAGTGGTAGAGTTTTAATAACTGACAGGAACATCGTTATCATTCCGGTCTGCGATGTCGTGGTCAACATGGAAATTTTGACGAAAAACGATGGCAGCGTCATTAAAGTTGTACTTGTACTTGTCAGTTAAGTCGAAATCAGAGCTGAAAGAAAATTCGCAAAGACAACTGTAAACTGTCGTAAAAAGCATCTGATGATTCATTTCTAATTACATTTGCAAATTAAATTGCAATACAAGTTCTGCTCTTGAGATTTTGTTGATTTTGGTTGGTTTGAGGTGGGTTTGTTTTTTTCCAACGAGGAGATTATGTGGTAAATTCTCGAGCAAATTATCAATAGTAAACTCGAATTTCACGTTTATGTTAAGTTAGCAAAAGTGTATATGTGCGACTGTGTACAAAGAAATTTATAGTTGTATGATGGCATGTGGTCATATGGAAATGTAGAAATATTTCATCTGAACCTCATTGTGATAACTGACGCTTTCACTCTTGAGCTGCATAGCTATGAAATATTTCATCTGAACCTCAGAGTGGGGCGCTGTGATTGCTATTATATTTTTCAATTGAACATGAATTGTTACAAATGATTAGTAACTGTGGAGCTACTTAGATGTTATGATAATAACACAATAACTGCTGGTGAACAGTGGAGTGATAACATCAGAACTAGCTACGTTGTAATGAATTCATGGGTAGGGTTAATTTCATTGAACTTAATTAAATTATTTTAAACTTAAAAAAGGTAAAGATATATTTAATAAATTCTTTGCCACACAAGTCATATCGTTTACACTCACAAATATTCGTTTTATTCTAACGGAAAATTACATATAAAGCTGGAAAATAAAGAATTAAAATTTTCTGTTATAACTAAGAGTCAAAACTCTAAAAACTCATTCTGCATTTGTTGTAGTCGTGCAAAACTGAAATAACTTATTTTAAAAAAATCATATGAAGATATACGATGCTGTTTTTATTCTTAACTATAACACTGATAACTAAGCAGAATTGTCTGAGAGTTTTCAATTTCATTGCTTCAAGAGTACTTGACACAAAACTCTCCAGTTTCGATAGTGGGAGAGGGTGTTGCAATTTTCGACTTAGGGACTCATGATCTAGGGAGACAGATCGGCAGTCCAAAGCTAGCCACAAGTCTATAACAGTCCAAAGCTAGCCACAAGTCTATAACAGTCCAAAGCTAGCCACAGGTCTATAACAGTCCAAAGCTAGCCACAAGTCTATAACAGTCCAAAGCTAGCCACAAGTCTATAACAGTCCAAAGCTAGCCACAGGTCTATAACAGTCCAAAGCTAGCCACAAGTCTATAACAGTCCAACGCTAGACACAGTTCTATAACAGTCCAAAGCTAGACACAGGTCTATAACAGTCCAAAGCTAGACACAGGTCTATAACAGTCCAGAGCTAGACACAGGTCTAAAACAGTCCAAAGCTAGACACAGGTCTACAAGAGCTAAGGACAGAACTATAACAATCCGGAAGTGGGGTCAGGGCTATAACAATTTGGAATTGGGGACATGGTTATAATTAACAGGTCTATACAATCTAGAGCAAGGAAAGGGGTTTCTACAATTCAGACTGTCGGAAGGGTGTCGACTGAATTAATCACGAAACGATCATGCATGCTGAGCTAACGTTCACGCACTGCCTTTACTACGCTTGAATGAAGACACAAAATATCTTAGAATTGTTTACAATCTACTCAATTTCAAGAACACAATGTGATAATAAAAATGTAGGATGATATGAACTCTCTGGATGTAATGTATGTGTGTGTGTGTGTGCTTGTGCGTGTGTGGGGGGGTGTGCTTGTGGGATGTATCTGTGTATCTAGGATTGCGTTATCATCCTTTGCAGCATGCCCTATTTAAAACAGAATATATCACTATTGACTTAGAAAAAGCTAATGAATACCGACCATCGCTTTTTAAAAGCAGGTGATCTTGGTGGTCCCAGGGCCAAATTAACAAGTCGTCGATTAATGATGCTTATTGCTGATGGCGGCGTTTGATACTGTTCCCCATTTGGCTTTATTCCTTTGGCCCCTGTGGCCCACGACTGCAGCTGCGCACTGCCCAGAACCAGAAATAAGGTCGCGCCAGCAGCAAATATCACGGCTATCATCAGAAACACTGAACGCCATTGCTCTACAGTGCCCTGATTAGGACAGAAACTCATCTAAGTCAATAGGGAACATGTCATGACATAAATTCATGATGGAACATGTGGAGTGCCCTAATTAGGACATAAACTCATCTATTCTATGTTATTAGGGAACATGTGGAGTGCCCTGATTAGGGTAGATACGCAACTTACGTCAATAGGAAACATATGAAGTGCCCTAATTATGACAGAAACGCATCTGGGGGTAGAGAGAGTCAATAGAAAACACGTGAAGTATCTTAATTAGCAAAGAATCTCATCTATGTAAGTACGGGACATGTGGAGTGCCCTAATTATAACAGAGGAATGGCAACAAAATTATCTATATCATTAGGAAACGTCTGGAATACCCTAATGAAGAAAAAGCTATGATAACAAAATTCCGCTGTCATTATGGAATATGTGGAATACTTTACTTTGTTATTTTTTATAATTATTAACCAATGCTCTGATATTATTTTGTTCGGATTTGAAGGTACAAATTAGCTTCTATTGCACTCTTGAGTAGAGGACAATTCTGGTCTATTAGACGTCACACACGACACGACTCAGAATGTGGTTCCTATGTGAAGAATCAGATTCTACAAGGTTCTTCCTTCCCCCATACAACCACTTATATTTCTTCAGCATGTAAGTGGTTAAGATGTTCCCACAGTTATTCATAATGTCTTTTTTGTTGTTGTTCTTTTCCTTTTTGTTTGTATGGATGGGATTCAGATATGATCAAACCTGGGTCTCTTGATTCAACAATTATACTGTCCTATCTTAACTGACTGAATGATAAGGAAAATGATTGATTCATTCATTTACTGATAAATTGTCTGTCTGGCTGACTGACTATTGAGTGAGTGATTATCCAAAGAACTCACTCTATGTGGATGAACTGATTAACTGATTGACTCAGTGAGCGATTGACCCATTTATTAATGTACTGAAAGACTGATTGCTTGATTGATTGATCGATCGATCGATTGATTGACTAAAGAAATGGCTGATTAATTCGTTCATTCGTTTCTGTTTCAGTTCGTCTTCCACCATATGCTGAAAAGAAAAGGGAAGGTAATAACATGTTCTAAATCTAACTTGTTAAAATCATTTAAGTCTTATTATTTGTTTTGCTAATACAAACATAACAAGATAAGACGGTGCCACTAGAGACCCTAATTACCATAACTAATTGTCCAGAACTTTGTATGCAATATCAAGCACATCAAGAGGAATGTTCCCGAATATATATATTGTGTATCTTTATGTGTATTCGTTGTATAGTCATTATTTGTACTTGATCAATGTTGAATTACTGTGTAGGGTGTTGTTAATTTATATTTTTACTAAATTCTATTTATTATTTATCAACACCATCGACTTCCTGTATTTTACTGAGACTAATAGACCAGTGTGTATGTGGGGGGGGGGGGTAGTAATAATTAATAAGACAGGTATGGGCTTGTATGAGAATGTGTCCACTACTTATCGGGACATGTCAGGTCAGTACTGATTTAATGTGTCTATCTGTAACATGAAGATTAGTGCTGGAAGGGGGCACGGGAGTTGCCCCTTCACCCAAGCCCGCAAATTGAAAGGTGTTTATTTATCATAGTCGTGAAGAGATGATAATTCTCATAATTTAAAAGCCCCTCTTCTTATTTTAAAATAACCTGTCCCTGATAGATAGACAAACAGAGATAGATAGATAGACAGATAGACAGACAGAGAGATAGATAGATAGACAGACAGACAGATAGATAGATTAGATAGATAGATAGATAGATAGATGGATGGATGGATGGATAGATGGATGGATGGATGGATAGATAGATAGATAGATAGATAGATAGATAGATAGATAGATAGATAGATAGATAGATAGATAGATAGATAGATAGATAGATAGATAGATAGATAGATAGATAGATAGATAGATAGATAGATAGATAGATAGATAGATAGATAAATCATAACTAACCTCTGACGTCATCCATGACACAATTATGGGTGCCGGAATGAACACAACACTCGAAAGCGTTAATGATATTCCATTCAAAAATCCGGAATACCTGGAAAAAAAAATGAATCGTTAACGATATAACTTGTAAATTCAGCATTGATCTTCATATGACACTCAAATCCGAATTACCAATCTGTATCTGTCTTTTGTTGCTTACCTAATAATTTGCATCGAAAATAATTCACATTTATAATCTACCCACTCTGAACTTTTAACTTATAATCCACCCTTTGTGAACGTTTTGCTTACAATCCGCACTTTGCGAAGTTTAGCTAACATTTTGTTTCACTTAAGGGGTTAATGTGGCTCTACGAGTTATTTAAATATAGACTGTGATGTCAAGGTCATTTTAACAGAGGCATAAAAAGTTAAAATATTATTTTAAAAATAAAAACATATCACACTGTGACTAAACAATATACATACACTTTCTACACATGAAGTTCTTGATTTGTGTGGAGTTTATCACTGTATCATAGGCACATAACACAACTGTTCCAAAATCTTCATGAGCTCAAAGCACACCATGAATAAATATAATCATCTAGAATTTCGCATGAGATATCATGTACATCAGGAGGAATATTACCAAATGTTTGTGTATGTCACTCAGCACACCACAAGGGATGTTCAAAAACGTTCCTGTATTCTCGAAACCAAATGCAAACCACGGATTTCTGCCATTTTGGCTCTCAAAGGAATTCACATAAAACAATTTACAGCAACACGTTTTATTGATAAGTTAACACTGGATGCACACGCCAACAAATCAAGCAGAGTACAAACTAGTCACTGTAGCATAAGGCGACAACAACAAAAAAAGGCTTGCTCTTCTCTGCAAAAGTCAAATTAAGGCAGCTCGAAATTTCAGGTATATTTCATCTCTAAACTCCTTTCTCTCTTACAAACTTAAGATTTTTGTAAAAACTTATAAAGTCCTGCAACAATTTCATTAACCCAATACACACAGAATAAGAGATATAGCATCAATCAAAATTCACAAGTATAATGTATAACATAATCATAATATTTCTGTAGAGTCATTTTATCACTGTATTCAGGCAATATGTTCTTGTAATTTCTTTTTATCACTGTATTCATGCAATATATTTATTATATTCATTTTTATCACTGTATTCAGACAATATATTTTTTTAGGAGTAGTTATAGCACTGAATTCATGCAATATTCTTTTGCAGAGTCATTTATCACTGTATTCATGCAATATATTTTATTGAATTCAATTCATCACTGTGTTACGTTTCCAGTATTTCTTTATAGACCCTGCCTAGGATAATTAAGGACTTTAAAGATAATAGATTAAATTAATTCCTTCTCTCTATCCTATACAGACTGGTTGCTCAACTTATCATTTGACTAACTTAAAAATGTGTTTTGTAGTGCAGACAGCAGATTTACAAACTGATAAATTGCGTACGTTAGCTGGGTTGGAGTCGTTAAATTCCTCTAAATTAATATGCATTCATTACGTCATTCAGCTCAACCACCCCCATCCAATCCATGAAATAATCATTAGGTCTATTATGCATAAAAATTAACTACGAAGAGGTTTAACAATTAAAAATAAGATTTAATAAAGATTAACAATTTAACAATAATCAAATACGAACGCAAAAGTCTATTTCTTAATTGTGCACGTACGTGCTTAATGTTTCTTTGAGAAAGAGTGCCCAATTGTATCTATTGAATTTTAGTCATCTGAGTGGTACTCAGCTTTATGTCCTTGTGTCGCCTGGTCTCTTTGTTCCAGTCCGACCCGGTCTATCCCACTGTAGTTGCACCAGCGGAAATGCACGTGGCATACAAGGGAAAATGTTCTTTAGTTCGCCAGGTGTACTTGAGATTAGACCAGCATACGCCTATACGTTGACATTGCTTTACAATGGTAGTGGACTTTTCTGGAAGAGTTGAACTCTCTCAACAGAGTTCAAACCGGCTTGTACAGGGTTTCAAGGATGAAGACAAAGACGAAGATGTCCAAGTTCAAAGATGAAGACAAGGACGAAGGTGTCTAAGCTCAAAGACCGACCTATGGAAACAAATGTGCCCCATAATCGTCTGCTAGCACGTTTCGCTACTTAAGCACGATCAGTTCAAATGCACGAATTAGAAATTCGACTGACGTGTCGTTCACAATTTAGATTAGAAAATATAATCTTCTCATGCATGTTACATTTAACAGTGCATGACGTATAAATTATCAAATATTTACAACGTTAAAATTAGATTTCATACAAAGGGATAATTCAAATCAAGCAAAGCGCTTCACAATTTACAATTAAAATTACACGCAATAATTTGAATTACATGTGGAATTCATATCGAGCGCAGGCACTCCTGGCTCTAGTGAATTTAAAGTCAATATAAATTAAAGTTACAATAGAAAAGAGTTACAATGATTTATATTCTATAACTTATAGGTTTTCAGTCATTTCAACGAACCGTGCTCAAGTTATATAGCAATACATGGTAATGTATAACACAAGTACATACATAGCTTAAATATACAGAATACAATCAGATAAAAGTGATACCTTATGAGAAGTTGAAGTGTTTATCTCATCTATCTTTCGGTCTGTCCGTTCCTATATGACTTGCGAGCAGCTGACGTGGCTGTCGTGTAGCTAGTTGTATCTCCGAGTACCGGACGGATGCGTTTTACCCATATTTATAAGAAAGCATAGAGCATATCACGTGACGGATCGCGTGGCATGTAGTTGGTTCTAGAACCTAGACAATGGGCCTAAAGTTACATAACATCCTGACCTCTTTGTTGGAAGCTTCTCGATGTGAATATCGCGAGAGAGCTCCAAACAAAGGAATTTCAAATCTCGATATTTGAAAAATAAACAAGTGGGTCAAACAGTCAAGACATTTTAATCAGACTGTGACACACTGTATTCATGCAATATACTTTTGTAAATTCAGTTTATCACTGTATTCATGCCATTTAGTTTTGTAAATTCAGTTTATCATTATATTCATGCAATATACTTGTGTAAATTCAGTTTACCACTGTATTCATCCTGTATATTTGTTTTAAAATCATTTTATCACTGTATTCATGCAATGTATTTTAAGTCACTGTATTCAGGCAATATATTTTTGTAAAGCCATTTTTGTTCTGTATTTATGCAATACATTTTGTAAAGTCATTTCATTGAATTGCTATACATAAAACACATAAAGACCGTCTTCTCTTTTTCTTCAGTTTTCATCCCACATTATTTTACTCATTGTTTTCTTTTTAGGTTATTCTTTTGTGCCCTAACCTTTCGTTTGCACGTACATCTGGTTTTTTTTATCTTAATATGTCAAATTCTCTGTACAAGTTAATCCATTTGATGAAAATATTCAAAAGAACAAGGTAACATGACTGACCTTGGAGCAATGTCCAATGGTACGACTGAGCCAGACGACAAGGTGGCGCTCTGGGAGAACATCATCATAGCCAACAGACCCAGGACTGTCACCTTCTCTTGCAGAAAACTAATGACGACTATCGTGGCTCCACTGATGTACAAGCCTGTAAACCATATGACGTCAGCATTGCTGAAGTAGTACTATTTGTTGTGTGCCATCATTATTTGAGTGATATTTATTCTGCTCTGTCTCAGACGTCTGTCTGCGGAGTCAGTCAATGATTTTTAGAGTGGATATTAGGGAAAAAACGATAGAAAATAGTGGAGAAAGAAAATGAACACAGTCATTTACATGCAAATGACAGAGTATTAAATGGGTATTTCTTAGTATTGGCTTTCATTTCTATGGGTGTTGTTTTGTTTTTGTTTTTCTTTTATCTGGGAGTTGTTTAGTATTGGTTTTCATTTATATGGGTATTGCTTAATATCGGTTTTCATTTATATAAGAATGACTTAGTATCGGTTTTCATTTATATGAGAATGACTTAATATCGGTTTTCATTTATATGGAGAATTACTTAGTTTGTGCTTTCTTTTATTAACTCTATCTTTGTGCTTTCAGTTTAAGACAAAGAAATTAAGCGCAAAACATATTGTTGTCATTCCGTGTACTAGGATGTGGCTGTTCACGGTGAAGAAAAGAAGAACTGCATATTTCGTTTCACTCTCTAATTTTGCTTTTACAGGTAATTATTTTTCTTTCATCTGTAGAGATCAAATTATCGTCATTGAGAAAATGTGGCTGGAATGGATGTGGGTGTGGCGTAGAAGATGAATTGCTCGATTTATAATCTGATTGGGTATATATATACCAGCTGCTTGATTCAAGTGATATTTACTCATTGTTTTTGTCTCATGAGATATGTACTAACTGCATTTGTCTTGTGAGACTTTTACTAACTGTATTCGTCTCGTGAGACTTTTACTAATTGTATTTGTCTCGTGAGATATTTACTAACTGTATTTGTCTCGTGAGATATTTAATAACTGTATTTCTCTTGTGAGACTTTTACTAACTGTATTTGTCTCGTGAGATATTTACTAACTGTATTTGTCTCGTGAGATACTAACTGTATTTGTCTCATACGATATTTACAAATTGTATTTGTCTTCTGGCATATTTACTAAGTGTATTTGTCTCATACTAACTGAATACTCACATAATATTTACTAATTGTAAATATTATCTCTCCAACATGTGGCTATCAATATGTGTAAGAAGGTCAATCAATTTAACAATAGACTTATTAAATCAACAATCAATATACAATATCTGAATATGATCAAAAGAGCATTGACATTTACATCACTTCACAGCACTGTTCAATTAACGCTTGGACAAATGTTTAATAAACTTGTATGAAATATTCTAAGTCTATTCTTTCATTATCAGTCAGTTAACTTACCATAAGCTAACGATCACCTTTATGACTGTACTCGAGTTATGTCCAAATTTAAAGTGATTAAAATAGAGTACTTCTTCACTAAAGAAACTTTCTGTTCATCCCCATTGGATGAATTTGTTATGAACATGTGTGAGACTGTTAGTGAGAAAAACTACTCATCCAATAGGAAGTGGCTGGGATTGCATCAGCAATTTCTAGCTTATTCTCCTGAGGATTCTAACTGAGGATTTTACTTCCCACTTTGACACTTACAAAAAATACCATCATAAGGAATGCCCAAGTTTGGGTCACTTTGACAATTTAACAATTTATATAACAATTAAGTCTAGAAGTAGGGACCAGCAAATTTAGTGTGCCACAAATTCATTCACAGCATTGGTTAAGAAGCTAAATCTCCAAATACTATTCGCAGGAGGTTCTGAAATGTTTCAAATAAATTCTACCATCAAGTTCACCCGACGTTAGAGATAACAGGAAGTACACTTCGTTTTTAAAACATATATCGGCTGTACATCACATAATACTGATATCGAGTTAAAGACTTACCTGAACATTGTATAAGCTTGCGTACTGTAGTCTTGGTTAGCCTCAACTTCCGATACAGAATGTTGGAGATGGAAGAGAATGTAAAGACTCCAGCAAACCGAATTCCATATCCAATGGACGAGATAAGACCAATCTGTCCAAAATAATAATATTTTCCTGAAATCAGTCACGTGATAACATTCTACAAGTCAAATGATCAAAAGCCAGTCATTGTTTTATATAGTATGAGAGAGAGATGTAAAATAATAAATTTTATTCACACCCATCAGAAGATAAACCTCTCATCTGCTATCGTTTTGAGAGGGGGTGAGTGCAGTTGTTTGTGTTTGTTTTCATCCTGTATTGTTTACATTTTCTTTTCATTTCAAATGCACTCTCACTGCAGACACGTCAATAAAAAAACCCTTGCATGCGCAATAAAGGGAGCCAAACAGACATCAATGGTGGTAGGCATGTGGGACTCTGTGATGGTCATCCTAACAGTTCTTACGTTTGCATTGACAACTCACAAAATGCTGCAACACCTTCGGTTTGCTGGGCTTCACTTCTTGCCCTTTTTGTGACAATTATAAATATCTAATAAGAATATGTTCAAGCTGCCATCCTGTTTTCTAATAATGTTACTAATACTAAACGTGTCCTGATTATGATTTGGGTTTTTAGGGGTGGGTTAGGTGGAGAGATCAGCATAGCATAAGCTACTTGTGGCAGAGTAAATTTACCTATCCCTATTTCTAAATGTAATTGTTATATAAATTGTTAAATTGTCAAAGTGACCTGACTTTTGGCACTCCTTATGATGTATTCTTTTTTTGTAAGTGTCAAAGTTGGAAGCTAACAACTCAGGTGGAGAATATGCTAAAAATTGCTGATGCAATCCAAATCACTTACAACTGGATGAGTAGTTTTCCTGACTAACAGTTTCACACTGATCATAACCACTTCAACCAATGGGGATGGACTGAAAGTTTCTTTGTTGAAGAGGTGCTCTATTTTAATCACTTTGAATGTGAACAAAACTCGAGTCTGGTCATAAAGGCGATTGTTAGTTTGTGAGAGGTAAGCCTTTATCCTTTCATTTCAGGTAACGGTGATTACTGTACTCTACTTGATCATATTGGTGTAAGAATCCAGTGTTATTGTCAGTTTATCAGTAAAACGTGTTGCTATAAGTTGATTCCTGTGAATTCCATTTGAGAGCCAATATGGCGGAAATGATGGCTTGAGTCTTGAGAATTCACAAAAATTATTTTGAATATTTCTCATGGTGTGTTGAGTAGTTCACAGGAAGTTTCCTGAATGCTCTACATATTGTGCTTTTGATAGTGCATGTCAAGTTCTGGATGATTCTCTACTATGTGCTGTGTGAATATCAAAGATTCTGGAACAGTTGTGTAATGTGCCTAGAAGGGGCATGTGAGAATCTTCACCTTGTTGCAAACCGTGTGATTGTGAACATGTGCTGGTGACAACAGCCATCTTTGGAAAGGTTATGTACATTGATTTTAATCATTTCTCTATAACTCAAATCTCATTTCTGTGATGATATGACATCCATGACCTTGAATATATACAGTGTCAGATTTGGAGTAAACACTCGAGTTAAGAATATGCTAGAAATTGCAGATGCAATGCAAATCAGTTCCAAACGGATTAATAGTTTTATTATCCACTGGTTAAGATTTATGAGAATGAGACCAGCCAATTGGCTAAGATCAAAAATTTACATAGTGTGGATAATTGTGTTGTATAATCACATGAATTTGTTGTGGTATGAAGTCTAGTTATGAAAGGTGGCTGTTCGCTTAATGGTGAGTTAACTGACTGTGAGAATTGACTTAGAAACAATTCGTGCATTTTTGCTATTGATATGTTATATTTGCATTTTACATAGTCATGTATTATGTGAGTAAACTAATATTTCTACAAATTGTGAACTATGATGCTTATAAGTTTTAGTATGCTAAACACTTGGCATTGTTTCTAGTGAACCCATTCATAAAAATATTATGCTGTATTTATTAAGCTCTATGTATGTATTTAAAGGAAACTTTAGAGACTTGAATGTAAGAAAAATGAAGTTAAAAAGGAATAAACTGAAAACTTAGTCTTTGTTCCCTGATTATATTTTCTACATGGAAAAAGCAACCTTTCCTTGTATTATCTGAATCTCATTGTTTACTGATTATTATAAACACTATGACAAGTGTAGATGTGAAAAGTATCTACTACAGTCTGTAAGTGTAAGGAATACACAGCATTCCACTGATGTATGGTGGCAAGGTATGCTGACTACACTGAGCATTTTCTGGTACAAGGAAGTTTTGGGAAATTGCTACAATTGTTGTTCTGCTTGAGAAGCTAATTCGGTGAAGAAGTGCCCCCTTTAACTTTGAGAGAATAGCAGTAAATCAGTGTTCTACAATGTGAGAAGGGAAACACGTGAAAGTGATAGCAGTAGTGTGAACAATAAACCTGTGACTGCTACAAAAAGGACGCAAAAGACTATTTAGACAGTGCCTAAACCAGGTTATGTGTAAACTATTATCACTTATATCTAACAACTCCATTTCTGTTTCTAATATGAACTATCCTATGATTTGTATTGACACTAAATTGTTGAATTGTGTTTTAGGATATAAGACTAGATTTTTAAATTACTTGAACGTGGTTTCATGGAAATACTGATGTCAAGTAATCATTTACATTGTATCTGTTATATAAATATTTGATTGTTGATTTAATAAATTTATTGTTAAATTTATTGACCATCTTACACATACTGATAACCTTATGTTGGAGAAGAAAGTGGATGGATGGTGGCTTGTTAAATATAGATTAAAGATGGATTTGTCTTCTTCTTTCATAAGAAGTTTTCCACCTATGGACATATTGTGTGATGGTTAATGTTTGTCTTTAATGTTGTATAAGAGAGAAAACGTTTACAGTGCCCACATAGCTGCCAGGTAAGAGAGACTAGTGGTGTCTTCTGTAGAATTATTAATAAAATAATTAATATTCTCATTAGTTGTAATTAGTTGTGGGTGATTCATTAATAATCATTAACTAGGTGGCGTTGGCATCACAGTCTTCTTCTTCGGTAAGAAGTTTTCCACCTACGGAAATATTGTGTGAAGGTAAATGTTTTAAATGTTGCAGAAGAGGGGAACGTTTACAGCGCCCACATACCCACCAAGTGAGAGAGATGAGTGGTGTCTTCTAGAGAATTATTAATAACATAAATTAAGATTCTCATCACTTGTAATTAGTTATCGATTATTAAATAATATTATTAATCATAATCAATAACTAGTGTGGCATAGGCATCACAGTACTAAATATAGCAAATTCGTGTATTATGTTATGTTTTGTATGACAATTTCAAGTTAATTGCAGTAATTGTACTAGGTAGGAACCTTTTTATTTTTGGCATTTCGAAAGTACCTGATAGTTTGTACTTAAAGCGTTTGTTGCTTACCTCTTGAATGCTGAAACTTAAGGTATCTGAGAGAAACATGGGCAGATAAGTAAACACCATGTTCGCAGCCACAAAGTGCATCAACATCACCAGCAAAAAGCCCCAGACAGGAAGTGACGTAAATATAGTCCGGAAAGGTAGCGACAATTTGGTCTGTGAAGTCAATTAGAATCATGTGTTACTCGAATTTCTTTCACTTTACTCATTACTGAGGATAAGTACACAGTTCCTGTATAAATATAGCCTGCACATAACTAGTGATGAACTGTCATGGTATATTCATCCCTTCACCATCTATCTATCTATCTATCTATCTATCTATCTATCTATCTATCTATCTATCTATCTATCTATCTATCTATCAATCTATCCATCCATCCATCTATCTATCTATCTATCTATCTATCTATCTATCTATCTATCTATCTATCTATCTATCAATCTATCTATCTATCTATCTATCTATCTATTTGAAAATCTAGTAAATGTAAGGCAACTTCTTAAAATTCAGTGATGTCGCATTTTGATAATCCATATCCGACATGCTTGTTGGAATGTAAGCATACCTGTTTTGAATCCATGCCAGTTCTTGTCTGTATAATGAAAATTTTCTCTTCATCCGAGATGAAACGGTGATTGTCAGGCTTTACAGAAGACAGCAGTTGCCAGGTAACACACCACAGTATCGCCATGGTTCCTATCAACAACAAACCGATTGTCGAAACAACTTAGTTGAATGGGATAGAACAGATTTATATTTATATGTGTTTATATATCAGATAAAAGAAAAATGAACATATGCTCTATGTTTCACTCTTACAAGTAAAAACCTTTAAAAGATTTCTTGGGGATTTTCATCTCGAAAGTCTACTGTCTCTTAGAAACACTACACTATAAAAAGAGGCCAATGGGAATGCTTTTACTACAGAAAAGTATACCATGCTCCCAAATATTCTAGTTTTGAGGTAGAATAATATTACTCGGCTTTTCTACCTCTTACAATGCCCTTAGTGTAGGAAACAATGAATGTCTCAGCAAGTTCGAGGATTTCCTAGTGAGTTACAGGATATCTCAGCTACAGTACTCACGTGATCGTGATACACCCACCACCACCTCGACTCACCATGGACGTAAAAAATCAGCGGCCATCCATTGTCAGCAGGAACAGAGCACAAGTACCCGGAAGTGATCCCCACAATGACATTTCCCACATTTACACCTGTAGATGTAAACATCTTTGATGAGGTCAAAGGTTTTATGTAAGATATGGAGTGTGATGTTTGTGTGGGCTAATTCGACTATATATGGTAGTGTCGTGTGCCACACTCACTCCACTCACACCTGCAGCATTTGTAAGAATACAATCACACATTGACGTGATTTTTTTGTTCATCATATAAATCGATAGACAAATTTATGTTTGTCCCTAGTCACACTTAGTCACGCCTATACAGGTCTTAGTAGTTAATAAAATAAGCAGAAGAATATATTAATGAAGTGGTGGCATTAAGTCTTTAACTAAAGGAAATATTAAAACCACTTGCTCTTTAATCTTGCTAAAACAAAGAGATTTTACAGTTGACATTCAAAATCTAACTAATATTAATATTATAGTTTGTACGAGTTCACTCTGTTAAGTGCAAATTGATGAGATTCAATAAGTTTACACTCCCTGTGACAAATATGCTCGCCCCTTCCTTTATTCATTATTCATTAGTCATTATTTACATCTACTTTTACTTATGAAATATTTTATGATAAAATAGTGGAGCACTTTATTCATGTTACTGACATTTATGAAGTGAGAGTTTGAAAGTAGACCTCGTGCACTGCACGTTAAACAAAATACATAATGAAAATCGTAGTAGTTCTTCCCAAACCATAACTAGACGATGTCCTAGGATAACAATATAATTAACGGGTCCCGGTATCATTCCTTGTGATATACACGTACCTGGTCAATGTCATTCGTGGGTAAATTCAGAGTTGTAAATGTTTTTACACGTTTTCTTTCAGCTAAATACAAATGTAATTTTCATGCTTCCTTTCATCTAAATACAAATGTAATTTTCATGCTTCCTTTCATCTAAATACAAATGTAATTTTCATCCTTCCTTTCATCTAAATACAAATGTAATTTTCATGCTTCCTTTCATCTAAATACAAATGTAATTTTCATCCTTCTTTTCAGCTAAATATAAATGTAATTTCTACGTTTTTCTTTCAGCTGAGTAATAATGTATTTTAATTTTCATGTATAAAATTGTATGATGTCTTATAATTCTAAGATATCTTTTATGTTTATTTTACCCAGTAGAAATGTCATTGATTTAATGTTGGCTGATTTATTTGTAACTTACATGTGTAAGCCATTGTTGGGAACTTTGTAGTAATGAACGCAGCAAGTCTAAATCCCGGTGAAACTGTTCATGTCATGATTTAGAGATTTCTTGTAACATAACAAATAACACTTTGTTCACTTATTTTGATTGTGTATTATAATATGTGTGTAATTGATAAGAAAAAAGTGCAGGAAAATTTCTTGTTTAATTAAAGGTGTAGTAAAAGCATAATGCCATTCATTATGGGCAGAGAATAAAATAACTGAGTTTTATAACCACTAAATTAATTCTGATGAGTGTTAAGAAAAAATATATATAAGCAGATGAAAAATCAGTCAAGGCGCTCATGTACAAAAATATTATTTTCCGGGAGAAAGGAGTTTTCGCGTTCTTTTGATCTTTGATCTTCGGTTTCTTTTGGTACCCCCTGAAATTCCTTAGTGGACTGGTCTGTGACTAAAATCCAAGTATTGTGTGGGGCCTTCACTTTCATCTTGCCTATTAGCAGCCACTGGTAGCCCAAGCTTGCCTCTGACGTCACACAGTCATCGAAATGCTTGTCTCTGACGTCATACACAGCCAGCAAAGAGCTTGCCTCTGACTTCACACACATCTAGCGAAGAGCTTGTCTCTGACGTCATGAACAGCAGTGAAGAGCGTTGGCTAACAGGTCATGTGATCACTTTGTAAACAAACCACTTGAACTTTCTGAAAACAGCCCTTTCAACTGTCAATTTATTTCTAATACATTATGTTCTGAGACCAGCTCTACTCTCAATTTATTTCTAATATATTAAGTTCTGAGAATTGACATACTGTCAAATTAAATATAGTATATTATATTCTGAGAAGAGCCATACTATGAATTTATTTCTAATACATTATGTTCCATTAATAACTGTCTATAATTGTTCACACAGGGGGTTTATAGAGCGCTCCTGGGATGTTCTATCATTCAACATACATTGATAAAAAAAACAACAACACATAAATGAACACACATAATAATTTACCTCACTTAATGTACTAGAAGTAAATAGACAGTATAGCTGGTCTCAGAACATAATGTAACATAAAAATAAATTGACAGTATTCATGCTTCTTAGCCTATAAATGAACATTCGCAGAACTTTGACAGTGGGACTGGAAGTTAGTGTATAAAATAATGTTAAATATTTTTAAAATAATATTTCTCAGTTCCTCAGTGACTTAACATTAGTTAAATATATTAATAATGCAGCAAAATAAGATTGTATAAATAGTTGATACTTAAACTCTGTAAGTTTTCTGTTAATTGCATTGCCTTGGTTAAATACGATAAGACTTTGTCTCACACAATAAAAAATTAAAACCACGCAAATTTACTTTTAATTAAGTTCTACTTTGGACAAACTATGAATTAAATAACTTTATAAAGTTTGGAAAATTTCATAACTTACTAGCTGTTCCTGTTTACCAATTTGATAATTGAGTCAGGACAATGTTCATAAATTAAATGATTACTATAATGCGTTTCCTCTTTTGCTGACAAGAATCTAACGTGACTGAGATACAAATCAGGAAAACAAGATGGCGAATTTATTCACTGCTGTGTTGTACATCACTCCCAGTGAAATGATTAAACTATGTATGCATGTGAGAGGGTTGTATACTTTCTTCATATGTATGTTTGTTATTTTTGTTACATTAAGAATACCAATTTAATATATACTATTATTAATCATTGTTGGTGTTAATATTAATAGTGTTTCCTGTTATTACTTTTCAGACTAATGGTTTTCAGTTAAATTCATAAAATTTATAATTATGAACGTAAATATAAATTTAAATTATTAACTAGAAGTAATGTATTTCTGGGGTTTTATGCTATTTGTCACCTGAATATGCCATTGATACCAGTGACACCTTTTCAAATTCCGGTGCCCACCATGCGAACATTTCTGAGGCTGCCGGCATTATGACGCCCTGTAAAAAGAGTTCAATTAAGGGTCGAATCTTGGATTTCGAACGAGTTCTGTTGTTAAGGACGTATGTAAGCAGATTTGGTACGTAAGTCGGAACTTGTACGTAAGTCGGAACTTGTACGTAAGTCGGAATTTATACGTAAGTCGAAACTTGTAGGTAAGTCGGAATTTATACGTAAGTCGGAATTTATACGTAAATCGGAACTTGTAGGTAAGTCGGAATTTATACGTAAGTCGGAACTTGTACGTAAGTCGGAACTTGTAGGTAAGTCGGAATTTATACGTAAATGTTCGTGTCCGTAATGAAACATCAACAAAAATAATGCCTAATAACTTTGATTTTACAGGGGGGAAAATGAAGTTCATTAATATTGACAATGTAGTAAATACAGTAAATTGCAAAACAAACATTTCAGACAGTGTAGTGTAATAGAGATGGAGTAATGACATTCCTACGCCTTACTCACAGTGACTACCGGAATACATCTGTTATTTGTCCGCATCTGAACTAGTTCCCCTTGTTCGTAAGTAGTAATGAACGGAATGTTGCTATAATTACAGGTACATGTAATTGAAATTTATGAAATTGAAAAATTGAAAATTAATGGGTCTTATGGGCTTGCACATTTCGATGGGTTGCCTTAAATCGAGATAGCTGAAACCCGAGACCCAGTTCTGTTATACTAAAAGTTTATCCACTAGTCAAAACTAACAATTGCTATTCTAATAAGCCAGCCAGCGGTTCACAACCTCTGAGAGATTTTTGATGGATCGCCCTTCAAATGACGACACAATTCATTTATTTTATATTTCCTCTCTTTACTGCCATACGCCGTGTCGCCCGCAAATATGTTGTAAAATTCTGGGTCTCGAGCAAACTTGGTAGGGAAACACTGAGGTAGATGTTCTCCTAGTTATTAATCTATGTCAAACTCAGCAACAACAACAAAAAGCCCCGACACATAGAACAATAATATGCCTGAGATCGCCCGAGTAATGATAATGTCGAATTGCTAGAAGTAGCGCCCATCTTGAAAGACAGCCAGAGACTGGATACACTTTCGACTCAAAAATAACGTCCATAAACTACCCAAGTGCAGTAGCCATCTGTATTCGCGTTTGTAGACAATCAGTTCCTTTACATCGTTTTACTTCAAATATTGTACGTTGTACTTTCTGCCTAAACATTTTCCTCCGAGATAGAAATTTTCTAGTAGACGTGACCTCTTGGAAGAGAACTGAATTTACATCATTTCATGTTTTAACTGTCTTCGTCAAATGTCAATGTGTTCTTTAGCCACAAATGGCAAAGAGTATGAACTAAAATTCGCATCTGGTTTTTTTTTGTTTTTTTTTTACCGTAACGGAAGAGTCATCTGCTGTGTGTGTGTGTGTGTGTATTTCGAACAAGAAGACTTTCTACTGGTCCGACTGCAGCCCTATTCACAAAGATGTTCGTATGTGAACTAAACAGAAAAATGATTATAAAATCAAATTCAAGGGTCAAGAAAGCATTGACCCTTTTTTTATTTTCGTCATTTATCAACACAAGGGAATCTGAGCATTCCACCCATACAAAACCCTTATCTTCCAACTTGTGAGTCAGTGCCAATATGATCATGAAGACCAATGTACACTGGCTGGACAATTTGCCAGTGTACATCACTGGTGTCTCGCTATTTGCTAACTGTACGTAACAATCTTAACGTACACTAGTCTGTTAGTCTTCCAAGGGAGAGTACACTTTCATTTCCACTTCCTAGTGTGATTAAGGCATGCATTGTCTCATTTACATTGGTGTATGTAAAAGTTAGCAGAATGCTATTGTGACGGACTGCGCCTGTAGGGCAAATTACACTCCTAGTTTAAAAAAAAATTATTCTAGGCAGGCAAGTTGTTAGAGAGATATATAAATTGATGGAGGGGGTAGGTAGACAGTCAAACATACGGATGAATGGAGAGGGAAAGAGGAAATAAGGTACAGACTGAGAGGCAGAAAAACAGATGGTGAGAGGGAGAGAGAAAATGAGGGACAGATAGGCAGACAGACAGGCGGATTTTACTTACCAGTGCAAAGCCCATGATAACTCGCATTGTTATTAGAGCGTACGGTGAGAGTCGAGCACCCAACGGCATCAACATTGTAAGACAACCGGAAGTAAGCATGCCAGCCAGCATTACAGTCTTCGCACCAAATCGGCGACACATTGAATAGGTGAAGATGGGGGTGACCCAGGCCAAGAAAGTAAATGACGACAAAATGAGACCTTGAACAGAACTCTCCCATTCAAACTCGGCGACTCTTGTGCCCTTTAAATTTGCATAATAAATGAAAAATGTGTAGAACGCATTGCGCAAGCTATTGCTACAGAAACAATAAAAATTACTTTACCCTTAAATATTACTCTTGGAAATGCATCTACAAGTACGCACACACACATATACAAACGCATTTGCGCAAGTACGCACACATAAATAAAATCAATTCTTCTAAATAGTAAGTATTATTTCTTCTGACCAATGGCAGAATTCGTTTTGTAAGCCAAGACTCTTTGCCAGAATGAGACGTTCCTTAGTAACCAACTGTAACACGACATGATTCAACTCGTCCAACTTTCAAACGAATTGATTCCAGCCAGCCATCCCTGAAAAAATATAATTATAACTCATCTAATTGAGGCCATTTGCTCTTCGACAGTAAAGGATTGCCATACCACGTCATTGTAGATCAGTAGATAACTGTGACTGATTATAGTTATTTCCCTTGAAAATACTGGATAGATTACCTTCAGTGGAGTTTTCACAGATTTACTACAGTTTTTTTTTTTAGTGTTGACAAAGTTAACTGCATTTATTGAAAGTATCAGAGGAATAAATTACAAATCAACTTTGGGTGGATAAGCTGTTTCAGTGTTTGGGAGACGGGTGGGGAAAGTTGCGTTAAAAAGTTAAAAACAATACCGTGTTGTAAAGAAAATGAAATGCACAAATTTTTAAAAAGAACAAAGATAGTCTAGATTTAAGTTAGCTGCACTCTGGCGTAACAATGACATTTATCATTTTAATTTAGAATAGTTCTCACTGATTTGAATTACGACCATTAAAATTGTTTTTGATTGATTACAATCATTATAAAGGAATACTTTTGATTAGTTACACTTTGACATATTTTCTTCAAGAATCAAAACTATATGCATTTCACACTCATTTATGTTTCCAGCCAAACAGGAAATGACGTCATTTGAATTGAAAGTGCACAAAAAATATCAAATATGGTGATTATACTACGTAAGCTGGCCAAGAGGCAGAAAAAATCTAACCTTCGCATCTTGTACAATGATGGATACATTTCCTTTTCTATCGATACCATCTTTAAAAGGATTTTGTCCATCTACAGTAACAGACTTGTTTGGCAAGAGTGACGTCACGCTGGACGTCTGGGAGGCGTTTGGCGAGGGCTTCTCGATCATGCAAACAAGAGCGATTGTCATGTTGAACTTTAACACTACGGACATCAGAATGCTGAAGTGGACGAGCAGGACTATCCGAAATCGCCATGATATAATCCACTGGAACAGTGACTGGTTATTTCCGGTCGAACGCGCTGACAGTGTGGATATTTGTCTTGAGGCGGCTGCTGTTAAATCAAATTAAATCAACAGTTGATATTAAGAGGATGAATGAAAGCATCAACATAAATATAAGCAATATACAAGTGCGAGAAATAAAATATATGAACCTGTATTTATACACATCACATCACTCGAATAATTCACAGATATGCAAAGTGACGTTTATATATAAAACTACAATTTAGAATAAAAATAATACACATATTAGAAGTTATAAACCAGAAGTGACGTAGAATAAGTATAGATGAGTGTTGAGACATTTTTAACTCGCTCATAATGGTTCAGTTCTTTCTGGCTCTAAATTCGTCCTAAAGAATTTCTCTGTACACTCAATCAATTCCAGACAGTCACTCATTAACAACGTTAAACCTGATTGTGCTTAGCATCTGTGAGTTAACGGGAACTAGCGTAAACTTTTGGCTGAACTTTGTTCCAAATTCAAAATCTTCCAGGAACAAAAGAACGAACAAGATCACACACACACACACACACACACACACACACACACACACACACTCACATAATATATACATACACACACACATATATATATAACACATATCCACGCGTATGTAATCTATGAACTTGGTTTTTTTCCTCGTCTATTTATTTAATTTTAATTTTATTTGTTGTTTTGTCAGTATTTTAATTCTTATGATTTGACTTTTTATTATTTAGTTTGCAATTTAAATACTTTCTGACATTTCTGGTTCAAACAATTAATTTAACGAAGCAGAAGAGTCTAGTCCCAGATAAGAACTTGGCGGCAAAGAAAAAAAATAGAATTTTGCTTAACCACAAGTGTACATGGACCCGTACGCAGGCATATATATATATGTATATTAAAGGCAGACGATGAGATTAGCTCATTTCTCTGCTTTAGACCGTGTATAACGTTATCAGTAACGGTGGAGCTCGAGTTGTCAAAAGCTAATTCTCATTAGGCACGGAATATACAAAAATATTAGCCAGGAAATATATTTTAAGGTCGGTTTGTAAAAGAGGTGAAACTGAGCAAGTCTCATCATTTGATATTACATTCTAAAGAAAGAAAATAAATAAATAGAAGAACCATTGAATGAATGAATATATCGCCTGAAACACATATAGTACAAACATAGTATTTGAGTCTCGGATGGATTGCCGTAGAACTGTTTATTTTTCCTAATCAAGAGTCGAAAACCAAACAGAGAAACTCAAGAAATTGGGGGGGGGGGGGAGGATTTACTTTTTTATTTCTTGAAACAAGATAGCAATCAATTAAACCAATGTAAGGTGTAAACGAAAAAAAAATAAATCCAAACAATACAACATGGAAATGTACTGTCAATTCCGTTATTTGATGACAGTTACACCTGTACTTACGAGAAGGTGAAAATGAAACCGTGCCATTAGCAGCAGAAAGAGCATCATCATGTGACGTGCCATTAAAAGTAATCGGCGAGTCATTCACAATACTTGTCGAACCATTTACTGGTCCTGATCTATGAGGCGATTGTAGGCCATTAGATCCGTGAGGCGACTGTGGGCCACTAGATCCCTGAGGCGATTGTGGGCCGTTAGATTGTTGAGACGATTGTGGGCCATTAGATCCCTGAGGAGATTGTGGGCCATTAACTAATGACGTACCGTTTTCTTGCGAACTGAAATTTTTTGGTATCATCCTTTTGAAAGTAAGCTGAAGGTGTGGACAGCAACCGAGCAAACGAAAAAGTTGACGAGTTTTATGCTGTGAACTTGTTGAAATTGAGTAATAGCCGATTGGGGGCCATCCCTGAACAGAATTATGTTCACTTGGGTGTGGTGACAAAAAGAAATTCGTAGAGAAATCTTCCTCCCGAGAACTTATGTGTTTATTCATATTATAATGAAACCAGCTGAACTTTAGGTGTAGGTTTTAGGCTTTATATTCTTGGGTAAATTTTTTATAATTTTTAATTATATATATATATTATGAGAGAGAGAAAGAGAAGGAGAGAGGAAGGGAGGGAGGGAGGGAGAAAATGAAGAAGGGAGGGAGGGAGAACATGAATGAGGGAGAAAAAAGAAAGGGAGGAAGAAAGAGAGAAAAGGAAAGGAGGGAGAGAGAGAGAGCGAGAAAGAAAGAGAGAGAGAAGAGCGTGGGATGAGAGGCGCATAACAGAGTATTTTACTTCACTTACAATGACCTGAATTAAAATGGAATGTATTTTTATTTACTGCAAGTTATTCGGCTTCAGTTGATATTGAACAATAATTATAATTGTATAATGTCAGTGGTGTGCATCCCTTTCTAATCAAAATCCTTTCCAAAGTTCATTGTGAGAAATCAGTTTAAAGTCAATGCTGGTACCATAGCAAAACAAACATTATTCAGGAAAATTTTCTTTATTGTCTTTGAACTAATAGGACAAGCATTGTTGTTGACACGAACAAAATTAGCTATCAAAATGTTAATGCTTCAATTCAGGTAAGTAAACCCCCACTCTCCACTACGGTTTGAGTCGTAATGTGCCTCGGCTGAAACAGAGGTAGCAATGAAAATAGGCGGAAAGGGAGGGAGGGGGGTAGGTTATGAGTTTTGAGAGTCGTTATTGAAAGAAATCATAGCTCAATATCCAAGAGTCCGATCTTTAAGTTAAGCGGGTTTCTTCATTAAAAGCATCATTGAAAGTTCTATAAAATAATATATATAATTCAAAATCAACAAATGGCACATTAATACTCTAACAGTGGTAGAGAGTCACTTCTTGAATATCAATTTTGTTAAATATTTAGCATAAACTGCTTTCTATGATGTGTGACTCTCCTATCTCTCTCTTTATATCTATCTATCTATCTATCTAACTTTCTATTTACCTATATGTTTCTCTTATTATTATAAATTATATAAATTATTGAGGTTTGTGTTCATATGAGTTAGAGGATGTTTATAAATTTTATGTACGATGATTGTAAGACAGAAACAGATAAATAAATGAACTAATGAAGGATGAATGGATAGGCCGATGGATGGACGGACGGATAGATAAAGAGAGGGAGTTTAGTTCACCTAAAACATATACTTAAAATCTTAGATCATTTTGAACTGTTCCCTTAATGAATTCTGTTGTTTTATCATGCAACTGCATATTCATGATCACGAGCAAGAAGCTAAAACTGCTTTGTCACTCTTCCTTCGTGTTACATTCTCTGATAACATCTATTTATAGCAGTCAATAACGTAATAACTATCCCCTTCTTACATGTGAATTAGAGTGAAGTTATTAAGAGTTGTTATTAATTTAGTTATTGAAACTTAAACCTAATCTCTCGGATATTAATTTTTCTCCTTTTAATTTGTAATTAAAAAAAAAAACTATAATAGTGACAACTGTCCTCAGTGTGCTGAGATTTGACTTTGTTTTGAGTGCATGTTTTGTGGTTATTTCTAACGTCAGTGTTCATGTAGGTACTCTAATTGTTGTGTGTTTTAAAGTTGGAAAGTGCTTTCACATAGATCCACCAGATTAATCAATTCTGATTGTAGTTCAATTACTTTGTCTCTCTTGCTTCTTGTGGTTGTACTTTGTGCGTATTGTACAGCTGTCAAGGTTGTCTGGCAAGTAAGACTCCTACTTCTTGGATCAGATTTTTTCGACTCTTTCTGTGGTGTGTTCAAAGTGTGGTGTTGGTTTCCTGTTTATGTCTTTGTCTGATTCATATTTAAGGTCAGCATTGAAGACTCTTTGATGTGTATGGCTTCTTGTGATATTTGCTGGTTTGGTTTGCTTGTGTTTGGCTGGGGATTTTGGTCCGGATTGAATGACATATTCTTTGTCGATGTTCTTAGCTGCCTGGTCAATATACGTTTCACTGTTTGCATATTGTTGCTGTTTTATTGTCCATTTTGATGCTCTATTTCAGTGCTCTTTGTTTTTGTTGTGGTGCAAACTTCGGTTTTCTCTCCACAAAAATGAGTGTGTTGATTTGGAATAATCTGTGTTTTGTCTTGATTTTAGTCCTTTGTGCCTCTGTCTGGTGATTGTGCTTTTCTGGCAATGTGTCATCATTATGTATGCACTGCCTGGATTTCTTACTCTTTGTAGTTTGTGTGTTTAAGGTTGCTGGTGTGCATTTTATCTGTGCGCCCACTGTTGTGGTGTTGGTGAAACAGAAGTGACTTTTGGGTGCATGAGGTCTAGAAATCTTAAATTTGATGGAGTGTATATTTTAGCATAGTCCGTGGATTATTTTTTATCTGTTGTCTTGTTGTCTTTGTCCTCCCCAATATTTTCCAAAGGCTTTATTGCCAAGGGCAGGAGGCAGTGGTTATATAAGGTGATCCAGTGTTAGTTGAATCATGTCCATGATAGGATAGTTGTAGTATCTCCACTGTGGAAAATAATTCCATTTGTTTTCCTGTTGGTAACGTTTTGGTTGTTGGTGATGTTATTTCTGGTCCTTTTTAATTTTTTCCATCTTGGATTGATTTTGTTGGTTGTTTCCTTCAGTGATGTTCCTTTGGGCTTTTCTTACATTCAGTGGTGGTCTTTTTCTTCTATTCGTTTGTCTTGTGCATTCTTTCTCTTGAGGGCTTGTTGGGTGGGCTGTCTTGTGCATTCTTTCTCTTGAGGGTTTGTTGGGTGGGTTGTCTTGTGCATTCTTTCTCTTGAGGGTTTGTTGGGTGGGCTGTCTTGTGCATTCTTTCTCTTGAGGGCTTGTTGGGTGGGCTGTCTTGTGCATTCTTTCTCTTGAGGGTTTGTTGGGTGGGCTGTCTTGTGCATCCTTTCTCTTGAGGGTTTGTTGGGTGGGCTGTCTTGTGCATTCTTTCTCTTGAGGGTTTGTTGGGTGGGCTGTCTTGTGCATTATTTCTCTTGAGGGTTTGTTGGGTTGGCTGTCTTGTACATTCTTTCTCTTGAGGGTTTGTTGGGTGGGCTGTCTTGTATGTTCTATCTCTTGGGGGATTCTGGGTTAGCTTTCCTGTGTGTTCTATCTCTTGAGGGATTTTTTTAGATCAGCTGCTTTGGCGTTTCTATCTCATGAGGGTTTGTTGGGTCAGCTGTTTCGTGATTTCTATCTCTTCAGGTTTGTTGGGTCAGCTGCTTTGAGTGTTCTATTTCTTGAGGGTGTGTTGGGTAAGCTGTCCTGTGTGCTCTTTCTCTTAAGAGCTTGTGGGTTAGCTGTCTTGTGTGTTCTATCTCTAGAGGTCTGGTTGGGTCAGCTGCCATTGTACTTTTCCTTTGGGAGGATTGTTTATCTATTTCTGAAGTAGCTTTTTTAAGTCAATTTATCACCGTATTCATGCAATATATTCAGTGGATGGATGGGGTCTTGATGATTGTCATTCTGGATAGTTAGCGGTCATCGACAAAAATGAATCATCAAGCTACGCTCGTCAAAAATAGCCATTACGCATCATTAACAACGGTAGATCATTGTCTGCCAGACGTGTGGACTTTGGAAGACTCTATTGAAATTTCTAAGACTTTGCTGGACTCTGTAGAACTTTATTTGACTTTATGAGACCCAATCAAAGTACGGTTTTCATTCAATACAATCCAGCCATTAAAAAGTGAACACTGCGTAAATATGCTATTGTAAATAAAACTTTTCCTGTCATGCATATCACGGTACACTAAAATAATTAAGTTGTAAAATAACTTTTCCTGTCATGCATATCACGGTACACTAAAATAATTAAGTTGTAAAATAAAACAACTTAAAAATAATGACAATACAAACACCAGGAAAAGAACTTCACCAAAACATCTTCCACTTATTAAGAATTTATTTCGGATTTTGTTCTAAACTTCACCAAAAATACTTTTTAAAATCGATAGTAATTTCCAGTAATGTTGTCTAAACTTCACCAAAAATACTTTTAAAAATATATAGTAATTTCAAGTAATGTTGTGTAATCTGTATATTAAAATGAACTCTGTGTCCGCTGCAAAAGCTTTGAATTCTGACCATACCGCGAACTTCAAACAGTCAAAAATTAATTTTGGCATGGCTCAGTATTTTCTAATTCAGCTCTCTCGATTTAAAATTTACATTTCTCGATTGATCAAATAATTTCGTAATTTATAAGGTGAAAAAATAATACTTATAAATTTTGGATTTAACACAAATAATCTCGAAATTTAATTGGTACAGATTTTTTTTAATTGTTATCGTTTTCACAGATTCCTGATTAAAACAGTATCATTTCTGGACTTGAAGATCAGCACGGATAGTTTCTGGGTCCGTTCCAGCCATTTGGACAAGCGTTTGCAGCCTGCCTCATCAGGAAGCAGGCGGGCGAGCTGATTGGCTGCTGGCGAAAACTCAGGCATGCATTGAAGACATCCATTGGGTAAAGATTTACACGCACCAAACAGCTGTGCACACGACTCTGAAAGCGAATGCATAGTGCATTTTTTATCATAAGCTTACAGTTGTAATTTTGTCATTTTAAATCATTTAAACCCTTTTACAACGGCAACAATGTGAACAGTTTAAAGAGCTATGGAGAAAATAAACAACAAATAATAACAACCAAATTCTAATGACACATTTTTCTTGGTAGTTAAGTGATGCTTTTGTTTATATTCCTAGCTAGCAATTACGATGTCTGTGAGATGAAAAAATTAAAATTGTAATGGCTATTCGATGAGTTGTATAACAGACATACCAGGACTTTAATCACTGTGGTTACAAGACTTGTGGTGAAAGTGTTTTGCAGTCTAAGGTTACCTGTATAGTCCCCTTCGTTCAAAGGGTCTTCTGAATAACTTTAATTTTATTTAATTTCCTTGGGTAAAGGACTGAGGTAGGCGAAAGTGAATGAAAAACTGGAGGCGTAGATTGTGGATAGATTAATTACACCTCAATCTCAAAACTCATTAAATTAGCTTGAATTTGCATTCAGTAACAAAGAAAAAAGCACTTTCACATGTCTACTTTCTTGTCTCGGTTAGCCTAACTTGCGTTCAACACAAGAAAAGAGCACTCTCGCACGTCCTCCTTCCTTCTCGGTTAGCCTAACTTACATTCAACACAAGAAAAGAGCACTCTCGCACGTCCACTTTCTTGTCTCTGGACGCAGCAAACAAGCGCACTGCTCTCTCGCACCTGCTTGCCGCCGGATTGTCGCTGGAGAAAAGAAAGGAATTGTCAACGAGAAAGAAACGACAAAAGGCTGTTCTAAGTGCTACTTAAATTGAAGAGTACTTCAGCGACAAAAATAAAAAACATAAGCAAGTAACGGCAAGACAGTTCTAGATGAACATAGTATTTAACTTAAATGTCACTTCATAAGTCGAGTAGTTAAGCGTCTGGTATCAATATGCAAAATAAAACAATGGATAAAATAATTAATTTTAAACATTAAATGTGCAGACCTAAACAACTGTTGAGACTCTAATAAGAGTTTGATCTTACGTCTGTAAAGTACCGTCTTCCAGAATGTCATAAAGGGCAGCAACTGACGGATTAGGCAGACCCAAGTAACTTGCATGATTCTTGTACAGAGCAGCGTTGTCTGTGGACCGGCCACACAATGCAGACAGATGGCTACCATCGGATTGTATAAACTGCCAAACAGAAAACAAGTGTTACAGCTTTGTAATCTGACACTCAGCCGACACCATAACTACTTTAACAAATTTCTTTCTTTCTTCGGATAACATGTCGAAACCTGAAGAAGTCGTGGAGTCGACCTAAACCATACTGAGTCAGCAGGTATTTTGAAAACCGTTTTATTACCGGCAGTTAGATTTTCAAGATCACGATCGGTAATTAAAGGGAGAAACAAAGAGTAATGATTCCTTCTGAGCTAATACTCAAACGCAGATTTCAAAAACAACGTTATTTTTTAAAAATATTTAAAAATAAATTATGTATTGTTTCATTATGCTTACAAAACTTAAAAGTTGAATGGAAGGAAGAATCTTGCAAAGAACCCGGATGTAATGATTTTGCTGAGCGCTAGCAGCGAGAGTGGACTGTAATAAACGATTTCCTGACTTCCGGATTTCATTTTGTAAATAAAAATATAAAGACTTGAGCCAGCATTTGGTCACCAAAAGCGTGTCGCTCAAGTGTCTTGTGTTTCTAGTTGTTTAGTAGTTGGTTGCAACAACAGGAAAATTTCTAGCGTGTCTCTCTGTGCACAGTTAAGCTTGTTATTATCTAAAGTGAGACCGATTTGTTAAATCTCAAAGAATTTGTTTTGTTGGACTCAAATGAAATCTGACGTTGTTCGAGCACTTGTTAACTAAAACTTTACAGCTTTTACAGACTTTACAGCTGGCAGGAGACTGAAATTAGGTTTTACAAAGTGCCGATCACCGAAAGGAAATGCCGTACCAAACGTTCGACCAATCTGTGTAGCGTGTTGTCTCAAAGACGTCCAACATTGCCACATCATAACCGTGTAGTGTGCTGTTCAGGGATGTTAAAAATCTACTTCACGTGTGTGTGTGTGTGTGTGTGTGTGTGTGTGTGTGTGTGTGTGTGTGTGTGTGTGTGTGTGTGTGTGTGTGTGTGTGTGTGTGTGTGTGTGTGTGTGTGTGCTGAACACAAGAAATCGACTGTCTTCGAAATGGAAGTAAAAGATTCTGGCTACACAGTGAACGTTCTACAACGATATGAGACATCTCGGAAACTCGTAAAAATAAACGCGAGATCGGACCGCACAGGTACACAAATGGCAACATGATGTATCAATCAGCCCACCATTTCCTACACAGTTGTGGACATACATTAGCCTACACTTATTTTCTACCCGGTTGTGAACGTGCATTAGCCCCATACCCTTATTTTCTACCCGGTTGTGCATTAGCCCCCTACCCTTATTTTCTACCCGGTTGTGCATTAGACCCCTACCCTTATTTTCTACCCAGTTGTGAATGTATTAGCCCCTATTCTTATTTTCTACCCGGTTGTGAACATGCATTAGCCTACCCTTATTTTCTACCCAGTTGTGAACGTACATTAGCCTCAGACGGCGCCATGATGGCGATGCCGGGAACTTGTTCTTGAAAGTCGCTCGTGACGTCATAGGCTCGGAATTTGATGCGAGCGCCACACGTGGGGATGTTGAGCACAACAAAATTGTTAACACTGTCGACGTTAAAGGAGATGAGATCGCCGATGCTGGCAGTCTGTAGATTGCTGCTACCCCACGCGTTTATCTTCATCGGGCCGACGTTAACGTGATACTGGAAAGATAATTAGTTATTTAAGCAAATTTTTAATCAAGAACTCATAAAATAAACGGAGGTTGTTAATGAGGCGTCATTAGTTGTAAAATAATGACGATTTCAGTGACAAATGTTGTACTTCTTTTTAATGACTTCTATTGTTGCTTTTATTTTGAGCTAGTATAGTAACTAATGCAGAATCTTGTTTGACTGCTGAATCCCGTGTCATTAATTTGTTCATAAGGTACACTTCTAAACTTATTTCATTTTGTATTCTTTTTTTTAAAGTACAGTTATTTGTTAGGTCATGTTACACGTGGATTTACCTTTCTTATATATTTTATTTTAGTTTATGTAGTGTGCTTCAGTTGTCTATAGAAAAACCCAGAGTCCTAGAGTATTTTACGTGTATAGGTGTTTTAAAGCGTTGAAACTTTTATAGAATTAAGTGCTTTAGTAAGTTTCCTATAATCATAATCATAATTATAATAATTATTATTATCATCAACAACAACAACAATATTATCAAAGATATTCAACACAGAGACGGTGGCTGCTGTCGCTGGTTTGTTGTTTGTTACAAACCCTGGGGTGTTTACTTTGATCGTTAAGACAGCGAGACTCCATAGCTCTCATTTATGACTATGTAACGCATTGGAACTTAACATTACTTGAATGTGTTCTCCATATTCTGACACTTGCATTAACATCCATTTCAGTGGGGTGCAGCTGAATTCCGCCTTAAACTGATCAATTTTATTGCGTATGGGCAGGGCATTATTTATTATAGCGATCGTAACAACATGGTCTTATCGCTGTCTTCAACTTCTAAGGAGCTTGGGCCTGAGCACGTGACCCTTTATCGCGATAACGCCAGGTGTGCTAGACATCAACTACTTCAATCTGTGTGTTATTTTTCACTTTTGTATTAATTTCTGTTAAATCGTTACAAGGCAGACAGTTGGGGACAGGTTTGAGTGGAGAATTTATGCGCGTTGTACAAAATGATTTCATCATAAGAGAATATTAGTGCAATGTATATACATTGCAACCTCTCTTTCAAAAAGAAATCGGTTAGTTGAAAACAAAATTTAGTCCACTTTAATTACTACCATCTGCTACTAGAAGTAGTAATTAGTGATAGCAGTAGCAGTGAAAGTGTCCGTAATAGTAGAAGTAGCAGTAGTAGCAACACTAACAGAATAGTTACAGGAGAAGTAGTAATAAAAGTAAAAGTAGTATAAGTCTACTGCAAGCAGTATTGCTAAATAGAAGCACAAGCATATTCACTTATACCTGTCAACACTACAGACAAAGCAACAATAAACACTCCTAATACTCCCTACCTCTGTATTTACCATCACAACGTGGTGGTGGTGGTGGTGGTTACAGTAACAATTTTACATCGACACTGGAGCTTTCGGGGATCATTTCATCATAAGAAGTTCTCTGATCTGAAGTGCTCCAGTGGGACATACTCCCTCACGAGTATTCGGGGAGCGCTGGCGGTAGTGTTGCTGTTGGAGTTTTGCCTAGGTGCTTGCTTTGTGTTGTCGTCGGATGTTGAATTGTATTTTATGTCGTTGAGTTGTGTTCCTGCTGAGTTATGTGTCCGCTATCTTGTGTCTGTGGTGTTGAAGTTGTATTTTTGTTCCTGTTGAGCGTTGTGGTGTCGGTGGCTGATGTAAGTTGTGAATATTCGTGACGAATCTATGTATTGTGCTGCTGCAAAATGTGGCCGGCAAAGGCGGACTTTAGTCCGTTAATCTGTGAGCTAAAGTTGTGGTGGATGTTGATGCTGTCGTTCCCGATGTTGAGTGTGGGGGGGAAGGGTCTTACAGAGCCCAGGCTAGTGGTACGCCCAGTCTGTATTTAGCGTGAACGGTGGGTATTAATGCTACTGCTGGCTACGACTACATGTGTAGTGATACTACTTTTATTTACTACGACCGGTATGCTACTATTACATGGGTGGTGATGCTACTCCTTTTACTACCTATGACCGGTGTCGCTACTACTGCATGGGGGATAATGTTACTGCTATTACTACTATGACAAGTATCGCTACAATCGTATGTGTAGCAATAGTACTGCTGTTACTACCACGACCGATATTGCTACCACTACATGTATAGGACTGCTACTAGGATCATCAAACAGAAATGCTAATTAGTCGATCATCAAACAGAAATGCTAATTAGTCGATCAGATGGGTTAGAGCTACCGTATTCGTCGGCACACGATTTTCTCTTTGCCATGTTTGGCCAGTATGTTTGTACATGTATTTGTAGCAGACGACATTGTTGCTGGACTCGTCACCAGCACTCAACGCTTTTTAACTGTCTTTCATAACCAAGACACAGCTTATGTAAAGGGTTGTTAACGGTAGACTTTTACAGTGGAATGAAAAGAACATGCATAAATACTCTGCGAAGTATTTTTCAGCTCCAAAGCAGACAACCACTATCTCTTGATGTCTGGCTCCGATGGCATTCGATAAAATGCCTAAGGTGCATCCCATTAACAGTCACAACATTGACTGGAAAGTGTTCAAAACAACATTGATTTAATGCCTCTTGTAATTTCCCCCAGTCATACATTCGCGCACTGCGAAGTATGCAATGGTGCTTCTATTTATGGCTTATACTTTATAGCTTAAAAAGTTATCTACAACGCGAGTGGTTCGTTGTAAGATTTATAAAGTGAGCAATGAAAACCGGAAGTGGACCACAAAAATCTATTTTTATACAGCTGTGCCAGCGTGCGTTCTATTCGATCTACATATTCAGGAAAGTCGTGGATAGCAACAACAATTGTGCAGCAGCAGCAACGGTACTGGTTCAGCAGATGACTTACCGTGTATTGTTTCTTGGTCTGGTTGGTCTGTATGCCATAGACGCCGTCGGCCGTCACTTCCTGGTTTGACTGCATTTGTAGGGCAGGCTGGACCAAACCCACAGACACTCGCAGCCTGGACACACGATAGCTGTCTATGTGAAGTTCGTTAGTCGCCAGTACCTCCACGCTGCAGGACGTGGGGCCCGAACTGGACGTACGGGCTGGAATGACGAACCTGCAAGAGAAACACTGAAAGTTGTCGTTCTCGATATCAGCAGTCGTTACGTCCATGCATCGTGATCATTACCACCGTTATCTAGCAATATCATCGTTGTCATCTTCATGAAATATCATCAATGTCATCATCAGTATCGCTTATACCGTCATCATTATCACCGTTGTCAACATTATCCTCTTCATGAACTATCATCAATGTCGTCATCGTTATCACCGTTGTCAACATTATCATCTTCATGAAATATCATCATCAATGTCGTCACTAGTATCACTATTACCGCCATCTATACCACTGTCAGCTTCATTAGCAACAATATCATCATTTTCAACATTATCATATTCATAAAATACCATTATCATTGTCGTCATCATTATTGCTATTGCCGTGATAATTACCACCATTATTATCATCTTGGCCTTCGTCAGCATTTATACAGTCGTCCTTATTAGTAAAATCACCATCGTCCTCATCACGTTTATCGTAGTCGTCATCATTACCATCTTTGGTGTCGTTTTCATATTTAACCTGATGCAGGGAAGTTATACGTTAATGGAAAGAATGTGACCTTGAAATATTAATAAGACTGTTGTCAGCACTCAGGCAGGTCGTGTGAATGTAAATTTGTGAGATTTTATTTGTTTTTGTTTTTGCTGGGTTTTTAGTTTTTTGTTTATTTTTTTTTTTTTGGTTGTTTGTTCGTTTCTTTGTTTGATTTTTTGTTTGGGATTTTCTGTTTTTAGTTTGTTTGTTTCTTGTGTTTGGTTGGCTTTTGTTTGATATTTTCTGTTGTTAGTTTGTTTGTTTCTTGTGATTGGTTGGTTTTATTGCTGTTGTTTAGTTGGGGTTTGTGGGTGGTGTTTTTTTTCTTCTGTTTTCTGCTTTTCAATAAGTTTTGCATAACGCTCTTTCAATTTTAATTGTTGTTGTTGTTATTGCTGTTGTTGTACACCTAACAGTGAGGAAAATGAATCTGTTCGAAACACATTTGAGATCCGCTAAGACATACTTACCTCTGTTTTTGACTCTGCACTGCTCTTGGCGTAAGAGCAAATTGGTTCTGTTGCTCTTTCTGCCTGTGCTTGAATGTTTATGTGTTTGTGTGTTTGCGTGGTTGGACGCATGCTTTCTGGCCTTATTGTGATAAATAAAATTGTATTTACAGCATGCGCGCGCGCACGCAAACATACAAAGAGCATACGCAATCAAATCAAATAAAAACCAATATTTATGCTGTTTAGATCTTGGACGATCTGCGCATGCATTATGTCAAAGATTGACCAGAAGGAAAATGTGTATGTGTGTGTGTACGTTTGTGCGCGCATGTTTGTGTATGCGTGTGTCAGCACTTTTTTTTTCTGACGTTCATATGACATCGTATACATTGTATCTTTTTTCTTTTTCTTTTTTTTTTAACAGTTCTGATGCTTAAATCTTTCTCGATGTGAGCACATAACCTTAATCAATGTTCAAATTACCTACCTTGTTGCTCGGTAACTACAAGGAAAGTTCAAGGTCGCGTCGGAACCACCAAAGGCAATAATATTAGCTTTCCCGCTAATGTAGCACAGCTGTTCTCCTGAAAATTGAAATGCACACCATTACGGCAAACATGAAAATTGACATGCATACCATTACGGCAAACAACATAAAAATTGACATGCACATCATTACGGCAAACAACATGAAAATTGACATGCACATCATTACGGCAAACAACATGAAAATTGACATGCACACCATTACGGCAAACAACATGAAAATTGACATGCACATCATTACGGCAAACAACATGAAAATTGACATGCACATCATTACGGCAAACAACATGAAAATTGACATGCACATCATTACGGCAAACAACAGGAAAATTGACATGCACATCATTACGGCAAACAACATGAAAGAACATGCAACTTGCCGACATTCAGAAAAGTTCGATGTGATTAAATAATAATATTACTGTAGCCAGTGATTGGTTGTTAGGTTTTTTTCAATTTTATTCATGCAGCATGATTACGTCTAATGTCTAATTACAGCAGTAGAAATCACAGAAAAAACCAAGAGACCATCAGAGGTAACTGTCGCAAAACAAACAAAAATTATTAAAATGCAAATTATTACTCTCGCATTTTCGTGTTCTCACTTGTTATATATTAATTTTGCATATATTAATTCATTTTTAATAGACGGATTATATAATTATATACAAATATATATTAACTTTATACAGAGTTCAAGAGAGGATAAAGTGTGTATGTATGTGTGAATATATATATATTGTGTATGTATGTGTGATCATGTTTATTATATACGTGACGGCAATCTGTTTATATAAGTTTTTAAATCAATGTTTCTCGTGTTTTTTTCTTAATTCATTGTTTGCAAACTAAATATACTTTCCAAGCGCCTTATTAATGCTGTTTCGCTTTCCCTAGTGAGGTCTCCACATAACGATGCACTGACGTTTAGTTGACAAGTTTAATATTGTTCAAAACAACAAGAAATCTAAAATTGATCTTAGCCTAATGGGAGTTACAGAACTAAGCTAAACAGAAGAATGTGATTGCCTTTACTAGTTACTAAAACATGTTCCTATTTCACACTCATACACATGCCCATGAACTAGCGTGTGACGTTGTTATTTCACCCCCATACGCTAGTGTGGTGACTTAGTTCACCCCCAAGAACAAGTGACGTAGTTATTTCGCTCTCTTCTATGAATGAGTTTGTGACATAGTTATTTCACTCTCTCCTATGAATTAATTTATGGCGTAGTTATTTCACCTCTTCTATGAATGAGTTTGTGACGTAGTTATTTCACCTCTTCTATGAATTAGTTTATGATGCAGTTATTTCACTATCTTCTATGAATGAGTTTAGGACGTAGTTATTTCCCATTGCAGTAGCGTGTGACGATGTTATTTCCCCCTTCCCCATGAACTATCGTGTGGCGTAGTTACTTCCAGGAATTAGTTTGTGACGTAGTTATTCCACTATCTCCCATGAATTCGTGTGTGACGTACCTAATTCAACCTCATGAACTAACGCGTGACACAGTTATTTCACTCTCTCTTGTGAATTAGTTTTTGACGTAGTTTTTTCACCCTTCCCCTTGCACTACTATGTGACGTAGTTCTTTCACCCTTCCCCATGAACTAGCGTGTGACGTACTTTGCTCTACACAGTCCAGCTCAGCGTTGCCTTTCTTTCCACTGGGACACTGGCATTTCCGGTTGACGCACCGCGCACCTGTCACGCACCGGCGACCGTCTCTTGTGCACTTAACGCCTGACACTGTAACGAGAAGAAATAGTCCGTAAGTTCAAGTCAGGTCCATCAACACTTGAAAACTGTAACCTAATGTCGGGCTAGTCGTAACGTAACCAGAATGTCCATACTGAAGATAGATAGATAACTTTTGGAATTATGCAGTTTTCTCGTGACAGAAGTTGTTCTCGTTTCTCTCGTTACAAAGAGAGTGATGGGAAATAGCATTTAGCACAGAGAGGAAAAAAATATTTTTTAAAAATGCAATTGACAGTTTGATAACAAATGGATTTTTATTTCGCTGGAATCATGGTAACTTATTTCCGACATTACTAATACACAAAAGTGAGAGAAAAGTGCAATGTTGTAATTATAACTTTTCGAGAGCTAACGGACTGCTAATTCGCTAATAATAAAAAAATGCAATGTTGTAATTATAACATTTCCAGAGTTAATCGACTGCTAATTCGCTAGTAATAAAAAAAAATGCAATGCTGTAATTATAACATTTCCAGAGCTAATGGACTGCTAATTCGCTAGTAATAAAGTTCACTCTTTGAATCTAAACTAAAATATAACGCTTGGCCTCATTAAAAAGAATATAAAGAGATAGTTGATTTAAAAGAAAACATAACGAAAGAAATGTAATCAAGTCACAAAATAAATAGTACTAGTTCAATTGTTGTATAATTTAAACAAAAACTTAAGTAGCTAATATCCTTTAATATATATATATATACACTCACAAACACACACTGAGACTCGCGTTCTGCTAGCTTGTAACAAACAAACAAAAATCTTTCACGATTATCAGGACGAGCAATGTCACTGCTAGTTGTGCAATTCCCGCTTCTGATATGCTGCCAAAAGAAATAGTGAGAGAGAGGAGGGAGCAAGCAAATACATCATTGTTTAACTTTTCGGTTTCGGTCAAATAATTGTTATGCATGTTATTGCCGCGATCTTTTCCCAGAGTCTGTATTGAGATATTGTTCTTGTTTGTAAGGTGAAGGCCAAAATTTCCCATCGTTACTGTTTTAATATTTTGTCCTTCACCCTCATTCGGAGACAAGTAAAGCAGTATGCGCGAGCCCAAACCCCATATGAACTATCAATGAGGTCACGTGGGTTCAATAAAGAGTACGCCGACAGTAATTTGCCCAGTTCGTGATTATGCAAACGCTGTACTTTTTATTTTTATTTTACCGATCTCATTGTACAGTCTAGGTTGTTCGGTGCACTTTGAAACAAAGTGACGTCATTTCATGGCTAATTGGGCAGTACCCGAGTGAAGATGACTAGAAAAGATTCAGCCAAGTTGAAAGTTGACGAAAAGCAGAAATCAATCAAACAGTCAGCGAGTCAATCAATTAATCAAACAGTCTAATATTGAACCCATCGCATTAATTCAGTGACTGGGCAACGCAAGTGGTTCCGTTAAGTACCGGTCTCCAAATCAGGGAGCAAAAACAAAAACAAAAACACCAAAAAAACTTACCTCCAAAGGTCACAGCTGTTTGTAAATCTCCTCTTCTTTCTTCTATGGCGACAGTGCCAGAGCAGACAAGAGCACTCAAGAGAAACAGGGTACAGACTTTTAACTCCACTGAACAAAATTGTAAAGAAAAATTGTAGTTTTGCTATAAATTAAACTTTTAAAATCAACAATTAACAACATAAATGATTTCATTGTGTGTGGGTGTAAAGGTATGCATATCTGTTTGCATGCATATATAGTTGTATGCGACATGTGCATAAGTTTGTTTATTTTTAAAAAAACTACCTGTACTTTCTTTCTTTTTTTTTTTTGTATTTCGTGTTCAAAAACGATTTCAAATGTACAGCGACACAAGTTCTCAGGTGAACGTTTGAACTGTTTCAATTAATCAGGATTGAAGCATACAAAATATGCAAATTCATTTTATTAAAACATACAAAATGAAAAGTAAAATAAAAATAAAAATAATTGTTGAGACCCCAATATTTTCATCACTTAATTACTTTTTACTTAATTAACTTTTTCTAATTATTTATTTCATATTTGATTAATATTCGTACTATTCTAGCCTTGTATTTGTAGTTAGTACTTATTACTTTCAAGTGCTTGTCTATTTGTGTGTGAACTGTTAGTGAGCTGCTGACGTCAGCAGTGTTTCTATTGTAATTTTTCTCCCGCTTTCTCCACCCCACCCACCCCCGAAGCCGCATTAAACTTTTTATCGTTAGATATTCTCAGTCTTAGGATGCTTTTTTTTGGGGGGGGAATCCCACAGCCTTACATTGCGTCCCAAGGTGAAGGGCAGGATCTCTATTGTAATCAATGTATTTGAAGGTTGTGTGTGAATATGTGTAGGTGTATTTGAAATTTGTTTAAAGTTTGTATGTGTTGTTGTTGTTGAATGTGGGGAACACTTCCGGCTTTCGCGTGGTTGTGTGTGACTATGTGTGGGTGTATTTGAAGTTTGTTTGAAGGTTGTGTGTGACTATGTGTGGGTGTATTTGAAGCTTGTTTGAAGGTTGTGTGTGACTATGTGTGGGTGTATTTGAAGTTTGTTTGAAGGCTTTGTGTGACTATGTGTGGGTGTATTTGAAGTTTGTTTGAAGGCTGTGTGTGACTATGTGGGTGTATTTGAAGCTTGTTTGAAGGTTGTGTGTGACTATTTGTGGGTGTTTTTGAACCTTGTTTAAAAGTTGTGTATTTGTGGGTGTATTTGAAGTTTTGCCTATTACGATCAGTCACGAACATTGCTCAGATATAGTTTGGCCCCAGTTGGTTAAAAGCTGCTTCGCCTCAGTCGCCGGGGATTAAGCTTAAGCTGGGTACCAGAGACACGCTTGGCGTGGTTGTGACTGCGCGACACGGGAGAGACAACAAGGTGGGGTTCGCTTGGCATGGTTGTGACTGCGGGACACGGGAGAGACAAACTAGGTGGGGTTCGCTTGGCGTGGTTGTGATTGTGGCGCGAGATCAACAGGCACGAGTTGGTCAGAGTCCCATTTGAATGACAAAAGTCGCACAATTGGAAACGACCAAGCCAGTGCACTCAAATGCATCTTTGCAGTAGCTTGAGACATTGGCTGGTGGTTTTGAACCCATTTTCGCTAGAATGCCCCGTGCTCTCGGTGGTACAAGAATTAATCCCCAACGCTGTCAAATATATAAATATATAAACCCCAATTTTGCCTAAGAATTTCGTCAGTCTCACAAGCCGAATGAATCCCTGAGAAATAGTAACCAGATTCCATTTGAAGTGAATTCGTGTAAATTTCCCACAGGGTTACTTTGTGCAAAAGTGTTGTTCCTCTGATGTGAATTTGTATAAATTTCTCACTTGTTTACTTTGTGCAAAAGTTCCAGGAATTATGTACAAGCCACACTGGTTGGGAACTGTTCAAGATATTGAGTTTATCCAATGATTGTAAAGTTGAGAATGCATCCTTGCGAATCACTCAAGCTATTATTATTATCAATATGTTGGTATTCAGAGCTACTCTCTCAGAGATTGACAGAAGATATATAATATTCGTCGAGAGTATGCATTAATCAATGTATGCGACTTAGCATAAATGTTCGAGCGATGAATAATGAATGGGGTCTTCTTGTGGTGTTTAGCTACCTACGTATTAATTTAGTTTGGGAAGTATATTATTCTGTATCCCTTCTTGTTAATAAGCATAGCGCGTGTGGCTATCATCAAGTTGGGACATTTGCAGGTATCATAATTCTGAATCAAAAGAACAGTTTAGACTATAGAATATAGTGTATGCTTTGAAATTTATAAATCTTTTTTAAAATTCTTTTTTGTTTTCTTCATTTATTCTTTCTTGTGTTTAATTAAATAGTTAAACATCTTCTACTTTGTTGATTCGCTCTGTCAGGCGACCCGCTTTGTGTTGTGGTGTCACGTGATGTGTTTGTCTGGTATGATTTTTGCAAAGTATTTTGGTTTGTATCTTCCCAGTATTAGTGCCTAGTTAAAGTGTGGGGTGGGTGGGCTGAGCCACAAGTTACTTTAGATAGGAATAGGAAGAGAACATTCCCCTCCTCTCATAGGAAGTGGCTAGCCCATAAGTCGGGAATTTATTATTATTAAAATATAATAATTAATTTTCTATTGTAAAATCCTTTCACAAATATAGGCTTACAATAATAATTAATTTTGAATGAAAAATTATTGATTTAATTTGCCAACCATTTTTATGCTAAAATGATGGGTTGAGGTTTAAAAAAGTGAAATAAGAACAATTCGATTGTTTATTAAAATATTTAACAAAATTTATTAGAAGAAATAAGTAAATTCATATAAAGACGTTTTAATAAAAGCTAAATAAATTCATGCAATGATATTAATTGTTTAAAATGTTGTTACAACAAATTAATAAGCAAAATCCTGCAAGGGTATTAAAATAGCTAAACAAATTTATATAATGATATATATCACTAAATAATTTCATAGTAAAATAAATAATTTCATACAACTATTTTCAAATAACTAAATAAAATCATTCAATGAAATTAAAATTACTATACTATTTCATGAGTGATATTAAAATACAAAAACTTTCATTCAGCGCTAAAAAGCTACCTATTAAAAAATCTTCTACAATACTAAAAGAAATATATTTCTGCAAAGTTACTAAAATGTTTAAATGAAATTAATGCTAAGCAAATTCTTACAAGGTCATAAATATAAAAACAACCTTAATCATGCAAAAGGTATTAAACAACTCAATAAAGTCATACAACGATACTAAAATAAACAACCTGATATGGTCATTACTTTTTCGATATGGTCACTACTTTTTCTTATTTATTAAAATCATTAGCCAAATTTATAATTAAACTAGAAAGATTCCAGTAACGATATTAAAAGATTCAAACTATTTCATGCAACAATTTAAAATAGCTCAATAAATTCAGGCAACGATATTAAAATAGCCCAGTTCATACAACAATATTAAAATAACCCGATAAATGTATGCAACTACATTAAAATAGCCCAATTCATAAAACAATATTAAAATAACCCAATATATTCATGTAACGGTATTAAAAAGCCCAGTAAATTCATGCAACAATATTAATATAGCCCAATAATTTTATTTAACGATATAATAAATTAGCCCTCTTTCACCACCCCCGAGGGAAGGATTAGTCAAATGTCTTGAAATTTTACATGCATATATGTTAATAAAGTTCAATTTAAATACTGAATCACTTTTAAAGTAACATGCTGTAATGTTTTGTGTTTTTTTTCTTTTGCTACTTACTCCCGAAGACTAACATTCCATGTGAAAAAAAATCAACTTACTGTTTGTGCGTGTGCCTCGTGTAATCCACCGGAAAGTACTTTCAGGTGAAGAGATACATGTATGTAAGTTTCATCACCGATATGTGCTATTTATAGTCTTTGTGGGCACCGCATTTGCCGGAGAACGATGGGTCACGTGCTCAAACATGTTCAGCCTATAATTATCGATAAGAAATTTTATCAGCCAGTGTCGTCAAGGGCAGGTCAGCGTCAGCTGGTTAGCAACGGTGTTTAACTCCCTTGATTGAGGTGAACTTGGAATACCGCCGGGAGAGTGTTTTGAGAGGGGAGGGGGGAGGAGGGTGCGTGTGAGTAGAGTGTTTAGTCAGAAAAAAATAAATAATGTTTTTTAATATAGGCAGGCCATCAGCTTTTGTGACGTCGCCAAGGAATCAGAATGAAGCTATACATAATTAAGTAAAAATAAAGTTTTAATATTAAATATCGTAAACGGAACAATAACTGGATTTAAGCACTTTCGTTTCAATCAGCTTGTGTTAAATTTCCTAGGGTATAGCATACTCGTTTATCGGTGCCGCACCACAGGAAAATAAAGCCTGCTGACACACACAAACAAACAAGCACACACACACACACACACACACACACACACACACACACACACACACACACACACACACACAAACAAATAAGACCTGGCAACAGCCTTCTCGATAATATAGATATTTCTTCAGCTCTGCAATTCATATGCATAACTCTGCCATTGTAAATCTCACTGAAAGGGTTTGTGCGTTTAAAAAACTAACCACAAGATAACAGAAATAAAACTCTTTTCAGTGAGTTGCAATAAAAGGCCAATTGCTTAGTACCAACATATATATATTAAAAATTATCGTGTACTTTTTAACTTTATATAATCAAATAGAAACAACTTAATAAGTCGACTTGAATGTAGCAAATTGTTACATATTGTTTTCATTAAATACGTGATTTTAGACTGCTTAAAAATTTCTTTAGGTGTCACATTTATGAACAATCGCTGTTTGTTAATTTATAGGACCTACCAAAGTCTAATTTTTTTCCAATTGTCTGTTTGAAATCCAAAAATGCAGCTCTACTTTATCTGACGACAAACTGCTATCAATGCTAGCGAAATCAACAAATGTCACTTTGACTAATAGGACCATGCAATAGAAATGGTGATCAGTGCTGTTGCACAACGCATTTAACGATTTTCAGGTCGTGTGGGCCAATAAAAAGTTACAGCCGATGACAGTAAATCTTTAGTATGGGGGGAAAATGTCAAGAGCTTGGACTGGACAAGATGTTGTGTGTGCAAACATGCACTCGGTACAAGCTTTAACTTTTGTGCAGCTTCAGCTATTCATACACTCAGAATAAGTTAACCTTTAATCTTTATACCATGCTCGCTCCTTCATTCTCTGTGTGAAAAGTTCAGATAAAAAAAAAAAAAGGTGTGGACTAATTGCAACACTGATGCATCTTAAAGGCTCCTCTGTATGAACTGTTCAAACTTCTGCAGTCTTTGACAACTATCTCAAACATAATTGGCTGTGAATTGTATTTTGAATCATGTCCAAAGAAGAGATTTTCATTACAAGAAACAAAATCATTAATTTAACATTTTTGACGTGAAGTGGTTTGCTTGTTATAATAGAACTGCATGAGACTGAGTACAATAAACAGTGAAGTGGATTATATCTTTCTAAATTATGTTTCATGGACAGTTTGTTGCAAACAGAAGTGTGTGTGTGTGTGTGTGTGTGTGTGTGTGTGTGTGTGTGTGTGTGTGTGTGTGTGTGTGTGTGTGTGTGTGTGTGTGTGTGTGTATGCGTGCATGTGAGAGAGTTATGTATGAATACATGCACTTAAGTAAGCACATTTTTGTAAATGTCTTTTGTGCATGCAATTTGTATGGCTTATGCATACCAGAGAGAATAATTCATTCATCTTAGCAAGAGCACATATTTAGCTTTAGTTAAACAGAAATTCAAAACTACAAAGCAACAACTTCTAGCTCAACTATCTAATATTTAAAACATTGTACCTATTCATTCAAAGAAAAATTTATTTACCTAACAGTGCAAATAGTTTTTAAAACAAACAACACCATCTAACAGTGCAAATAGTTTATAAACCAAAAAATACCAACAGTGCAAATAGTTTTTAAAAGAAAACAACACCATCTTTCAGAACAGCATAACTCATTTCCATACAAATCATTTTACAGTAAATGAAATATTAGAATAAAACTTTATTGTAAAACTTGCAAAGAAACATTAACAAGATTACGACATAAACACTTCTTTACTAACATGTCAATTTCTTGTGCGGGTTAGTAAATTACTATTAAAATAGATCACCACTTATAGCTATTTACATTCTATAAGACAGTTATTATAAATACAAATAATAAAAAAATTTAAATTCATTACTAATTAAAAGTTCAAAGGTAACAACAAAAAATATTGGTACCATTACCCCAAGAAAGCCATTTGACAACAAAACTGCTTTTTATATATCACACAAAGGAGTTAATATTTTTCAATATGCATATACATATCACAAACAAATTTTACATACATTTACACAGTGTATAATTACACTCATGTATGCACAACAAAATAACCAAATTAGATTAACTAGTATCAGTAAACAATTACAATCTCCCAAATGCACACAATAAAATAACCAAATTAGATTAACTAGTATCAGTACACACTTACATTCTCACAAATGCACACAACAAAATTACCAGATTATATATGAACTAATATCAGTACACAATTATATAATCACAAACGCACACAACAAAATCAAATAATATGTAATCAGTATCAGAGACTTCTTACATTTTATTAAGTTGAATATCACAATGAAATCACTATTGTGTACGTTGTTGACATTACTTCTTTTAAAAACTGTTCCAAGTAACCACAAATATGAAGGTAATATACCAGGAAATACCATTACCAGAACTTGAAGGGGGTTCAGAGTGGCAAAAACCATACCATTCAATTGATGTACAAATTGAATGACAATATGATAACTAACAATTGATGTGAGATGGGATAATGATAACTAACAGTTGCTATGAAATGTCATACTGATATATAACCACTGATATGACATATCTAACAAGTTGGTGTGAGATGACATTCAGTAATCTAACCATTGCTATGAGATGACATAATGATATATAACAGTTGATATGACATAATATATAACCATTGATGTGAGATGACATAATATCTAACAGTTGGTATGATATCTAACAGTTGATATGAGATGACATGATGATATCTAACAGCTGATATGAGATGACATAATGTAACTAACAGTTGATATGGGTAACATCAAAAGTCCACCATGCCATAAGAGAACTTTTTAATTAAAAAAAATAGTGACTACTGATAAAGTAATAATATCTGTTTCTAAAGATTTTTTTTAATTTTTATTTACACTGAGAAACACACATTTACAAAAGAGAGATAGGGAGAACCTTTGGATTCATGTGGCTTTTTTTTAATAAAATAAAATAAAAAATGTTCAGGGATATAAATATTTTAAAAATATTTTTCAACTTATTTTGATCTCTTGGGAAATTTATAACAATAGCAGCAGTCATAGTATAAGTGACAGTAGAAATAATAGTAAAGACATAATAATAGCACTAGCAGTAGTAATAGTTGTCGTAATACCACTAGTAGTAATAGCTGTAGTAATCTTACTAATATCAAGTCATATAATACTATCAGAAGTAACAGTCGTATAATGCTACCAGTAATAACAGTCATAAAATACTACCAGTAGTAATAATTGTAGTAATAGTTGTAGTAATAGCAGTAAAAGTAGAATTAGTATCTGAGTTATAATTAGAAACATATTCAACAAAAACTGGCTGACATTGATCATACACTCTTATGATTGATAATTTATTTATTATTCTGATAATATAAATATTACACTTTGAACTGAAACATTTAGCTATAAATCTTAACTTTGCACATCTTCGTTGTCTCCTTAACAGTGACACTAGTATATAAAACAAAATAAATTATCACAACGGCACACCAACCACAGAGAAAAGTTAAGTCGAACACATTAGATGTGAATTTACTGGAGTCTTATCTAATTTCATTATTTGCCTTGTATCAAACCCATAACTGATTTACATGACACAAACTCTTGGGACTATAGAAATGAATGGTACTGCAGTAATTATAAATCTACTTTAGAAATGCAAACAGAATGCTAACAAGACACACAATACCAAACAACTATCACTTTTATTTACTAGTAATAATATGCTAACAACATTCGCAAACAACTTGCCTCACACTGTATGAGAGTGGCTATGTACATAATGTCAAAAAGAACATGGACGGATAATATCAAAAAGAGCAAGTTGAAACCAAGCAACACAAGCAGGAAAAATGGAAAAATACATCAAGATAAAAAGTGTTAAAATCAAACACTTTTTGTCTCCTACAAGCAGACCCATTTACAATGATTTTTAATTTCTGCTCCATTACCTAAAATCTAACATTCAAATACACTGGTCTATTTGAATATTTTCGTTTTTGACAGCTATAGTATTTCTGACAAACAGCCAACATTACTGAAAGAACTTGAAAATACTATGCAAGGTCCAAGTGACCTGATTCAAGAAAGAAATAGTGGTCCCTAGCTGTGGTCTTTAACTACAATCAAAGCTAAAATAAAGTTCTTTAAAGTTTTCTTCCAGTCAGAACAAAATAATTTTTAATATTCATTCAAAGTCTCAATTAATAATATATTGAAGTTTCTGAATGCAGTTAGCAATAAACTGATGCAACAATGATGTTGTTTTCTTCCAGCAGAACAAGATTATTAATTCCACAGAAGCTTCGAAGTATTTAACTCTGCATGGTGCATTGTCAAGAAAGATTTGTGGATTCAAAACTTCTACAGATATAATTTTAAAATGTAAAGTGCCTTTCTGCTAAAGCCATTATTCTTTCTTCTTTCTTCTATTGTAGTTGAAGCTGGTTTGTTTGAGTCACAACAGCACAGGACAAAAATGCTGGACTTGAAAAATAAGTAGCAAAACCAAAACAAACCGCTACACTGCATTATGTCTTGAAAGTGATTTCAGTCATGAAATAGCACAAGACTGCTGTTGAGTTGTAGGAGGTGGGGGTTCAGTGTCTTCCTTTTGCTTGGCTACACCATCCAAAAACTTCAGATTTGGAAGAGCAATAAATATCCTGGAAATATTATTATTAAATAGTTAGCAGCAGTCACAATGAAGCACACAGTATTAATAAAAGGAGGAGCCAGTCAGACTTATTCTTGCACACAATATAAAATGTCAACCCAACATGTTTTATCATCAAGTTTGATTCAACATCAACAACTACGAACATTAAAGGACAAACATTATTTGAATTTAAATGCAAAAATTATTAACTTTTATAAAGATTAAAAGTGCATTAGGGGACTTGAAAGAACAACTCTTCACTTCCTTGTGTACTATATATTATTCTCTGTAATCAGAGCAGTGGAGTGCTGCAAATACCTGTTGCTGGTCAGCTTCACTAAGACAATAAAAAGTGTTACCAACAATTCTCAGACTCAGTGCTCTTATTCTTACTTAGTGACCATTTTAAAGGCTCCCACTCAACTGGATTACACTGTAATATTCAATGCCCAAGGGTGGATATCTGCTCTGACAGGGAATAACTAATCCCAGATTAATAATATTTCTTTAGTGTGTGGAAATGTTTCCTGTGCAAGTAAGCATAGCATTCTGTGCATACCATTGTATGACTTCTCCAACTTTTAGTGACATAATTTGCTGGAACCTGATGCTAAAATTATGAAGATCATTAAATTATTAAAACAACAAGTCACAAGGTACAACATACTTATATACTTACTTCTGCCTGTAGCCTATTTCAAAAGCAATGGGATTGCCTTGTAAATACAATTCTTCCAAGGGGGCAGAAGTGATTTTTCTAATTCCACTGTAACTGGTTATATTATTGTCTTTCAGAGTGAGGTAATGCACATTCCGTACTGAAGGCAATTGCTGCAAAATATAGTTGTATATTACCAATACATATCAACTTATACATAATAATACATATTAAATCAAGATACCAGGTAAATGAATAACTCATTACAAATTGTCTTATGGTAGATTCTTCTCTTGAGATTTCAATTTTGATTTGCTTCGGCATGTACACAATTACACAGATACAAAAAACATTTGACTCTATCACCAATTCTTACATGCAAGCTTAACAAAACCAGCAAATAATGAAATCAGCTAAAAATTAATCTATTAGCAAAACTTGTTTCTTTGAATAATGAACTGAGATTTAATTATTTCACTCTTCAGGTCCTAAAATGAAATAATTCTAAACTAAACATGAGTTTAGATGAAAAACAGAAGAATGCCAAACAGGATGTTTGCATCTAAATTAAAGGCAGTCTATTCCAAACATATAGGGTTATAGCAGATCTCTGCACCAAAGTTAATTTTATTTAGAGTAAATGTTATCCACAATTAGGATTTGATCCCAAGAACGCTAAGAGTTCTGCTGTCAGGCGATAATCCTTAATGGCCTCACACGTGGAAAAAAAGACACAAAAGTAAGATCCCCAAATAAGTATAAAAGCACTAGACAAATAAATATATTTTTTAATTTTTTTTATTACTCACTACAAATTTAGAAATTTTATATTTTAATAAGGAAAACCAAAAATTATTTTACAGACAAATAAAAATTAAGAGATTATTAGTAAGACTTAGGTTACATAAATTTAATTTTTGAAATAATGACCTGCATAAAAATAGTCAATTTGAATAATTAGAGATTTCATTGATTTTTATAGTCAAAGTCTAATATAAGGTCATTTTACATTGCTTTATTTTCAAGAAAATAAAAAAAACAACTTTGTAAAGAATAATTCTTGTAAAATGTAAGAAATAAAAATATCCCTCTCATCCACTCACCAAACAATTAAGAACCAAGCCAAATGCCTATTACATGAATACATTTTATGTTGTGTTTTCTTATCTACTGGAAGCTGCTCATTTATTCACTTCTTTGCAATATATCTGCATTATTAATAATTTGACAATATGTCAAAAGATTGTCTGCTTACCTCAAATGATGTCAAATAATTGCTATCCAGGTTTAAGTATTCACAGCTGTAAAATAAGTAAGAGGATAATTTTACTTTCAATTTAGCCTGTCAAACAATTATAATTAATTAACAACAGATCTGATTAACTTAAGGCACTAGATAGCAACATAGCTAAAATGCAAATATAAACAAATTCAACAATTCCACACACCAGCTATGTACAATAACACACTATAGACTAAAAAAGAAAGAACAAAATTATTCCTTGAACATAACAATTCTCTTCATTCATAGCAAATATCACATTAAAATTAAAAATTAAACAGCAATAAAATTTTACATAAAGATTTGTAGATTTTTTATTTGTTTATATGTTGTCTTGGAAAGTAAATATAAGCTTTTTCAAGACTAGAGCAAATTTACCATGGAAAAGTGAAAGAGCTAAGGTCAATCAGTGCATTGTCCCGTAGATTGACATAGGTGACATGCTTCAGTCGTCCTAAGATACGTCCCAGATTTGAACGCTGATAAGAGTGCTGTAATTCTTGTGATGGAAAGTTTGCCAGCTGCAAGCCAAGTGAGAACTATGTCACATATAAAATGAAATAAGTGTATTATGCTGTATAAGAACATAACAGAAATATGTGTCCAGCTATAAAACAATGCAAAGTAATTAATTGTTCATAAATATATTCATGCAATTTACAAAATAAAAGTAAATATCTGAGCAAAGATTTGAAAAGTATATTAAGGCTAATATAATCTTATGATTAACTGCCTAAAAATCCCATCTGGTTGTATACATCAGTGAGTTTAAATTCAGGGTCAAATTATGGTAGGATTTTTTTTTTAATTTGTCAATTAAAACCCATTCTTATAATAAGAAGATAATTCTTAGGGTTGCTAAATATTTAAGGTACTAGGTTTCAATATTTTGTATGTTAAAATTCTTATTAAAGTATTAATATAAAATCCTATGTCAAGAAAATGAGCATTATGATTTAAGTTCAAAGCATACTGATATTTTAAATTCAAAGGTTCAAATCCACCTAATCTCAACTATGATTCTAAAATTATGACTCAGTACATACATAAATTAACAGAATCTGTCTCCATTTAAAATAGAAATCATTTAGTATCACCAATCTAATGCAAATTGGGGCACCATGTGTATAAGTATATTAAAGAAATCAAATCATCCTAAAACAGAAATCTATTTCTTTTTCATTTCTACTCCCTCATTTTTGAATTAAATTTACTTTCTTCTTTGTATGCAATATATTCTAACCAAACACTTATGCATTAGTACAAATATGACTCACCAACCCACATTCAGGTCCCATGGAAAAGAAAACACAATGGAAGTTGATAGAACAATATACTTTTACAACAATTTAACAAGTAGCAGACATAACTTTATAACAAAAGTTATTTCAATATATTTCTTCTATTCATAGTAATATAACTTAGAATTTGTATTTTCATGATATCTTCCTTAAAGTTTTATGGAGAAAACAGTAGAGTTAATGGGCATGGAAAAGGTCTGATAACTCTAGCTTGTCTAGAAAACAAAGCAAGGTATAAATCAAAATGCATACTTGTGAAACAAATGTAACTGATCAGTTTCAGATCTGTTTGATTTCAGTTAGGAAATATGTGGGTCAAACAAACAAAAACCATACAGAAATGTCCTTAATTATAGAAATAGTTTTTAAAATACTTTCCGCTCTGGCCAGTTTCAAATATGATTAAAAGAAGTTAAGAAAGAAGAGCTGGCTAAAATTTGCAGAAACAGTTTTGCATCATAAAGAATAAAATAAAAATCTTTCTATCATCACTGACCACTGACTCTTTTGTTTGTGGCTGCCCAAAGCAAATAAACATAACAGTTTAGAGCACCTTTTGTTTGTGGTTGCCCAAAGCAAATAAACATAACAGTTTAGAGCACCTTTTGTTTGTGGTTGCCCAAAATAAATAAACATAACAGTTTAGAGCACCTTTTGTTTGTGGTTGCCCAAAGCAAATAAACATAACAGTTTAGACTTAGAGCACCTTTTGCTGTAAAAAGCTCAAATAAATAAAATAATAAGTTGTGTTTCTACAGAGTACCAGTGGAACAATTTCACCTAAATATAATCAAATAGCACTGAATATTTCTTTTTATAATGTGTTGAAAAGGATATTAACAACATGGATTCTGAGGATAGATTAAAAATGTCTATATAGAGAGAGGAGTTAAACAGATACTTAACCAAAATGAAAGCTATACATAAAAGCAAATTTCACCTTTGCCTCTTCCCAGTTTTCTAATTTATTTCTGTGTTTATCTTTCTGACGTCCATGAAGGTCATGATGAATTTTGTTATCATCCTCATCCACCATCAGGTAAAATGTTTGATCTCTCTCTGCAGGACCTGTGAAAATATTTAACCTAACTCATTTTTTATGCATATACTATTTATTTTATTGTAAAAAATAATTAATGTATGGTGAAAAGAATTAATGAATTGTAAAAATAATTAATGCATTGTAAAAATAATTAATGTATGGTAAAAATAATTAATACATTGTAAAAATAATTAATACATTGTAAAAATAATTAATATATTGTAAAAATAATAAGGAATATATGTGCAATTTCAATCATCATAAATTTGGAAATTAAGCAAAGCTAGAAATAAGAGTGCATCACCTTTTCTGACTCTTGGTGCTTTAAGATTATTTCCATAAACTTCATTTTCACGCAGATCATGCCAAAGTGAAAACTGGAACTTTCTTGAAGGAAGCTAGCAATAAACAGTAGTTATTATTTGTCTTTATATATATATATATGCACATGAACAATCAGAATACTGCTAAATTAATACTTGAACTACCCTGTTCAGTGCTAATATCAATGTGAAGAATATGTATGTACATATATTTACTTGGTTGAGCATGTATCCTTAATGGAAACATATTCCAATTTCCAGAGATCGGATCATTCCATACTTAATTCTGTTTTCAAGGAACTCATTTCAGTCAAATGAAAATATTACAGTATAACTACAAAAGTCCAAGGCTTAAAAATAACAATACAACTTTACAAGCTAATTATTTGAACAAAGTAAAATGAAGCAGTGAAATGGAAAAATATGAATATAATTTTCAAACAGTATGATGAATAAAACAAACAAAAAAAATAGCAAATTTTCCTGATATTTCTTATATCTTAAGAAATAAAATTAGATTAAAATCTATTTAAAAGATATAAAGTTTTACTGCTTTATGATTTTTCCTTACTTAAAACTGAGAAGACAAGTTTTTGCAAACAGCTAAATTCAAATTAGGATGTTACTTTGTTAGCATAAACAAAACAATGTAATGTTTTAAAATAAATTATAAACAGAATCATTAATTAAAACATACCTCTGACATCAATGTAACTTTAGCAGACAAACATTTAAAAATGGTGCTGGCAAAAGCTAACATTTTCTAAGGGCAGCTGCTGATAAAAGAACTAGTATCACATACCTCCGATGCCACCCTCATGGAATGACTCCTGTCTGGAGGTATGAAGTGAATAACTGACAGAGGCTGTATAGCAGAGGCTGTGTTGTGAGAGCTGTTTTCCTCAGAATTAGTCTGATCCGAGTTACTGTTTAAGGCACCTGACAATCTGCATACAGAATTATAAGCAATTCATGAAAAGAAAAGAAAATGGAGAAAAAAATGGAAACTAAATTTTAAACAATATATAAAATATGTTTTCATACAGGAGATATATTATTATGCAAATATATGTTATCTATAATAGAATATAAACACATGATATTTCAATGCTTTATTTTTAAGAAAACACATTTCAAATGGACCTGCCATTTGTGTAACTTATACATGCCCAGAAAATGAGCCACATACAAGTGTGTGTGTGTGTATGTGTGTGTGTGTGTGTATGTGTGTGTGTGTGTGTGTGTGAGAGAGAGAGAGAGAGAGAGAGAGAGAGAGTGTATGAACGTAGATAATGTATTTCGAATTGTGTGGCTCTAAAATAACAGAAAAATATATTCGACATATTTGAAGAAACTGTTCGGCAGTAGTAAATAACACTGAAGTGCTCTTGTGAGTGATTACTGTACAAAACATACATATATACAAGACGATAAATCAAAATTATTTACCTATCTTGTGACATTTCGTATCTTCTTCAGTTCTTGGTAGGTTTGAAAACGAAATATAAAACAGCACCTGAGAACCTAATATCCGTTATTGCTGTTGTCAGTTGAAGAGATCAGTAACTAGAAACAGAAATGTTTGCCATCTTACAAACATGGGTGCGTCTTTATACCCAAACAATAACATTAAACCCAAATAATCCACAAATTACTAAATAACATGAATAAAATAAAAAGTTAACTAAACCTGATCAATTGCTAAATAAAACAAACATATATTTAGCTTTAAGATTATATAGTCTCCGGTAATCATAAGAAAACAATGCAAATATCAACTGTTAGTCACAAAGTTCCTCACAACTACAGAAGAGTTTCAAAGCGGTTACTGCCCCTGAGTTTAACACTTAAGTCCATGACAATACACTTACACACACACACATACAGAGAAGGAGCGGGGTGGTGGTAGAAATTCAAATGTGTACATGTATCACCAACAAAAGTGACCTGCATGAGGAAAAGCAATGGCAAAAGTCATTTGGGGCTCTCCATAAGTCGCTATAACATTTCCACTCACACTACATCTCGTCAAAACCCGTCAGCAGTCACTCAGATCTGAGTATCCCTTTCAAAAGATAAATGTACATCACAATGAGTTTCTCCTCAATTTCGTAAACAATTAAATATCGTACATAGTTATCTGTATTAGTATAACGAACATATTCATTTTAAATAAATATACAAGAAATCGAGCAAGATCAGCTAAACTGCTTTTATATTAAATAAAAGAAACACATAGAATTCCAACTTAACAGGAAATAGACGTCTGTTTTGGCATCACCAAAAATTGAAGACGCGTGTAAAAGCAACTGTTTTCCAGCTGAATGTAGTCTATCAAATGATCACCAAATATAGTCTGAAATGATGGCAGGCATAGGCCTACTGAAATATTACAGTACTCTGTAATTCTACATGATGAAGTGTACATATCGTTAGTCATTTTCTGTCAAATCTGCAAAGTAACAGTAAAGCCTTATTGTAAAATGCTTGATGTATAATATATAAGGGAAGAACAATTGAAGTGTTTATTCAACACCCACAAACACTATAATGTACTCTACAAACAATGCAAAAAAAAAAAAAAAAGCCCTCTGACAATATTCCTCTGGGTCCCCAGACATATAAACATACCAGGGAGAGACACAGCAGCAAAATACCACAGCAATCGGAACTGCACTCAACACACCCATATACACAACAGAACTCACAGCTGAAGTGCTGAATACATAAGAAAAACACATCAAGTCCTCTTAACACAACCCAGACGTCACTCAATTTATATAAACAAGAAAAACACATCAAGTTCCATACCACAATCACACATTTTATTAAACAGACACAGGTTCAAGCACAGTCTGCTACTACATAAATTAAATTCTCATACCAAAGCAGGTACACAATGCAGAAAAAAACAGTACAACACATTTTATTACAATGTATGACGCCAACACCACTTAGTTTATGGATATGATTATTATTAATTAATTAATCATCAAAACTAATTACAAGTGATGAGAATCTTAATTTAATTTTATTATTGATCCTCCAGCAGAAAGCACTTGTCTTTCTTGCTTGGTGGATATACGGGCGCTGTAAATATTTCCTCTCTTCCACAACATTAAGTCGATGAAATCACATGGTGGGGCGGTTGAGGGTGTGCGCTAAACTGGTGCTACCTGTTTCACCCCCTTCCGCCAGCCCTCCCGCCCTCCACCTCAGACGCACCGCGAGGCTGTGGGGATCCCCCTAGAAGCAGACCAAGACTGAGAACATCGAGAAGATGAAAGGTCTCTTTCGGCTTCTGGGGTGAGTGTGAGCAGAACAACAACATGGTGGGGATTGAGAATTTTAAAAAGCACCAAAATATCGCTGTTAGGCATTAGGTTTGGCTTTAAATTAAATTTCAATTTGTTTTCACTGAGAAATTGAGAAAAAAATGCAGAAAGATATTGTTAGGCTTTAGGATCAAACTTTGGACTAGATTTCAATCTGTCTTCACTCTGGAGACAGAATAGCATGCATAAAGATATGGATGATGGGCACTTGGAATTCATTTCGGATTAGGTTTCAATCAGTTTTCAGTTTCAATAGTGCGTGTTTCGACTCTGAAGCCAGTTGAATTTGGGGTGGGTGAGTGATGTAATATTGCTACAGAATCCTATAGATTGAGTAACTGTTGGCACTTTTCGACTCTGAAACCAGTTTAAGGTGAGATGATGTACTTCTTCAAAATCTTATAGAGTGAATAATGCTGGCACTTTTTAAAGGCTGGATATGTACATCTGCTACAATAAATCACTCCTGCTATAAGTTCGAGATGAAAAATTATTTTGCAATTAATGCCAAATTGAACCTGGCTTGTGTCGGTCATTCGGCCTGTCGACCCTTTTTGGCTATAATGTATTAGAAAATTGGATCTACTTGTGTCTGGGAGTGCTTGGAGAAACATTGATACGTCATCGTTGCCTGACTGACACCGACATACTGGAATTCGGACACGGTCCCGGTCGTTCGGTGTGGCTCTCTGTGAGATGAGGTCGAGGACATGACCTGTTTTATTTAGCCCTACATCGTTGTAAACTTGTAATGGAAGTCAGCACTAATGTCTAATTGACTACGGAAGTCAATTAGATGACGTCAACTTCGGTAGTAAACGAAATGAAATAATGTAAAATAATTAACAAAATAAGAATAATGTAAAATGGTAATGGTGTACTTAGCATATTTTAGTTTTGAAGGAAATTATGAGAGAGAGGTAGGGGGAGAACATTCTAGTTCTCCGAAAGAAAGAATGGCGGAGCAGATTTTAGTTTTGGGAAACAAGTGGGAGACTGTACCATTAAGTGGGAGATTGTACTAGTACGTAGGAGACTATACCAGTAAGTGGGAGACTGTGCCAGTAAGTGATAGACAATACCAGTAAGTGAGAGACTGTGGGAGACTGTGCCAGTAAGTGATAGACAATACCACTAAGTGGGAGACTGTACCAGTAAGTGGGAGACTGTACCAGTAAAAGGGAGAATGTGCCAGTTAGTGAGTGACTACAGTGCTCAGCTCAACAAGAATAGATCAAAGATGGATTGAATGAGATATTTCACCTCTTATCGTAAATCAGGATTAGCATGAATGAAAGTTCAACGCAATACTCAATTAACCCAATACGAGTCAGTGATGTAGTGAGTGATACTCAGAGATACACAACACGACTCAGAAGGAGAAATGAATGAAACTCAACACAACTATACTGCGGAATGGAACTGAATGAAACTCAACATAACTCCACTCAGGAATAGAAGTGAATGAAACTCGAAAGTCAACACAACTCGACTCAGAAATAGAACTGAATGAAACTCAACACAACACGACTCAGAAATAAAAGTGAATGAAACTCAACACAACTCCACTCAGGAACTGAAGTGAATGAAATTTTAAACTCAACACAAATCGACTCAGGAATAGAACTGAATGAAACTCTATACAAAATTACAACTCGGCCAGCACAAATGGACTCAAGAAAATAACTGAATAAAACTCAGCACAGCTGGGCTCAGGGAACAGAACTGAATGATACTCAGCGCAACACGACTCAATGAATAGAACTGAATAAAACTAAACAGAACACAACTCGCGAATAAAAGTGAATAAAACTCAACACACAATTTTCAAGGAATAGAACTGAATGATACTCAACACACATCACTCAAGGAATAGAAGTGAATGATACTTAACACAACACAACTCGAGTAATATAACTAAATAAAACTCAACACATCATGACTTGAGAACTGAATGATATATATCATATATATTCAACACAACATGACTCAAGAATATAATGGAAGGGTGGACTGAATAACGTGCCTCAGGACAATCGCTGGTCAGACAAATGCTTCACACAGCTCTAAATCTATGTCAGCACTTTAACATCTGTATAACCGTGATTCAAACTATGATTAGAACTGCATCATTAATATATTAAATCTTTAGTGTCTCTTTCTGATGGAGAAAATTTGCTTGTCCCTATTTTTAAACTTAATTATTATATAATTCGTTAAATGTCATCATGACATGACCTTCGGGTACTGCTCATGATGATATTTCTGTAAGTATCCAGAATTAAAATAACAACTCAGGTAAAAATATGCTAGAACTTGCTGATGTAATCTAAACCTGTCCAGAGGGGATGAGTAATATTTGCTATCCAATAGTATACAGTTTACAAATAGTGAATTAGTCAATGAGCAGAGAATGAAACTTACCTGTTGAAGACATTTCTATATTCTAATCACTTTAATTTTGATGCAAGTCAAGTCTGGTGATAAAAAGGCAATCATTGGCTTAATGGTGAGTTAACTGATTGATTAAGAGAGAATGAACTTTGAAATATTTAGTACACTTTGCTATTGATATATTATATTTGTAATTTAATGTAAAGATGTATTATGTGAAAACACTGTTATTTCTATAGTCATGAATTATGATACTTGTATGTAATGTGTAAACACATGACATTGTTTCTAGCAGAAACATGTTCGTAATTGATTATGTTGTATTCATTATGTTGCATGGATGTATCGTGCTAATAAATACTGTTACAGGAATTGTAAGTTGAGAATGATTGTAAGAAGGAATGCAAAATAGAGATTATTAAACTTGGAACTTAGCATTGCTTTCTGATATGATGTTTCAGAAAAAAGCAAGCCTTTTTTTTTCCTTTTCTTCTTTGTACATTTGTGGTGGATTCAAGAAGTTTCCCTCTTACAGTGTGGCAGTTGAGATGATTCACTGCACCCTGTTTATGTGCATCAACAAGTGTGTGACTCTACTGTGGAACTTCTAGCACTCCATTTGTTAGCAAGGAGTACTAGAAATTCGTTACTGTGATTGCCTACTTCAGAAGCTAATATAGCGAATGGGTGCCTAGATTAGGCATCACAATGTTGGAACATTTTACAACCTGCTTAGCAAAGCACATGAAAGATTGACTATTCTATTGTGAACAATTAACTTGTGACATTCTTACGAAAGCGCTTGAAGGACTGTTGCGGCTTACGTCATTGAACAGATTATGTGAAAACTATTATCACATCACTCTATAACTCCATTTCTTCTATGATAAGAATAGTACTGTGATTTATTTTTGATACTAATCTGTCCACTGATTCATGTTTAGTATATAAGACTGAATAAGTATTTGAATTACTTGAACGTTGTTTCAGGGAATATTGATGTCAAATAACCTTCTCATTGTATTTGTCATAATGTTTCACAATGTTAGGCCCGTTTGCGCTACTGAACGATCCGTGTTAGGTCTTGCGAAATTATTTTTTTAAAAATGGTACCCGAAAAAGCGAATTTCAGCCGTGACGCTCCTGATGAGAAATTTTCCTCTTAACCCCAAGGTACTTTCACTTCCTTTGTGGCATGATTGACGCACTAGCCTTTTGGCTCCTTGATGAAGTTGATGAAGGTATGACATACCTTAAAACTGTCATTCCAATGATGTTCTTGAATCCGAGGAATTACTTTCACTTCCTTTGTAGCATGATTGACGCACTAGCCTTTTGGCCCCTTGATGAAATTGATGAAGGTATGACATACCTTAAAACTGTCATACTTTGATCACATTTAGGTAAGTGGTTCCTTTCGACACATTCCGCAATCTGATGCAAATGATCATTTGATAATGACTTTGAGGATAAGCCAACTTCCATCTCTGTTTTCCCCTAGCCTCTGGAATGTGCACCTTGCCACATTAAACAACAATCCACGTACAAAAAACCTCTGTTTTCCCCTAGCCTCTGGAATGTGCACCTTGCCACATTAAACAACAATCCACGTACAAAAAACATATGTTTTCCCCTAGCCTCTGGAATGTGCACCTTGCCACATTAAACAACAATCCACGCACAAAAAACATGGGCGAAGGATGGAATAATAAATTCTACAATCACGTTGGGCATTATCATCCTGTCTGGCGTGTAATTCATTTTTTCAGCGTGAAGACGCTACAGTCAGAACCATTATTTTGCTAAATGCTGTCGACTGACGACCACAGAAGAAGATATGTAGGCGCTACGTCCAAATACAACATCTTCAAAATGTGTGTGTAGCCCGACAAGAAATTCTGAATATAGCACCATACTTTCTTCATGGAGTCGTTTGGAACATTCGCCTTAATCATGAATATTAAATCAGAAACAAAATATCAAACACTAAAATCATTCATAAATCATCCTAGCAGCTCTCCCCACCCCCACCCCCAACCCTTTGTTATTTCTCCTTTATTACTTACACTTACAGGACGACATGGAGAAAACCAATTACTTCCCCAAAAGTTTTTATTGTCGTGGAACGAACAATTATTTTGGACAAAAATGCACTTGATATAAACACAGAACAAATCTGAAAACACTCTTTGGATCAAGATCACAAACCACTGTCCATCCCTACACAAGCTAATAACTAAATTGATAATTAATAAACAACGAATTAAATTTAGAATTCTAAAGGTAACCTCAATATGCATGGACATTCACATCGCCAAGTGTTGGATTTTGAGAGCCAGGGTGCTAATGAAAATTACGTCAAGTAGCATGAAGTTGGGGCATGTTGTTCACGGCTCCTTACACATAGTCTTTTGTATTAGGGGAACAACTTGAGCTTGACGATGTGTATATAGTTGGAAATTAAAGTTCACCCTCAAATTGCTTTCACCAAAAGCAAAAATCTATGAGTGATTTGCGAGCTATTTGTTTCGATATCCATCCATTAAAACCAATCACTCACTCTGACTTTGAGCTAACGAATGAAAAAGTTAAATTTAAACTAGGCTCTTTCCGGTCACTCGGATTATTGTAATACAATTAATAAGACTGAAACTAAAAACATGCTTTTATTATGATAGATATGTGGTAAGAAACATAACATTACGTAATTGAAGAATAATTTATATAGGTACTTTCTTCATTAGAATTTATTTTTAATTTAATGTCTCTTTCTAATGTACGCTGATTTTACAGAGAAGCAAGTTGGTACATCACACGTCTTGATCAATCTTGCGATTGATACGCAAACAAGTAGAGTGGATATTATATTGCACTCAGAAAGCAGCAAAAAATAATAGAGAACGACTGATAAATTGCTATGACAAATAGTTAAACATCGGGCAGTGTACTGTCAAACAGATGGATGGAGGGAGGGGTGGATAGATAGATAGATAGATAGATAGTCCTTTCCACCTGCGATCAAGAGATCATGTTTCCCTGAACAGAGAGAAAATTGTATGACGGATGAACTAAGTACATAAATCACTAAACCAGGAATGGGGTGGTTACGTGGATGAGCGGGAAAAAAGTCACGCATAGGAAAGAAAGTCACAATATATGTTAAGTGGAAGTAAGCGACGGCTCATTAAGATCATGTTTCGATTCTCGCTCGGGTTTTTTTTAGAAACATCAGTCTGACGTGCATTGTATCTTTTCTTGTTTAATACCTATGACTGGTAACTGTAGAATAAAATAAAACTAAGCTCAGTGCATCGAGTATCCTGTGAATATGTTTCAAAATGGCAAGCTATGGAAAGAGAGAGACAAAGATAACAAAGAGACAGAGACAGACACAAAGAAAGAAACAGAGACAATCTCAGTCCAATCTTCCTTTAATCATCATCAAACTTGGCGTTCCTTGTGGAACTCCTAATATTTTTAGTCCAGTAAAATTACTTTTATATAACTTATATAACTATTATAGAAAATGGTGGAGTCCTTCTCTGTATGTGTCTCTTCAGATAACAATGAGATAGGATTATAGACGGATCCACCATCATAGATGAAAGTTAAAATGAGACCGCATTGTAATTGTTATTTAAATTGCTAAATTTTCCGAATGACCCGACCTTGGGCACTCCTTATGGTGTTACTTGGAAAATGTCTGAGTTTGAAGTAAACAGCCTAAGGGAAGAATATTCTAGATTTGCTGACCTAGTGGAAACTGAGTGAGCAGTTTTTTGTTTATCCAATGATTGTGATTGATGAGAAAGGGACTAGCCAATGGGCTGAGTTTAAGGAGTGTACTTACAGTAGAGAAAATTTGCTGTCTATTCACTTTTGAATTTGAAGACAGATGTCCGGCTCTGGAGGCAGTCTTTAGCAGCTTGAGTGGTGAGTTTAAACTGACTGATTCAGTGAGAGAGAGAGATAGAGTGGACTTGGAAACATTTCATACATTTTTCTATTGATATGTTATACTTGTGTTATGTAAAGATGTCCGTTGATTTATTTACTACAAATGTTTGAACTAAGCTCCGCCCATGTGGTGTATTAATATGTGACATTGTTTGATACGTTGTATTTATTGTACCACGTGTGCACGGTGATAATAACTATTGTTGCAGGAGATTGTAAGTTTTGAGATTAGATGTGAAGTAGAATGGAGTTATATTGTCATGGATAAGATACTTAGGCTTGCTCCTTGATAGTATGTTGCAGTCAGCAAGCAGCCTTATGCTTTCTTGCCTGCCTTCCGCTTTTAGCGGAAAAATCTCCCACTCTTCCGCTTTCATTTTCATTTTTTTCACCAGATAATTCAAAACTTATATTTAACATGTCCGGAATCTTATTCGCCGTCCGTTATTTAATTGACAAAACACAATTTCGCTCGTGAAATAAACATTTTCTTTAACTATTTTTTTTTTATAGTTTAGAAGTCAGAGCTTAGTAGGATAAGCAAATTCGGTTCATAACGTTTCTACTGCTCGTTCGACCGATAGACAAAGTTCGCTTTTTCAAAATGGCGGCCAAGTAGCGATAGTACATGCACACATATTGTTTTCTAGCACAGACACAATCCTGGCATTCCGAATAAAATGTGCTTTAAATGTAAGCTACACAATTTGTTTAATACTTTGCAGTTTTCTTTTTTCTTTTTTAAAAAAAAAATATTTATTTTGAGAATCATTTACTGAGTGTCTCTTTTAGAACAAAATTTATTTCGTGATAATCCTTTAAACAATAATTCATAGTAATCCTCTGACTGAATAAATTTCTTTTACTTTTAATCATGAGAGTTTACAAAGACACTGATCTGACTGCCATTTTCTATTGGCTTGTTTTGTGTGTGTGTGTGCAGAGATATTTTTCTTCTGAAACATGTGGCATTTAAATCTCTGAAACCAGTTGTTTAATAAACCATTGTAATAATGCATTAGAACAGTTAATTAACCTACCACGTTCCCAACTTAAATTTAATATTTTTTTGTAAATGCAGTCTCCTTCTTTACTTTGAAAGTTTGACTTTTGTGTATGATGTATTAACTATATAATTAAGCTCTGTTCGCATAGTTAATTTGTAATTATTTTTAATAATAAAAACATTGTACTACAAGGTTGCAAGCTAGCAGCCTTATGCATTCTTTCCTACCATGTTCTGGCCATAGTGTGGGTCCATTTGAAATGTGTTTTCTTAAAAATAACGCATTGAAATATCACGTGTTTTATATTTTGTAATATTTGTAATACAAATTCATTTTTATCTGAAAAATGGCACCGCTTTTAGTGACATGCTTACAAAATTGTCTTTTTTGTTTAATTTTAATTTTTACAATGTTAGTGTTTTCTTAAAATTGTTAAAGAAACATTTATATCGCTTTATCGGCAAATAGTCTATTTTGTGAAGAAATAATATTTGTAAAAGGTTTATTTTTTGTCATAAAAATTTTTATTCTTTTACTGAACATCATCTTGTTATACATAAATGTCACGAGCTATTTAAACAATCAATGCAGTCGAAGTATTGAGACGCTAAAGTTTTTTTTTTTTTACAGATTTAAGTCACTGTGTTCATAAATATTTTAAGCATTTAAAAAAAACTAATTTGACCTGGTTTCCATTTTAGCACTTGACAAAGAAATGAATAAAATCGTAAATATAAAATATTGATGATAATATTGCAAATTACTTATATTTATTTAAAGGTGCCATACTTCGAAAAGAAAACTCTTCATGTCATTTAGAAGATATTCCAATTTGCCAACGCCGAGTAAGATGTTCAAATATATAAGTTCATATCTATCACAAACAATTTCAACAGTGAGATATTCTGACCGTCAAGTTCATATTTACCAGCATAAGCATGTAGATTTGATGATTAAACTTTTGAATCATAGTTTCAATAATGGCATTGTTAGATCTTCATAATTGCTTAATTGTTTAAATTGCTAGAAGCCAAATATTTTTTTTATGTTTTCATCATATTACACTGGCCTTGCATTTTTATTGAAATGTATGGATAGCAGTGTTGTTTATACTTTTAGCTAATGTAGACCTTTTTATACTTGTGACACTTCACTTAAGAAGTGTGTCCCTTTGTCTCATTATGGTCATTTGGGTACATCAGCATAGATGTCATTTAACTTCACTGAACAGCGAATGATCAGGTTTATTCATGAAATTAAAAAGTAAGTAGTCTGTAATTGATACAACGTGTTTTCTGCTCTTTGTCAGTTATTTTAAAATGTTTGATTAGCAGAGACATTGTCTTTAAGTTTACTGCTTTGAAATCACAGCATGTTTCCTGCATTACAGTATCTTGAGCTTAATAAAAAAGCATACATTTTAAACAAAAGGATAAAGAAAGGAATTTATTGAATAAGCCAACATATTCAGTATTAAAGGTATGTTTATTTACTGACAACAAATGCAGAGAACGAATGTTGATAACAGCATCTTAAACATCATGAAAGAGTCTACAGGCAAAATAAACAGAAATTTTAATGCAAAATACGAGTGTTAACAGAATCTTAAACATCATGAAAGAGCGTAAAGGATAAATAAACAGCAGGACTTTTGATGTCAACAAATGCAGAAAATTAGCATTGATAGGAGTTGTTTTGGTTTTCTTTTATCACTCTTTCCGTGACAATTATTTCTTGGAGTTTGAAATAAATTATTTCAATACTGTATCTGTTCTGTCAACTCAGTAATTCTCTTGTGTAATCTCAGTATATTTACTCTATTCTTGTAAAAGTTACTGATATATTGACTTTTATTACAAATGATGTTGGGCTTATATAAAAGAAAATGAAAGAATTCACGCTAAATTAATTTATTAGAAAACTAGAATCCTCATAAAGGAAAAATATAGATATTTACATGTTAAAAGTTAAAAACGTCTGATTTTCTTTGTACTAGGATAAATCATTTAGATTAAGCGAAATGATTCTTTGAGTTCCTTAGATGCTATGGACATAAAACACTGTTCATTATAATCCTAATAAATTTCTGAATAAATGTGTCACAGATAATTTAGTTCTCTTGACAATTATATCATCAGCATTCATTCTTTTATATAATTTTGTTTATTTCTTTAAAATTCTTACATATGAGCATGCGGGGAATCACTGTAGGCACAGGTAACCTGGCCAGTTTGATGAGCTTCAATTCTACCAACACACAGTAATAGACACAGTTCTCAGTCTAGTGAAGTGCACTGAATTAACATGGCACAAAGGCAAATAACTTGGGTACTTTTCTCTGGCTGTAACTTTAACAATACATTTTTGAATAGTAACACTCCAATCCTTAGAGTAAAAAGAAATCAGGATAAGATATTTTATTAGGCTGATTATTATAATTAATTCCCTTTGTTGTCATAGGTTGAGATGGAACCGAGAGATTTATTTTAGAACTAAGCTTTTTCTAAGTAAACGTGATGGATTTCAAACAGGTTATACAGAGTGTGCGGAAGAAAGATTCATTGCTAGGATACAAAGAGGAAGAACTATAGAACTTTGTCCAAACAAGTTCAAAGTACTAGAGAGATTAGAGAGAGCGGATAGAGAGAATGCAACGCGATATGGGAAGAAAGGAAACGTGCCGAAGAATGCAATATTGAAATAAAACATCGAGGCAGGCAAAGAAATAAAATGGATCGAAACAAACAAAGGAGATAAACATCGAGATCGAAGCAAAACGCTTAGAGATCGGAAATCGCAGAGATAGCAAAGGTAGTTCACAATCTAGTGAATAATAGACCGCAGACCATCAGGGTTATTTTGCGAAGAAAAACCTGTTACCTTTCGGTGAACAATAATTTATTTATCGGGTTTGTTAGAAGGTAATACCAAAGAAGAATTTAACAGGGCTGAATTGGAAGATTTCGATAAGTTAGAGGTAGCTCTGTTGAAACGTTGAAACTTGTAGCAGAAACATACAGGTGTAAAGTTAAACAGGCCACATAACAAAACATTGAAATGAACGCACAATATATCAGACACGTAACCTAACTATTCCAGAAGTGTATGGATTTAGTAGAGGTTCTTCAAACATACAACAGGATATATGACGAAACGGTTAAAGATTTAATCCTCAGTGCTAGTGGTACCCGGGTGCCAGCTAAATCGTGCCAGCTGTGGGTTAGCTTACGCACTGAACAGCCGGTGTATCTAGATCTAATTGTTTACGACATTGATCACCAATCACCATAGGTCGCGCCTTTCTTTTCGCGTGTGGTTGTTGTGCTGGTTAACAAGTATAGCATGCTATTGTTGTTAATAATATTTCAATAAACAAACTTGTCAATAAATTAAATAATAGTGTAATATTTTAATATGCGGAAGACATCGGTGTGTGGAGTCACATGGTGAAATGCAGTCGATTAAATTCTACCGGCAAAGGGTGATTAACTGTATGCTCTAATTTTAAATACTTTATTGTTTTTGACATTTATTTAGTTTTAGTTTATTATATATTATGTAATGATTGATAATTAAAAATAAAAGTTTGTGTTGTACAAATTTGGACGGGTACCCACGCAGCATTTTAGAAGAAAATTGACCTCTACTCAGTACATACAAACCTGAATTAGTAATTTTCCTAGTTGAGAGAGATACTTCTTCACTAACCACACAAACAAACCTTATATGAATGAACAACGACAGAGAGATAAGGGCAAAGTGAATGGCAATGGGGGTGAAGGGAGTAAAAGTTGTGACAGAATAACCAAGCACCACTTGAGACCGTCTACTTCCAAATCGAAACAGGACCAGATGAATTTTTCGTGCTATAATTGTGGAGACAATAGATATCTATCTTTTAACTGTCCGCAAAGAAAACAGGTTAAGGTTATTGCCATAATTTCACGTGAACATGACCCCACTAGGTCAAATCTTGCAGCAGTACAGGTCAATGGTCCTGAGACGATTCCCCGTTTTACACGGGGTGTGATCTAGAAGATCTTGCGCTCTGTTCATTTCGGCAATGGCGGCCGGCATCTTTCTCCGCTATATTTTCATCCTCTTTTGGGCTGTCTGTTGTGGTTTGTATTTCTTTTTCTCTGTGGCTGATGTCTGTATTTTTCTGCTCTGTGTTTTTTTGTTGGAGGCTTGTCTTTTTTCGTCCTTCACTATCTGCATGGCATTGTTTTTCCGTTTTGGTGGAGTTAAAAATAAGCTAGTCATCTATTATTCAAGGTTATATATTGCCATAAGAAGGTCACCTATTATTCAAGGTTATGTATTGCTATAAGCAGACCACCTATTATTTGTGATTATATTCTGCAACAAGCAAGATATCTGTTCTTACTACAAAACAAGTCACCTACTATTAAACTATAATTTGGTGCTCTGAGCATGATTTCAAAATTCGTTTTTAAAAATATTCAATACTTTTAAGTTTAGCTTTCAACCTCTACTAGAATTTACAACTCTTCAGTGACTTTTGTATTTGTCCATGATCTGCTTTTATGGATCTTATTTTCATTGTAAATTTGCATATATTTTTAAACACATATCAGGTGTTATTTTAATTTGTGACCTTTTTTATTTTTAATATGGATGCTATTAGGCCCCCCGCTCGCCCACTGGTGGATCACACACTGCCATGGACAGAGATGGATGGGCTCCCCGTCAACTCCCACCTCTCCACCACCCCAAGGGGCCTCAGGCAGTGGACACACTGAGCGACTGCCCAATGAGTTGCTGGATGAAATATGTGAGGACATTGGGATGAAGTCTGGCGATATGGAGCTGGATTTTGTGGAGTTTCTGATGGAATTTGATGTGGATCCGCAGGCGTACATGATTAATCCTGTGGAAGGTGTAATCATTTCTCAGATAAACTATGATGTTCAGATCACCTGCGTGGTGTAAAATAAACCAGTAAACAGAATTACAAACATATTAGTGATACAAACTCAGAAATGCCATCAAGAGAGCACAACAATTCTTGTGATAAAATGGGAAACAGTAGAAGAAATAAGAACCTGAGAAACAGGACAAGGAAAGCAAGATTGGACGCAAGTTCACCCCAGCATTCCTTTACATGGCAGTTTTCAACAGTTTTACACCAGGAAATTGTAGTTCTCAATCTTCAGAACATTTGAAGTACGGCACTTGGAGAAATTCTGGTACTGAATTTGAATCAGTGGCCTTCACAAGTAAGGACCCCATCAGGAATCATGAAATCACCCATTTGTCCAAAGACCAACTTGTAGAGATTCCATCCACTCAAGTGCACCCAGACCAACCAACAGCTGTTCAGAGACTTTCTGAACCATCACAGATGCTAAAACAAGCAGTAGTGAACCTTATCAATTTATCAGGATGATGCTGATTTGGCTACCAGAGCAATTCCTGAACTAATAAAACTTCTCAACGATGAGGACCAGGTTGTGGTTTATCAAGCTGCCATGATGGTTCACCAACTTTCAAAGAAAGAAGCAAGTCGTCATGCAATCATGAACTCCCCACAGATGGTAGCAGCCCTTATCCGTGCCATGACCAACACAGAAGACATTGAAACAACTCGATGTGTTGCTGGCACATTGCATAACCAAGACTCAAATTTTCTACACACTTTTCCACAAACTGTGTATCCATAAGCCATATATGAGAAATAAAACAGTTATTGCACCTCTACAGAAGTCCTGGTCTTTGTGGGGGTGGACTTGAGGATGCTATTAACAAGATATATTTGTCCAAAGACCTGCTTGTAGAGATTGGACCAAGACTCAACTTTTCTACACACTTTTCCACAAACTGTGTATCCATATGCAATATATGAGAAATAAAACAGTTATTGCACCTCTACAGAAGTCCTGGTCGAAGTGCAGTTTTCAAGAGTTTTCCATAATACAGCCGGAAGTTAGAAGCACGTGGATTTGTTAGCATTTTATCTCGTACAACAAATTTTGATCTTTTAACCAGTTACAGAAATCATGCTGGGCAAAATTTTGATTGAAGGAAAGACAAAGATTGTTTACGAACTTCCAGAGTCTCCAAATGAAGTGTTATTTCAGTCAAAAGACCGCATCACTGCTGGGGATGGAGCAAGGGCCCATGACATGGAAGGCAAAGCTGCCATCTATACAGCAACAACAAGTGCTATTTTTGAACTCCTAAATAATGCAGGTGTGAAAACTCATTTTGTGAAGCGTCACTCAGACACTGCATTTGTAGCCCTTAGGTGTGACACGATACCAATTGAATGGGTGAGAAGGAGAATTGCCACTGGATCTTTTCTTAAGCGTAATCCTGGTGTACATGAAGGCTACCGGTTTTGCCCACCCAAAAACAGTTATTGCACCTCTACAGAAGTCCTGGTCGAAGTGCAGTTTTCAAGAGTTTTCCATAATACAGCCGGAAGTTAGAAGCACGTGGATTTGTTAGCATTTTATCTCGTACAACAAATTTTGATCTTTTAACCAGTTACAGAAATCATGCTGGGCAAAATTTTGATTGAAGGAAAGACAAAGATTGTTTACGAACTTCCAGAGTCTCCAAATGAAGTGTTATTTCAGTCAAAAGACCGCATCACTGCTGGGGATGGAGCAAGGGCCCATGACATGGAAGGCAAAGCTGCCATCTCTACAGCAACAACATGTGCTATTTTTGAACTCCTAAATAATGCAGGTGTGAAAACTCATTTTGTGAAGCGTCACTCAGACACTGCATTTGTAGCCCTTAGGTGTGACATGATACCAATTGAATGGGTGACAAGGAGAATTGCCACTGGATCTTTTCTTAAGCGTAATCCTGGTGTACATGAAGGCTACCGGTTTTGCCCACCCAAAAACTGTTATTGCACCTCTACAAAAGTCCTGGTCGAAGTGCAGTTTTCAAGAGTTTTCCTTAATACAGCCGGAAGTTAGAAGCACGTGGATTTGTTAGCATTTTATCTCGTACAACAAATTTTGATCTTTTAACCAGTTACAGAAATCATGCTGGGAAAAATTTTGATTGAAGGAAAGACAAAGATTGTTTACGAACTTCCAGAGTCTCCAAATGAAGTGTTATTTCATTCAAAAGACCGCATCACTGCTGTGGATGGAGCAAGGGCCCATGACATGGAAGGCAAAGCTGCCATCTCTACAGCAACAACATGTGCTATTTTTGAACTCCTAAATAATGCAGGTGTGAAAACTCATTTTGTGAAGCGTCACTCAGACACTGCATTTGTAGCCCTTAGGTGTGACATGATACCAATTGAATGGGTGACAAGGAGAATTGCCACTGGATCTTTTCTTAAGCGTAATCCTGGTGTACATGAAGGCTACCGGTTTTGCCCACCCAAAAACAGTTATTGCACCTCTACAGAAGTCCTGGTCGAAGTGCAGTTTTCAAGAGTTTTCCATAATACAGCCGGAAGTTAGAAGCACGTGGATTTGTTAGCATTTTATCTCGTACAACAAATTTTGATCTTTTAACCAGTTACAGAAATCATGCTGGGCAAAATTTTGATTGAAGGAAAGACAAAGATTGTTTACGAACTTCCAGAGTCTCCAAATGAAGTGTTATTTCAGTCAAAAGACCGCATCACTGCTGTGGATGGAGGAAGGGCCCATGACATGGAAGGCAAAGCTGCCATCTCTACAGCAACAACATGTGCTATTTTTGAACTCCTAAATAATGCAGGTGTGAAAACTCATTTTGTGAAGCGTCACTCAGACACTGCATTTGTAGCCCTTAGGTGTGACATGATACCAATTGAATGGGTGACAAGGAGAATTGCCACTGGATCTTTTCTTAAGCGTAATCCTGGTGTACATGAAGGCTACCGGTTTTGCCCACCCAAAAACAGTTATTGCACCTCTACAAAAGTTCTGGTCGAAGTGCAGTTTTCAAGAGTTTCCTTAATACAAAGATTGTTTACGAACTTCCAGAGTCTCCAAATAAAGTGTTATTTCAGTCAAAAGACCGCATCACTCCTGGGGATGGAGCAAGGGCCCATGACATGGAAGGCAAAGCTGCCATCTCTACAGCAACAACATGTGCTATTTTTGAACTCCTAAATAATGCAGGTGTGAAAACTCATTTTGTGAAGCGTCACTCAGACACTGCATTTGTAGCCCTTAGGTGTGACACGATACCAATTGAATGGGTGAGAAGGAGAATTGCCACTGGATCTTTTCTTAAGCGTAATCCTGGTGTACATGAAGGCTACCGGTTTTGCCCACCCAAAAACAGTTATTGCACCTCTACAGAAGTCCTGGTCGAAGTGCAGTTTTCAAGAGTTTTCCATAATACAGCCGGAAGTTAGAAGCACGTGGATTTGTTAGCATTTTATCTCGTACAACAAATTTTGATCTTTTAACCAGTTACAGAAATCATGCTGGGAAAAATTTTGATTGAAGGAAAGACAAAGATTGTTTACGAACTTCCAGAGTCTCCAAATGAAGTGTTATTTCAGTCAAAAGACCGCATCACTGCTGTGGATGGAGCAAGGGCCCATGACATGGAAGGCAAAGCTGCCATCTCTACAGCAACAACATGTGCTATTTTTGAACTCCTAAATAATGCAGGTGTGAAAACTCATTTTGTGAAGCGTCACTCAGACACTGCATTTGTAGCCCTTAGGTGTGACACGATACCAATTGAATGGGTGAGAAGGAGAATTGCCACTGGATCTTTTCTTAAGCGTAATCCTGGTGTACATGAAGGCTACCGGTTTTGCCCACCCAAAAACAGTTATTGCACCTCTACAGAAGTCCTGGTCGAAGTGCAGTTTTCAAGAGTTTTCCATAATACAGCCGGAAGTTAGAAGCACGTGGATTTGTTAGCATTTTATCTCGTACAACAAATTTTGATCTTTTAACCAGTTACAGAAATCATGCTGGGCAAAATTTTGATTGAAGGAAAGACAAAGATTGTTTACGAACTTCCAGTCTCCAAATGAAGTGTTACTTCAGTCAAAAGACCGCATCACTGCTGGGGATGGAGCAAGGGCCCATGACATGGAAGGCAAAGCTGCCATCTCTACAGCAACAACATGTGCTATTTTTGAACTCCTAAATAATGCAGGTGTGAAAACTCATTTTGTGAAGCGTCACTCAGACACTGCATTTGTAGCCCTTAGGTGTGACATGATACCAATTGAATGGGTGACAAGGAGAATTGCCACTGGATCTTTTCTTAAGCGTAATCCTGGTGTACATGAAGGCTACCGGTTTTGCCCACCCAAAAACTGTTATTGCACCTCTACAAAAGTCCTGGTCGAAGTGCAGTTTTCAAGAGTTTTCCTTAATACAGCCGGAAGTTAGAAGCACGTGGATTTGTTAGCATTTTATCTCGTACAACAAATTTTGATCTTTTAACCAGTTACAGAAATCATGCTGGGAAAAATTTTGATTGAAGGAAAGACAAAGATTGTTTACGAACTTCCAGAGTCTCCAAATGAAGTGTTATTTCAGTCAAAAGACCGCATCACTGCTGTGGATGGAGGAAGGGCCCATGACATGGAAGGCAAAGCTGCCATCTCTACAGCAACAACATGTGCTATTTTTGAACTCCTAAATAATGCAGGTGTGAAAACTCATTTTGTGAAGCGTCACTCAGACACTGCATTTGTAGCCCTTAGGTGTGACATGATACCAATTGAATGGGTGACAAGGAGAATTGCCACTGGATCTTTTCTTAAGCGTAATCCTGGTGTACATGAAGGCTACCGGTTTTGCCAACCCAAAAACTGTTATTGCACCTCTACAAAAGTCCTGGTCGAAGTGCAGTTTTCAAGAGTTTTCCTTAATACAGCCGGAAGTTAGAAGCACGTGGATTTGTTAGCATTTTATCTCGTACAACAAATTTTGATCTTTTAACCAGTTACAGAAATCATGCTGGGAAAAATTTTGATTGAAGGAAAGACAAAGATTGTTTACGAACTTCCAGAGTCTCCAAATGAAGTGTTATTTCAGTCAAAAGACCGCATCACTGCTGTGGATGGAGGAAGGGCCCATGACATGGAAGGCAAAGCTGCCATCTCTACAGCAACAACATGTGCTATTTTTGAACTCCTAAATAATGCAGGTGTGAAAACTCATTTTGTGAAGCGTCACTCAGACACTGCATTTGTAGCCCTTAGGTGTGACATGATACCAATTGAATGGGTGACAAGGAGAATTGCCACTGGATCTTTTCTTAAGCGTAATCCTGGTGTACATGAAGGCTACCGGTTTTGCCCACCCAAAAACAGTTATTGCACCTCTACAAAAGTTCTGGTCGAAGTGCAGTTTTCAAGAGTTTCCTTAATACAAAGATTGTTTACGAACTTCCAGAGTCTCCAAATAAAGTGTTATTTCAGTCAAAAGACCGCATCACTCCTGGGGATGGAGCAAGGGCCCATGACATGGAAGGCAAAGCTGCCATCTCTACAGCAACAACATGTGCTATTTTTGAACTCCTAAATAATGCAGGTGTGAAAACTCATTTTGTGAAGCGTCACTCAGACACTGCATTTGTAGCCCTTAGGTGTGACACGATACCAATTGAATGGGTGAGAAGGAGAATTGCCACTGGATCTTTTCTTAAGCGTAATCCTGGTGTACATGAAGGCTACCGGTTTTGCCCACCCAAAAACAGTTATTGCACCTCTACAGAAGTCCTGGTCGAAGTGCAGTTTTCAAGAGTTTTCCATAATACAGCCGGAAGTTAGAAGCACGTGGATTTGTTAGCATTTTATCTCGTACAACAAATTTTGATCTTTTAACCAGTTACAGAAATCATGCTGGGAAAAATTTTGATTGAAGGAAAGACAAAGATTGTTTACGAACTTCCAGAGTCTCCAAATGAAGTGTTATTTCAGTCAAAAGACCGCATCACTGCTGGGGATGGAGCAAGGGCCCATGACATGGAAGGCAAAGCTGCCATCTCTACAGCAACAACATGTGCTATTTTTGAACTCCTAAATAATGCAGGTGTGAAAACTCATTTTGTGAAGCGTCACTCAGACACTGCATTTGTAGCCCTTAGGTGTGACATGATACCAATTGAATGGGTGACAAGGAGAATTGCCACTGGATCTTTTCTTAAGCGTAATCCTGGTGTACATGAAGGCTACCGGTTTTGCCAACCCAAAAACAGTTATTGCACCTCTACAGAAGTCCTGGTCGAAGTGCAGTTTTCAAGAGTTTTCCATAATACAGCCGGAAGTTAGAAGCACGTGGATTTGTTAGCATTTTATCTCGTACAACAAATTTTGATCTTTTAACCAGTTACAGAAATCATGCTGGGCAAAATTTTGATTGAAGGAAAGACAAAGATTGTTTACGAACTTCCAGAGTCTCCAAATGAAGTGTTATTTCAGTCAAAAGACCGCATCACTGCTGTGGATGGAGCAAGGGCCCATGACATGGAAGGCAAAGCTGCCATCTCTACAGCAACAACATGTGCTATTTTTGAACTCCTAAATAATGCAGGTGTGAAAACTCATTTTGTGAAGCGTCACTCAGACACTGCATTTGTAGCCCTTAGGTGTGACATGATACCAATTGAATGGGTGACAAGGAGAATTGCCACTGGATCTTTTCTTAAGCGTAATCCTGGTGTACATGAAGGCTACCGGTTTTGCCCACCCAAAAACAGTTATTGCACCTCTACAGAAGTCCTGGTCGAAGTGCAGTTTTCAAGAGTTTTCCTTAATACAGCCGGAAGTTAGAAGCACGTGGATTTGTTAGCATTTTATCTCGTACAACAAATTTTGATCTTTTAACCAGTTACAGAAATCATGCTGGGAAAAATTTTGATTGAAGGAAAGACAAAGATTGTTTACGAACTTCCAGAGTCTCCAAATGAAGTGTTATTTCAGTCAAAAGACCGCATCACTGCTGTGGATGGAGGAAGGGCCCATGACATGGAAGGCAAAGCTGCCATCTCTACAGCAACAACATATGCTATTTTTGAACTCCTAAATAATGCAGGTGTGAAAACTCATTTTGTGAAGCGTCACTCAGACACTGCATTTGTAGCCCTTAGGTGTGACATGATACCAATTGAATGGGTGACAAGGAGAATTGCCACTGGATCTTTTCTTAAGCGTAATCCTGGTGTACATGAAGGCTACCGGTTTTGCCCACCCAAAAACAGTTATTGCACCTCTACAAAAGTTCTGGTCGAAGTGCAGTTTTCAAGAGTTTCCTTAATACAAAGATTGTTTACGAACTTCCAGAGTCTCCAAATAAAGTGTTATTTCAGTCAAAAGACCGCATCACTCCTGGGGATGGAGCAAGGGCCCATGACATGGAAGGCAAAGCTGCCATCTCTACAGCAACAACATGTGCTATTTTTGAACTCCTAAATAATGCAGGTGTGAAAACTCATTTTGTGAAGCGTCACTCAGACACTGCATTTGTAGCCCTTAGGTGTGACACGATACCAATTGAATGGGTGAGAAGGAGAATTGCCACTGGATCTTTTCTTAAGCGTAATCCTGGTGTACATGAAGGCTACCGGTTTTGCCCACCCAAAAACAGTTATTGCACCTCTACAGAAGTCCTGGTCGAAGTGCAGTTTTCAAGAGTTTTCCATAATACAGCCGGAAGTTAGAAGCACGTGGATTTGTTAGCATTTTATCTCGTACAACAAATTTTGATCTTTTAACCAGTTACAGAAATCATGCTGGGAAAAATTTTGATTGAAGGAAAGACAAAGATTGTTTACGAACTTCCAGAGTCTCCAAATGAAGTGTTATTTCAGTCAAAAGACCGCATCACTGCTGGGGATGGAGCAAGGGCCCATGACATGGAAGGCAAAGCTGCCATCTCTACAGCAACAACATGTGCTATTTTTGAACTCCTAAATAATGCAGGTGTGAAAACTCATTTTGTGAAGCGTCACTCAGACACTGCATTTGTAGCCCTTAGGTGTGACATGATACCAATTGAATGGGTGACAAGGAGAATTGCCACTGGATCTTTTCTTAAGCGTAATCCTGGTGTACATGAAGGCTACCGGTTTTGCCAACCCAAAAACAGTTATTGCACCTCTACAGAAGTCCTGGTCGAAGTGCAGTTTTCAAGAGTTTTCCATAATACAGCCGGAAGTTAGAAGCACGTGGATTTGTTAGCATTTTATCTCGTACAACAAATTTTGATCTTTTAACCAGTTACAGAAATCATGCTGGGCAAAATTTTGATTGAAGGAAAGACAAAGATTGTTTACGAACTTCCAGAGTCTCCAAATGAAGTGTTATTTCAGTCAAAAGACCGCATCACTGCTGTGGATGGAGCAAGGGCCCATGACATGGAAGGCAAAGCTGCCATCTCTACAGCAACAACATGTGCTATTTTTGAACTCCTAAATAATGCAGGTGTGAAAACTCATTTTGTGAAGCGTCACTCAGACACTGCATTTGTAGCCCTTAGGTGTGACACGATACCAATTGAATGGGTGAGAAGGAGAATTGCCACTGGATCTTTTCTTAAGCGTAATCCTGGTGTACATGAAGGCTACCGGTTTTGCCCACCCAAAAACAGTTATTGCACCTCTACAGAAGTCCTGGTCGAAGTGCAGTTTTCAAGAGTTTTCCATAATACAGCCGGAAGTTAGAAGCACGTGGATTTGTTAGCATTTTATCTCGTACAACAAATTTTGATCTTTTAACCAGTTACAGAAATCATGCTGGGAAAAATTTTGATTGAAGGAAAGACAAAGATTGTTTACGAACTTCCAGAGTCTCCAAATGAAGTGTTATTTCAGTCAAAAGACCGCATCACTGCTGTGGATGGAGCAAGGGCCCATGACATGGAAGGCAAAGCTGCCATCTCTACAGCAACAACATGTGCTATTTTTGAACTCCTAAATAATGCAGGTGTGAAAACTCATTTTGTGAAGCGTCACTCAGACACTGCATTTGTAGCCCTTAGGTGTGACACGATACCAATTGAATGGGTGAGAAGGAGAATTGCCACTGGATCTTTTCTTAAGCGTAATCCTGGTGTACATGAAGGCTACCGGTTTTGCCCACCCAAAAACAGTTATTGCACCTCTACAGAAGTCCTGGTCGAAGTGCAGTTTTCAAGAGTTTTCCATAATACAGCCGGAAGTTAGAAGCACGTGGATTTGTTAGCATTTTATCTCGTACAACAAATTTTGATCTTTTAACCAGTTACAGAAATCATGCTGGGCAAAATTTTGATTGAAGGAAAGACAAAGATTGTTTACGAACTTCCAGTCTCCAAATGAAGTGTTACTTCAGTCAAAAGACCGCATCACTGCTGGGGATGGAGCAAGGGCCCATGACATGGAAGGCAAAGCTGCCATCTCTACAGCAACAACATGTGCTATTTTTGAACTCCTAAATAATGCAGGTGTGAAAACTCATTTTGTGAAGCGTCACTCAGACACTGCATTTGTAGCCCTTAGGTGTGACATGATACCAATTGAATGGGTGACAAGGAGAATTGCCACTGGATCTTTTCTTAAGCGTAATCCTGGTGTACATGAAGGCTACCGGTTTTGCCCACCCAAAAACTGTTATTGCACCTCTACAAAAGTCCTGGTCGAAGTGCAGTTTTCAAGAGTTTTCCTTAATACAGCCGGAAGTTAGAAGCACGTGGATTTGTTAGCATTTTATCTCGTACAACAAATTTTGATCTTTTAACCAGTTACAGAAATCATGCTGGGAAAAATTTTGATTGAAGGAAAGACAAAGATTGTTTACGAACTTCCAGAGTCTCCAAATGAAGTGTTATTTCAGTCAAAAGACCGCATCACTGCTGTGGATGGAGGAAGGGCCCATGACATGGAAGGCAAAGCTGCCATCTCTACAGCAACAACATGTGCTATTTTTGAACTCCTAAATAATGCAGGTGTGAAAACTCATTTTGTGAAGCGTCACTCAGACACTGCATTTGTAGCCCTTAGGTGTGACATGATACCAATTGAATGGGTGACAAGGAGAATTGCCACTGGATCTTTTCTTAAGCGTAATCCTGGTGTACATGAAGGCTACCGGTTTTGCCAACCCAAAAACTGTTATTGCACCTCTACAAAAGTCCTGGTCGAAGTGCAGTTTTCAAGAGTTTTCCTTAATACAGCCGGAAGTTAGAAGCACGTGGATTTGTTAGCATTTTATCTCGTACAACAAATTTTGATCTTTTAACCAGTTACAGAAATCATGCTGGGCAAAATTTTGATTGAAGGAAAGACAAAGATTGTTTACGAACTTCCAGAGTCTCCAAATGAAGTGTTATTTCAGTCAAAAGACCGCATCACTGCTGTGGATGGAGGAAGGGCCCATGACATGGAAGGCAAAGCTGCCATCTCTACAGCAACAACATGTGCTATTTTTGAACTCCTAAATAATGCAGGTGTGAAAACTCATTTTGTGAAGCGTCACTCAGACACTGCATTTGTAGCCCTTAGGTGTGACATGATACCAATTGAATGGGTGACAAGGAGAATTGCCACTGGATCTTTTCTTAAGCGTAATCCTGGTGTACATGAAGGCTACCGGTTTTGCCCACCCAAAAACAGTTATTGCACCTCTACAAAAGTTCTGGTCGAAGTGCAGTTTTCAAGAGTTTCCTTAATACAAAGATTGTTTACGAACTTCCAGAGTCTCCAAATAAAGTGTTATTTCAGTCAAAAGACCGCATCACTCCTGGGGATGGAGCAAGGGCCCATGACATGGAAGGCAAAGCTGCCATCTCTACAGCAACAACATGTGCTATTTTTGAACTCCTAAATAATGCAGGTGTGAAAACTCATTTTGTGAAGCGTCACTCAGACACTGCATTTGTAGCCCTTAGGTGTGACACGATACCAATTGAATGGGTGAGAAGGAGAATTGCCACTGGATCTTTTCTTAAGCGTAATCCTGGTGTACATGAAGGCTACCGGTTTTGCCCACCCAAAAACAGTTATTGCACCTCTACAGAAGTCCTGGTCGAAGTGCAGTTTTCAAGAGTTTTCCATAATACAGCCGGAAGTTAGAAGCACGTGGATTTGTTAGCATTTTATCTCGTACAACAAATTTTGATCTTTTAACCAGTTACAGAAATCATGCTGGGAAAAATTTTGATTGAAGGAAAGACAAAGATTGTTTACGAACTTCCAGAGTCTCCAAATGAAGTGTTATTTCAGTCAAAAGACCGCATCACTGCTGTGGATGGAGCAAGGGCCCATGACATGGAAGGCAAAGCTGCCATCTCTACAGCAACAACATGTGCTATTTTTGAACTCCTAAATAATGCAGGTGTGAAAACTCATTTTGTGAAGCGTCACTCAGACACTGCATTTGTAGCCCTTAGGTGTGACACGATACCAATTGAATGGGTGAGAAGGAGAATTGCCACTGGATCTTTTCTTAAGCGTAATCCTGGTGTACATGAAGGCTACCGGTTTTGCCCACCCAAAAACAGTTATTGCACCTCTACAGAAGTCCTGGTCGAAGTGCAGTTTTCAAGAGTTTTCCATAATACAGCCGGAAGTTAGAAGCACGTGGATTTGTTAGCATTTTATCTCGTACAACAAATTTTGATCTTTTAACCAGTTACAGAAATCATGCTGGGCAAAATTTTGATTGAAGGAAAGACAAAGATTGTTTACGAACTTCCAGTCTCCAAATGAAGTGTTACTTCAGTCAAAAGACCGCATCACTGCTGGGGATGGAGCAAGGGCCCATGACATGGAAGGCAAAGCTGCCATCTCTACAGCAACAACATGTGCTATTTTTGAACTCCTAAATAATGCAGGTGTGAAAACTCATTTTGTGAAGCGTCACTCAGACACTGCATTTGTAGCCCTTAGGTGTGACATGATACCAATTGAATGGGTGACAAGGAGAATTGCCACTGGATCTTTTCTTAAGCGTAATCCTGGTGTACATGAAGGCTACCGGTTTTGCCCACCCAAAAACTGTTATTGCACCTCTACAAAAGTCCTGGTCGAAGTGCAGTTTTCAAGAGTTTTCCTTAATACAGCCGGAAGTTAGAAGCACGTGGATTTGTTAGCATTTTATCTCGTACAACAAATTTTGATCTTTTAACCAGTTACAGAAATCATGCTGGGAAAAATTTTGATTGAAGGAAAGACAAAGATTGTTTACGAACTTCCAGAGTCTCCAAATGAAGTGTTATTTCAGTCAAAAGACCGCATCACTGCTGTGGATGGAGGAAGGGCCCATGACATGGAAGGCAAAGCTGCCATCTCTACAGCAACAACATGTGCTATTTTTGAACTCCTAAATAATGCAGGTGTGAAAACTCATTTTGTGAAGCGTCACTCAGACACTGCATTTGTAGCCCTTAGGTGTGACATGATACCAATTGAATGGGTGACAAGGAGAATTGCCACTGGATCTTTTCTTAAGCGTAATCCTGGTGTACATGAAGGCTACCGGTTTTGCCAACCCAAAAACTGTTATTGCACCTCTACAAAAGTCCTGGTCGAAGTGCAGTTTTCAAGAGTTTTCCTTAATACAGCCGGAAGTTAGAAGCACGTGGATTTGTTAGCATTTTATCTCGTACAACAAATTTTGATCTTTTAACCAGTTACAGAAATCATGCTGGGCAAAATTTTGATTGAAGGAAAGACAAAGATTGTTTACGAACTTCCAGAGTCTCCAAATGAAGTGTTATTTCAGTCAAAAGACCGCATCACTGCTGTGGATGGAGGAAGGGCCCATGACATGGAAGGCAAAGCTGCCATCTCTACAGCAACAACATGTGCTATTTTTGAACTCCTAAATAATGCAGGTGTGAAAACTCATTTTGTGAAGCGTCACTCAGACACTGCATTTGTAGCCCTTAGGTGTGACATGATACCAATTGAATGGGTGACAAGGAGAATTGCCACTGGATCTTTTCTTAAGCGTAATCCTGGTGTACATGAAGGCTACCGGTTTTGCCCACCCAAAAACAGTTATTGCACCTCTACAAAAGTTCTGGTCGAAGTGCAGTTTTCAAGAGTTTCCTTAATACAAAGATTGTTTACGAACTTCCAGAGTCTCCAAATAAAGTGTTATTTCAGTCAAAAGACCGCATCACTCCTGGGGATGGAGCAAGGGCCCATGACATGGAAGGCAAAGCTGCCATCTCTACAGCAACAACATGTGCTATTTTTGAACTCCTAAATAATGCAGGTGTGAAAACTCATTTTGTGAAGCGTCACTCAGACACTGCATTTGTAGCCCTTAGGTGTGACACGATACCAATTGAATGGGTGAGAAGGAGAATTGCCACTGGATCTTTTCTTAAGCGTAATCCTGGTGTACATGAAGGCTACCGGTTTTGCCCACCCAAAAACAGTTATTGCACCTCTACAGAAGTCCTGGTCGAAGTGCAGTTTTCAAGAGTTTTCCATAATACAGCCGGAAGTTAGAAGCACGTGGATTTGTTAGCATTTTATCTCGTACAACAAATTTTGATCTTTTAACCAGTTACAGAAATCATGCTGGGAAAAATTTTGATTGAAGGAAAGACAAAGATTGTTTACGAACTTCCAGAGTCTCCAAATGAAGTGTTATTTCAGTCAAAAGACCGCATCACTGCTGTGGATGGAGCAAGGGCCCATGACATGGAAGGCAAAGCTGCCATCTCTACAGCAACAACATGTGCTATTTTTGAACTCCTAAATAATGCAGGTGTGAAAACTCATTTTGTGAAGCGTCACTCAGACACTGCATTTGTAGCCCTTAGGTGTGACACGATACCAATTGAATGGGTGAGAAGGAGAATTGCCACTGGATCTTTTCTTAAGCGTAATCCTGGTGTACATGAAGGCTACCGGTTTTGCCCACCCAAAAACAGTTATTGCACCTCTACAGAAGTCCTGGTCGAAGTGCAGTTTTCAAGAGTTTTCCATAATACAGCCGGAAGTTAGAAGCACGTGGATTTGTTAGCATTTTATCTCGTACAACAAATTTTGATCTTTTAACCAGTTACAGAAATCATGCTGGGCAAAATTTTGATTGAAGGAAAGACAAAGATTGTTTACGAACTTCCAGTCTCCAAATGAAGTGTTACTTCAGTCAAAAGACCGCATCACTGCTGGGGATGGAGCAAGGGCCCATGACATGGAAGGCAAAGCTGCCATCTCTACAGCAACAACATGTGCTATTTTTGAACTCCTAAATAATGCAGGTGTGAAAACTCATTTTGTGAAGCGTCACTCAGACACTGCATTTGTAGCCCTTAGGTGTGACATGATACCAATTGAATGGGTGACAAGGAGAATTGCCACTGGATCTTTTCTTAAGCGTAATCCTGGTGTACATGAAGGCTACCGGTTTTGCCCACCCAAAAACTGTTATTGCACCTCTACAAAAGTCCTGGTCGAAGTGCAGTTTTCAAGAGTTTTCCTTAATACAGCCGGAAGTTAGAAGCACGTGGATTTGTTAGCATTTTATCTCGTACAACAAATTTTGATCTTTTAACCAGTTACAGAAATCATGCTGGGAAAAATTTTGATTGAAGGAAAGACAAAGATTGTTTACGAACTTCCAGAGTCTCCAAATGAAGTGTTATTTCAGTCAAAAGACCGCATCACTGCTGTGGATGGAGGAAGGGCCCATGACATGGAAGGCAAAGCTGCCATCTCTACAGCAACAACATGTGCTATTTTTGAACTCCTAAATAATGCAGGTGTGAAAACTCATTTTGTGAAGCGTCACTCAGACACTGCATTTGTAGCCCTTAGGTGTGACATGATACCAATTGAATGGGTGACAAGGAGAATTGCCACTGGATCTTTTCTTAAGCGTAATCCTGGTGTACATGAAGGCTACCGGTTTTGCCAACCCAAAAACTGTTATTGCACCTCTACAAAAGTCCTGGTCGAAGTGCAGTTTTCAAGAGTTTTCCTTAATACAGCCGGAAGTTAGAAGCACGTGGATTTGTTAGCATTTTATCTCGTACAACAAATTTTGATCTTTTAACCAGTTACAGAAATCATGCTGGGAAAAATTTTGATTGAAGGAAAGACAAAGATTGTTTACGAACTTCCAGAGTCTCCAAATGAAGTGTTATTTCAGTCAAAAGACCGCATCACTGCTGTGGATGGAGGAAGGGCCCATGACATGGAAGGCAAAGCTGCCATCTCTACAGCAACAACATGTGCTATTTTTGAACTCCTAAATAATGCAGGTGTGAAAACTCATTTTGTGAAGCGTCACTCAGACACTGCATTTGTAGCCCTTAGGTGTGACATGATACCAATTGAATGGGTGACAAGGAGAATTGCCACTGGATCTTTTCTTAAGCGTAATCCTGGTGTACATGAAGGCTACCGGTTTTGCCCACCCAAAAACAGTTATTGCACCTCTACAAAAGTTCTGGTCGAAGTGCAGTTTTCAAGAGTTTCCTTAATACAAAGATTGTTTACGAACTTCCAGAGTCTCCAAATAAAGTGTTATTTCAGTCAAAAGACCGCATCACTCCTGGGGATGGAGCAAGGGCCCATGACATGGAAGGCAAAGCTGCCATCTCTACAGCAACAACATGTGCTATTTTTGAACTCCTAAATAATGCAGGTGTGAAAACTCATTTTGTGAAGCGTCACTCAGACACTGCATTTGTAGCCCTTAGGTGTGACACGATACCAATTGAATGGGTGAGAAGGAGAATTGCCACTGGATCTTTTCTTAAGCGTAATCCTGGTGTACATGAAGGCTACCGGTTTTGCCCACCCAAAAACAGTTATTGCACCTCTACAGAAGTCCTGGTCGAAGTGCAGTTTTCAAGAGTTTTCCATAATACAGCCGGAAGTTAGAAGCACGTGGATTTGTTAGCATTTTATCTCGTACAACAAATTTTGATCTTTTAACCAGTTACAGAAATCATGCTGGGAAAAATTTTGATTGAAGGAAAGACAAAGATTGTTTACGAACTTCCAGAGTCTCCAAATGAAGTGTTATTTCAGTCAAAAGACCGCATCACTGCTGGGGATGGAGCAAGGGCCCATGACATGGAAGGCAAAGCTGCCATCTCTACAGCAACAACATGTGCTATTTTTGAACTCCTAAATAATGCAGGTGTGAAAACTCATTTTGTGAAGCGTCACTCAGACACTGCATTTGTAGCCCTTAGGTGTGACATGATACCAATTGAATGGGTGACAAGGAGAATTGCCACTGGATCTTTTCTTAAGCGTAATCCTGGTGTACATGAAGGCTACCGGTTTTGCCAACCCAAAAACAGTTATTGCACCTCTACAGAAGTCCTGGTCGAAGTGCAGTTTTCAAGAGTTTTCCATAATACAGCCGGAAGTTAGAAGCACGTGGATTTGTTAGCATTTTATCTCGTACAACAAATTTTGATCTTTTAACCAGTTACAGAAATCATGCTGGGCAAAATTTTGATTGAAGGAAAGACAAAGATTGTTTACGAACTTCCAGAGTCTCCAAATGAAGTGTTATTTCAGTCAAAAGACCGCATCACTGCTGTGGATGGAGCAAGGGCCCATGACATGGAAGGCAAAGCTGCCATCTCTACAGCAACAACATGTGCTATTTTTGAACTCCTAAATAATGCAGGTGTGAAAACTCATTTTGTGAAGCGTCACTCAGACACTGCATTTGTAGCCCTTAGGTGTGACATGATACCAATTGAATGGGTGACAAGGAGAATTGCCACTGGATCTTTTCTTAAGCGTAATCCTGGTGTACATGAAGGCTACCGGTTTTGCCCACCCAAAAACAGTTATTGCACCTCTACAGAAGTCCTGGTCGAAGTGCAGTTTTCAAGAGTTTTCCTTAATACAGCCGGAAGTTAGAAGCACGTGGATTTGTTAGCATTTTATCTCGTACAACAAATTTTGATCTTTTAACCAGTTACAGAAATCATGCTGGGAAAAATTTTGATTGAAGGAAAGACAAAGATTGTTTACGAACTTCCAGAGTCTCCAAATGAAGTGTTATTTCAGTCAAAAGACCGCATCACTGCTGTGGATGGAGGAAGGGCCCATGACATGGAAGGCAAAGCTGCCATCTCTACAGCAACAACATATGCTATTTTTGAACTCCTAAATAATGCAGGTGTGAAAACTCATTTTGTGAAGCGTCACTCAGACACTGCATTTGTAGCCCTTAGGTGTGACATGATACCAATTGAATGGGTGACAAGGAGAATTGCCACTGGATCTTTTCTTAAGCGTAATCCTGGTGTACATGAAGGCTACCGGTTTTGCCCACCCAAAAACAGTTATTGCACCTCTACAAAAGTTCTGGTCGAAGTGCAGTTTTCAAGAGTTTCCTTAATACAAAGATTGTTTACGAACTTCCAGAGTCTCCAAATAAAGTGTTATTTCAGTCAAAAGACCGCATCACTCCTGGGGATGGAGCAAGGGCCCATGACATGGAAGGCAAAGCTGCCATCTCTACAGCAACAACATGTGCTATTTTTGAACTCCTAAATAATGCAGGTGTGAAAACTCATTTTGTGAAGCGTCACTCAGACACTGCATTTGTAGCCCTTAGGTGTGACACGATACCAATTGAATGGGTGAGAAGGAGAATTGCCACTGGATCTTTTCTTAAGCGTAATCCTGGTGTACATGAAGGCTACCGGTTTTGCCCACCCAAAAACAGTTATTGCACCTCTACAGAAGTCCTGGTCGAAGTGCAGTTTTCAAGAGTTTTCCATAATACAGCCGGAAGTTAGAAGCACGTGGATTTGTTAGCATTTTATCTCGTACAACAAATTTTGATCTTTTAACCAGTTACAGAAATCATGCTGGGAAAAATTTTGATTGAAGGAAAGACAAAGATTGTTTACGAACTTCCAGAGTCTCCAAATGAAGTGTTATTTCAGTCAAAAGACCGCATCACTGCTGGGGATGGAGCAAGGGCCCATGACATGGAAGGCAAAGCTGCCATCTCTACAGCAACAACATGTGCTATTTTTGAACTCCTAAATAATGCAGGTGTGAAAACTCATTTTGTGAAGCGTCACTCAGACACTGCATTTGTAGCCCTTAGGTGTGACATGATACCAATTGAATGGGTGACAAGGAGAATTGCCACTGGATCTTTTCTTAAGCGTAATCCTGGTGTACATGAAGGCTACCGGTTTTGCCAACCCAAAAACAGTTATTGCACCTCTACAGAAGTCCTGGTCGAAGTGCAGTTTTCAAGAGTTTTCCATAATACAGCCGGAAGTTAGAAGCACGTGGATTTGTTAGCATTTTATCTCGTACAACAAATTTTGATCTTTTAACCAGTTACAGAAATCATGCTGGGCAAAATTTTGATTGAAGGAAAGACAAAGATTGTTTACGAACTTCCAGAGTCTCCAAATGAAGTGTTATTTCAGTCAAAAGACCGCATCACTGCTGTGGATGGAGCAAGGGCCCATGACATGGAAGGCAAAGCTGCCATCTCTACAGCAACAACATGTGCTATTTTTGAACTCCTAAATAATGCAGGTGTGAAAACTCATTTTGTGAAGCGTCACTCAGACACTGCATTTGTAGCCCTTAGGTGTGACACGATACCAATTGAATGGGTGAGAAGGAGAATTGCCACTGGATCTTTTCTTAAGCGTAATCCTGGTGTACATGAAGGCTACCGGTTTTGCCCACCCAAAAACAGTTATTGCACCTCTACAGAAGTCCTGGTCGAAGTGCAGTTTTCAAGAGTTTTCCATAATACAGCCGGAAGTTAGAAGCACGTGGATTTGTTAGCATTTTATCTCGTACAACAAATTTTGATCTTTTAACCAGTTACAGAAATCATGCTGGGAAAAATTTTGATTGAAGGAAAGACAAAGATTGTTTACGAACTTCCAGAGTCTCCAAATGAAGTGTTATTTCAGTCAAAAGACCGCATCACTGCTGTGGATGGAGCAAGGGCCCATGACATGGAAGGCAAAGCTGCCATCTCTACAGCAACAACATGTGCTATTTTTGAACTCCTAAATAATGCAGGTGTGAAAACTCATTTTGTGAAGCGTCACTCAGACACTGCATTTGTAGCCCTTAGGTGTGACACGATACCAATTGAATGGGTGAGAAGGAGAATTGCCACTGGATCTTTTCTTAAGCGTAATCCTGGTGTACATGAAGGCTACCGGTTTTGCCCACCCAAAAACAGTTATTGCACCTCTACAGAAGTCCTGGTCGAAGTGCAGTTTTCAAGAGTTTTCCATAATACAGCCGGAAGTTAGAAGCACGTGGATTTGTTAGCATTTTATCTCGTACAACAAATTTTGATCTTTTAACCAGTTACAGAAATCATGCTGGGCAAAATTTTGATTGAAGGAAAGACAAAGATTGTTTACGAACTTCCAGTCTCCAAATGAAGTGTTACTTCAGTCAAAAGACCGCATCACTGCTGGGGATGGAGCAAGGGCCCATGACATGGAAGGCAAAGCTGCCATCTCTACAGCAACAACATGTGCTATTTTTGAACTCCTAAATAATGCAGGTGTGAAAACTCATTTTGTGAAGCGTCACTCAGACACTGCATTTGTAGCCCTTAGGTGTGACATGATACCAATTGAATGGGTGACAAGGAGAATTGCCACTGGATCTTTTCTTAAGCGTAATCCTGGTGTACATGAAGGCTACCGGTTTTGCCCACCCAAAAACTGTTATTGCACCTCTACAAAAGTCCTGGTCGAAGTGCAGTTTTCAAGAGTTTTCCTTAATACAGCCGGAAGTTAGAAGCACGTGGATTTGTTAGCATTTTATCTCGTACAACAAATTTTGATCTTTTAACCAGTTACAGAAATCATGCTGGGAAAAATTTTGATTGAAGGAAAGACAAAGATTGTTTACGAACTTCCAGAGTCTCCAAATGAAGTGTTATTTCAGTCAAAAGACCGCATCACTGCTGTGGATGGAGGAAGGGCCCATGACATGGAAGGCAAAGCTGCCATCTCTACAGCAACAACATGTGCTATTTTTGAACTCCTAAATAATGCAGGTGTGAAAACTCATTTTGTGAAGCGTCACTCAGACACTGCATTTGTAGCCCTTAGGTGTGACATGATACCAATTGAATGGGTGACAAGGAGAATTGCCACTGGATCTTTTCTTAAGCGTAATCCTGGTGTACATGAAGGCTACCGGTTTTGCCAACCCAAAAACAGTTATTGCACCTCTACAGAAGTCCTGGTCGAAGTGCAGTTTTCAAGAGTTTTCCATAATACAGCCGGAAGTTAGAAGCACGTGGATTTGTTAGCATTTTATCTCGTACAACAAATTTTGATCTTTTAACCAGTTACAGAAATCATGCTGGGCAAAATTTTGATTGAAGGAAAGACAAAGATTGTTTACGAACTTCCAGAGTCTCCAAATGAAGTGTTATTTCAGTCAAAAGACCGCATCACTGCTGTGGATGGAGCAAGGGCCCATGACATGGAAGGCAAAGCTGCCATCTCTACAGCAACAACATGTGCTATTTTTGAACTCCTAAATAATGCAGGTGTGAAAACTCATTTTGTGAAGCGTCACTCAGACACTGCATTTGTAGCCCTTAGGTGTGACACGATACCAATTGAATGGGTGAGAAGGAGAATTGCCACTGGATCTTTTCTTAAGCGTAATCCTGGTGTACATGAAGGCTACCGGTTTTGCCCACCCAAAAACAGTTATTGCACCTCTACAGAAGTCCTGGTCGAAGTGCAGTTTTCAAGAGTTTTCCATAATACAGCCGGAAGTTAGAAGCACGTGGATTTGTTAGCATTTTATCTCGTACAACAAATTTTGATCTTTTAACCAGTTACAGAAATCATGCTGGGAAAAATTTTGATTGAAGGAAAGACAAAGATTGTTTACGAACTTCCAGAGTCTCCAAATGAAGTGTTATTTCAGTCAAAAGACCGCATCACTGCTGTGGATGGAGCAAGGGCCCATGACATGGAAGGCAAAGCTGCCATCTCTACAGCAACAACATGTGCTATTTTTGAACTCCTAAATAATGCAGGTGTGAAAACTCATTTTGTGAAGCGTCACTCAGACACTGCATTTGTAGCCCTTAGGTGTGACACGATACCAATTGAATGGGTGAGAAGGAGAATTGCCACTGGATCTTTTCTTAAGCGTAATCCTGGTGTACATGAAGGCTACCGGTTTTGCCCACCCAAAAACAGTTATTGCACCTCTACAGAAGTCCTGGTCGAAGTGCAGTTTTCAAGAGTTTTCCATAATACAGCCGGAAGTTAGAAGCACGTGGATTTGTTAGCATTTTATCTCGTACAACAAATTTTGATCTTTTAACCAGTTACAGAAATCATGCTGGGCAAAATTTTGATTGAAGGAAAGACAAAGATTGTTTACGAACTTCCAGTCTCCAAATGAAGTGTTACTTCAGTCAAAAGACCGCATCACTGCTGGGGATGGAGCAAGGGCCCATGACATGGAAGGCAAAGCTGCCATCTCTACAGCAACAACATGTGCTATTTTTGAACTCCTAAATAATGCAGGTGTGAAAACTCATTTTGTGAAGCGTCACTCAGACACTGCATTTGTAGCCCTTAGGTGTGACATGATACCAATTGAATGGGTGACAAGGAGAATTGCCACTGGATCTTTTCTTAAGCGTAATCCTGGTGTACATGAAGGCTACCGGTTTTGCCCACCCAAAAACTGTTATTGCACCTCTACAAAAGTCCTGGTCGAAGTGCAGTTTTCAAGAGTTTTCCTTAATACAGCCGGAAGTTAGAAGCACGTGGATTTGTTAGCATTTTATCTCGTACAACAAATTTTGATCTTTTAACCAGTTACAGAAATCATGCTGGGAAAAATTTTGATTGAAGGAAAGACAAAGATTGTTTACGAACTTCCAGAGTCTCCAAATGAAGTGTTATTTCAGTCAAAAGACCGCATCACTGCTGTGGATGGAGGAAGGGCCCATGACATGGAAGGCAAAGCTGCCATCTCTACAGCAACAACATGTGCTATTTTTGAACTCCTAAATAATGCAGGTGTGAAAACTCATTTTGTGAAGCGTCACTCAGACACTGCATTTGTAGCCCTTAGGTGTGACATGATACCAATTGAATGGGTGACAAGGAGAATTGCCACTGGATCTTTTCTTAAGCGTAATCCTGGTGTACATGAAGGCTACCGGTTTTGCCAACCCAAAAACTGTTATTGCACCTCTACAAAAGTCCTGGTCGAAGTGCAGTTTTCAAGAGTTTTCCTTAATACAGCCGGAAGTTAGAAGCACGTGGATTTGTTAGCATTTTATCTCGTACAACAAATTTTGATCTTTTAACCAGTTACAGAAATCATGCTGGGAAAAATTTTGATTGAAGGAAAGACAAAGATTGTTTACGAACTTCCAGAGTCTCCAAATGAAGTGTTATTTCAGTCAAAAGACCGCATCACTGCTGTGGATGGAGGAAGGGCCCATGACATGGAAGGCAAAGCTGCCATCTCTACAGCAACAACATGTGCTATTTTTGAACTCCTAAATAATGCAGGTGTGAAAACTCATTTTGTGAAGCGTCACTCAGACACTGCATTTGTAGCCCTTAGGTGTGACATGATACCAATTGAATGGGTGACAAGGAGAATTGCCACTGGATCTTTTCTTAAGCGTAATCCTGGTGTACATGAAGGCTACCGGTTTTGCCCACCCAAAAACAGTTATTGCACCTCTACAAAAGTTCTGGTCGAAGTGCAGTTTTCAAGAGTTTCCTTAATACAAAGATTGTTTACGAACTTCCAGAGTCTCCAAATAAAGTGTTATTTCAGTCAAAAGACCGCATCACTCCTGGGGATGGAGCAAGGGCCCATGACATGGAAGGCAAAGCTGCCATCTCTACAGCAACAACATGTGCTATTTTTGAACTCCTAAATAATGCAGGTGTGAAAACTCATTTTGTGAAGCGTCACTCAGACACTGCATTTGTAGCCCTTAGGTGTGACACGATACCAATTGAATGGGTGAGAAGGAGAATTGCCACTGGATCTTTTCTTAAGCGTAATCCTGGTGTACATGAAGGCTACCGGTTTTGCCCACCCAAAAACAGTTATTGCACCTCTACAGAAGTCCTGGTCGAAGTGCAGTTTTCAAGAGTTTTCCATAATACAGCCGGAAGTTAGAAGCACGTGGATTTGTTAGCATTTTATCTCGTACAACAAATTTTGATCTTTTAACCAGTTACAGAAATCATGCTGGGAAAAATTTTGATTGAAGGAAAGACAAAGATTGTTTACGAACTTCCAGAGTCTCCAAATGAAGTGTTATTTCAGTCAAAAGACCGCATCACTGCTGGGGATGGAGCAAGGGCCCATGACATGGAAGGCAAAGCTGCCATCTCTACAGCAACAACATGTGCTATTTTTGAACTCCTAAATAATGCAGGTGTGAAAACTCATTTTGTGAAGCGTCACTCAGACACTGCATTTGTAGCCCTTAGGTGTGACATGATACCAATTGAATGGGTGACAAGGAGAATTGCCACTGGATCTTTTCTTAAGCGTAATCCTGGTGTACATGAAGGCTACCGGTTTTGCCAACCCAAAAACAGTTATTGCACCTCTACAGAAGTCCTGGTCGAAGTGCAGTTTTCAAGAGTTTTCCATAATACAGCCGGAAGTTAGAAGCACGTGGATTTGTTAGCATTTTATCTCGTACAACAAATTTTGATCTTTTAACCAGTTACAGAAATCATGCTGGGCAAAATTTTGATTGAAGGAAAGACAAAGATTGTTTACGAACTTCCAGAGTCTCCAAATGAAGTGTTATTTCAGTCAAAAGACCGCATCACTGCTGTGGATGGAGCAAGGGCCCATGACATGGAAGGCAAAGCTGCCATCTCTACAGCAACAACATGTGCTATTTTTGAACTCCTAAATAATGCAGGTGTGAAAACTCATTTTGTGAAGCGTCACTCAGACACTGCATTTGTAGCCCTTAGGTGTGACATGATACCAATTGAATGGGTGACAAGGAGAATTGCCACTGGATCTTTTCTTAAGCGTAATCCTGGTGTACATGAAGGCTACCGGTTTTGCCCACCCAAAAACAGTTATTGCACCTCTACAGAAGTCCTGGTCGAAGTGCAGTTTTCAAGAGTTTTCCATAATACAGCCGGAAGTTAGAAGCACGTGGATTTGTTAGCATTTTATCTCGTACAACAAATTTTGATCTTTTAACCAGTTACAGAAATCATGCTGGGAAAAATTTTGATTGAAGGAAAGACAAAGATTGTTTACGAACTTCCAGAGTCTCCAAATGAAGTGTTTTTTCAGTCAAAAGACCGCATCACTGCTGTGGATGGAGGAAGGGCCCATGACATGGAAGGCAAAGCTGCCATCTCTACAGCAACAACATGTGCTATTTTTGAACTCCTAAATAATGCAGGTGTGAAAACTCATTTTGTGAAGCGTCACTCAGACACTGCATTTGTAGCCCTTAGGTGTGACATGATACCAATTGAATGGGTGACAAGGAGAATTGCCACTGGATCTTTTCTTAAGCGTAATCCTGGTGTACATGAAGGCTACCGGTTTTGCCCACCCAAAAACAGTTATTGCACCTCTACAAAAGTTCTGGTCGAAGTGCAGTTTTCAAGAGTTTCCTTAATACAAAGATTGTTTACGAACTTCCAGAGTCTCCAAATAAAGTGTTATTTCAGTCAAAAGACCGCATCACTCCTGGGGATGGAGCAAGGGCCCATGACATGGAAGGCAAAGCTGCCATCTCTACAGCAACAACATGTGCTATTTTTGAACTCCTAAATAATGCAGGTGTGAAAACTCATTTTGTGAAGCGTCACTCAGACACTGCATTTGTAGCCCTTAGGTGTGACACGATACCAATTGAATGGGTGAGAAGGAGAATTGCCACTGGATCTTTTCTTAAGCGTAATCCTGGTGTACATGAAGGCTACCGGTTTTGCCCACCCAAAAACTGTTATTGCACCTCTACAGAAGTCCTGGTCGAAGTGCAGTTTTCAAGAGTTTTCCATAATACAGCCGGAAGTTAGAAGCACGTGGATTTGTTAGCATTTTATCTCGTACAACAAATTTTGATCTTTTAACCAGTTACAGAAATCATGCTGGGCAAAATTTTGATTGAAGGAAAGACAAAGATTGTTTACGAACTTCCAGAGTCTCCAAATGAAGTGTTATTTCAGTCAAAAGACCGCATCACTGCTGGGGATGGAGCAAGGGCCCATGACATGGAAGGCAAAGCTGCCATCTCTACAGCAACAACATGTGCTATTTTTGAACTCCTAAATAATGCAGGTGTGAAAACTCATTTTGTGAAGCGTCACTCAGACACTGCATTTGTAGCCCTTAGGTGTGACATGATACCAATTGAATGGGTGACAAGGAGAATTGCCACTGGATCTTTTCTTAAGCGTAATCCTGGTGTACATGAAGGCTACCGGTTTTGCCAACCCAAAAACAGTTATTGCACCTCTACAGAAGTCCTGGTCGAAGTGCAGTTTTCAAGAGTTTTCCATAATACAGCCGGAAGTTAGAAGCACGTGGATTTGTTAGCATTTTATCTCGTACAACAAATTTTGATCTTTTAACCAGTTACAGAAATCATGCTGGGCAAAATTTTGATTGAAGGAAAGACAAAGATTGTTTACGAACTTCCAGTCTCCAAATGAAGTGTTACTTCAGTCAAAAGACCGCATCACTGCTGGGGATGGAGCAAGGGCCCATGACATGGAAGGCAAAGCTGCCATCTCTACAGCAACAACATGTGCTATTTTTGAACTCCTAAATAATGCAGGTGTGAAAACTCATTTTGTGAAGCGTCACTCAGACACTGCATTTGTAGCCCTTAGGTGTGACATGATACCAATTGAATGGGTGACAAGGAGAATTGCCACTGGATCTTTTCTTAAGCGTAATCCTGGTGTACATGAAGGCTACCGGTTTTGCCCACCCAAAAACTGTTATTGCACCTCTACAAAAGTCCTGGTCGAAGTGCAGTTTTCAAGAGTTTTCCTTAATTCAGCCGGAAGTTAGAAGCACGTGGATTTGTTAGCATTTTATCTCGTACAACAAATTTTGATCTTTTAACCAGTTACAGAAATCATGCTGGGAAAAATTTTGATTGAAGGAAAGACAAAGATTGTTTACGAACTTCCAGAGTCTCCAAATGAAGTGTTATTTCAGTCAAAAGACCGCATCACTGCTGTGGATGGAGGAAGGGCCCATGACATGGAAGGCAAAGCTGCCATCTCTACAGCAACAACATGTGCTATTTTTGAACTCCTAAATAATGCAGGTGTGAAAACTCATTTTGTGAAGCGTCACTCAGACACTGCATTTGTAGCCCTTAGGTGTGACATGATACCAATTGAATGGGTGACAAGGAGAATTGCCACTGGATCTTTTCTTAAGCGTAATCCTGGTGTACATGAAGGCTACCGGTTTTGCCCACCCAAAAACTGTTATTGCACCTCTACAAAAGTCCTGGTCGAAGTGCAGTTTTCAAGAGTTTTCCTTAATACAGCCGGAAGTTAGAAGCACGTGGATTTGTTAGCATTTTATCTCGTACAACAAATTTTGATCTTTTAACCAGTTACAGAAATCATGCTGGGAAAAATTTTGATTGAAGGAAAGACAAAGATTGTTTACGAACTTCCAGAGTCTCCAAATGAAGTGTTATTTCAGTCAAAAGACCGCATCACTGCTGTGGATGGAGGAAGGGCCCATGACATGGAAGGCAAAGCTGCCATCTCTACAGCAACAACATGTGCTATTTTTGAACTCCTAAATAATGCAGGTGTGAAAACTCATTTTGTGAAGCGTCACTCAGACACTGCATTTGTAGCCCTTAGGTGTGACATGATACCAATTGAATGGGTGACAAGGAGAATTGCCACTGGATCTTTTCTTAAGCGTAATCCTGGTGTACATGAAGGCTACCGGTTTTGCCCACCCAAAAACAGTTATTGCACCTCTACAAAAGTTCTGGTCGAAGTGCAGTTTTCAAGAGTTTCCTTAATACAAAGATTGTTTACGAACTTCCAGAGTCTCCAAATAAAGTGTTATTTCAGTCAAAAGACCGCATCACTCCTGGGGATGGAGCAAGGGCCCATGACATGGAAGGCAAAGCTGCCATCTCTACAGCAACAACATGTGCTATTTTTGAACTCCTAAATAATGCAGGTGTGAAAACTCATTTTGTGAAGCGTCACTCAGACACTGCATTTGTAGCCCTTAGGTGTGACACGATACCAATTGAATGGGTGAGAAGGAGAATTGCCACTGGATCTTTTCTTAAGCGTAATCCTGGTGTACATGAAGGCTACCGGTTTTGCCCACCCAAAAACTGTTATTGCACCTCTACAAAAGTCCTGGTCGAAGTGCAGTTTTCAAGAGTTTTCCTTAATACAGCCGGAAGTTAGAAGCACGTGGATTTGTTAGCATTTTATCTCGTACAACAAATTTTGATCTTTTAACCAGTTACAGAAATCATGCTGGGAAAAATTTTGATTGAAGGAAAGACAAAGATTGTTTACGAACTTCCAGAGTCTCCAAATGAAGTGTTATTTCAGTCAAAAGACCGCATCACTGCTGTGGATGGAGGAAGGGCCCATGACATGGAAGGCAAAGCTGCCATCTCTACAGCAACAACATGTGCTATTTTTGAACTCCTAAATAATGCAGGTGTGAAAACTCATTTTGTGAAGCGTCACTCAGACACTGCATTTGTAGCCCTTAGGTGTGACATGATACCAATTGAATGGGTGACAAGGAGAATTGCCACTGGATCTTTTCTTAAGCGTAATCCTGGTGTACATGAAGGCTACCGGTTTTGCCCACCCAAAAACAGTTATTGCACCTCTACAAAAGTTCTGGTCGAAGTGCAGTTTTCAAGAGTTTCCTTAATACAAAGATTGTTTACGAACTTCCAGAGTCTCCAAATAAAGTGTTATTTCAGTCAAAAGACCGCATCACTCCTGGGGATGGAGCAAGGGCCCATGACATGGAAGGCAAAGCTGCCATCTCTACAGCAACAACATGTGCTATTTTTGAACTCCTAAATAATGCAGGTGTGAAAACTCATTTTGTGAAGCGTCACTCAGACACTGCATTTGTAGCCCTTAGGTGTGACACGATACCAATTGAATGGGTGAGAAGGAGAATTGCCACTGGATCTTTTCTTAAGCGTAATCCTGGTGTACATGAAGGCTACCGGTTTTGCCCACCCAAAAACAGTTATTGCACCTCTACAGAAGTCCTGGTCGAAGTGCAGTTTTCAAGAGTTTTCCATAATACAGCCGGAAGTTAGAAGCACGTGGATTTGTTAGCATTTTATCTCGTACAACAAATTTTGATCTTTTAACCAGTTACAGAAATCATGCTGGGAAAAATTTTGATTGAAGGAAAGACAAAGATTGTTTACGAACTTCCAGAGTCTCCAAATGAAGTGTTATTTCAGTCAAAAGACCGCATCACTGCTGGGGATGGAGCAAGGGCCCATGACATGGAAGGCAAAGCTGCCATCTCTACAGCAACAACATGTGCTATTTTTGAACTCCTAAATAATGCAGGTGTGAAAACTCATTTTGTGAAGCGTCACTCAGACACTGCATTTGTAGCCCTTAGGTGTGACATGATACCAATTGAATGGGTGACAAGGAGAATTGCCACTGGATCTTTTCTTAAGCGTAATCCTGGTGTACATGAAGGCTACCGGTTTTGCCAACCCAAAAACAGTTATTGCACCTCTACAGAAGTCCTGGTCGAAGTGCAGTTTTCAAGAGTTTTCCATAATACAGCCGGAAGTTAGAAGCACGTGGATTTGTTAGCATTTTATCTCGTACAACAAATTTTGATCTTTTAACCAGTTACAGAAATCATGCTGGGCAAAATTTTGATTGAAGGAAAGACAAAGATTGTTTACGAACTTCCAGAGTCTCCAAATGAAGTGTTATTTCAGTCAAAAGACCGCATCACTGCTGTGGATGGAGCAAGGGCCCATGACATGGAAGGCAAAGCTGCCATCTCTACAGCAACAACATGTGCTATTTTTGAACTCCTAAATAATGCAGGTGTGAAAACTCATTTTGTGAAGCGTCACTCAGACACTGCATTTGTAGCCCTTAGGTGTGACATGATACCAATTGAATGGGTGACAAGGAGAATTGCCACTGGATCTTTTCTTAAGCGTAATCCTGGTGTACATGAAGGCTACCGGTTTTGCCCACCCAAAAACAGTTATTGCACCTCTACAGAAGTCCTGGTCGAAGTGCAGTTTTCAAGAGTTTTCCATAATACAGCCGGAAGTTAGAAGCACGTGGATTTGTTAGCATTTTATCTCGTACAACAAATTTTGATCTTTTAACCAGTTACAGAAATCATGCTGGGAAAAATTTTGATTGAAGGAAAGACAAAGATTGTTTACGAACTTCCAGAGTCTCCAAATGAAGTGTTTTTTCAGTCAAAAGACCGCATCACTGCTGTGGATGGAGGAAGGGCCCATGACATGGAAGGCAAAGCTGCCATCTCTACAGCAACAACATGTGCTATTTTTGAACTCCTAAATAATGCAGGTGTGAAAACTCATTTTGTGAAGCGTCACTCAGACACTGCATTTGTAGCCCTTAGGTGTGACATGATACCAATTGAATGGGTGGAGACAAGGAGAATTGCCACTGGATCTTTTCTTAAGCGTAATCCTGGTGTACATGAAGGCTACCGGTTTTGCCCACCCAAAAACAGTTATTGCACCTCTACAAAAGTTCTGGTCGAAGTGCAGTTTTCAAGAGTTTCCTTAATACAAAGATTGTTTACGAACTTCCAGAGTCTCCAAATAAAGTGTTATTTCAGTCAAAAGACCGCATCACTCCTGGGGATGGAGCAAGGGCCCATGACATGGAAGGCAAAGCTGCCATCTCTACAGCAACAACATGTGCTATTTTTGAACTCCTAAATAATGCAGGTGTGAAAACTCATTTTGTGAAGCGTCACTCAGACACTGCATTTGTAGCCCTTAGGTGTGACACGATACCAATTGAATGGGTGAGAAGGAGAATTGCCACTGGATCTTTTCTTAAGCGTAATCCTGGTGTACATGAAGGCTACCGGTTTTGCCCACCCAAAAACTGTTATTGCACCTCTACAGAAGTCCTGGTCGAAGTGCAGTTTTCAAGAGTTTTCCATAATACAGCCGGAAGTTAGAAGCACGTGGATTTGTTAGCATTTTATCTCGTACAACAAATTTTGATCTTTTAACCAGTTACAGAAATCATGCTGGGCAAAATTTTGATTGAAGGAAAGACAAAGATTGTTTACGAACTTCCAGAGTCTCCAAATGAAGTGTTATTTCAGTCAAAAGACCGCATCACTGCTGGGGATGGAGCAAGGGCCCATGACATGGAAGGCAAAGCTGCCATCTCTACAGCAACAACATGTGCTATTTTTGAACTCCTAAATAATGCAGGTGTGAAAACTCATTTTGTGAAGCGTCACTCAGACACTGCATTTGTAGCCCTTAGGTGTGACATGATACCAATTGAATGGGTGACAAGGAGAATTGCCACTGGATCTTTTCTTAAGCGTAATCCTGGTGTACATGAAGGCTACCGGTTTTGCCAACCCAAAAACAGTTATTGCACCTCTACAGAAGTCCTGGTCGAAGTGCAGTTTTCAAGAGTTTTCCATAATACAGCCGGAAGTTAGAAGCACGTGGATTTGTTAGCATTTTATCTCGTACAACAAATTTTGATCTTTTAACCAGTTACAGAAATCATGCTGGGCAAAATTTTGATTGAAGGAAAGACAAAGATTGTTTACGAACTTCCAGTCTCCAAATGAAGTGTTACTTCAGTCAAAAGACCGCATCACTGCTGGGGATGGAGCAAGGGCCCATGACATGGAAGGCAAAGCTGCCATCTCTACAGCAACAACATGTGCTATTTTTGAACTCCTAAATAATGCAGGTGTGAAAACTCATTTTGTGAAGCGTCACTCAGACATTGCATTTGTAGCCCTTAGGTGTGACATGATACCAATTGAATGGGTGACAAGGAGAATTGCCACTGGATCTTTTCTTAAGCGTAATCCTGGTGTACATGAAGGCTACCGGTTTTGCCCACCCAAAAACTGTTATTGCACCTCTACAAAAGTCCTGATCGAAGTGCAGTTTTCAAGAGTTTTCCTTAATACAGCCGGAAGTTAGAAGCACGTGGATTTGTTAGCATTTTATCTCGTACAACAAATTTTGATCTTTTAACCAGTTACAGAAATCATGCTGGGAAAAATTTTGATTGAAGGAAAGACAAAGATTGTTTACGAACTTCCAGAGTCTCCAAATGAAGTGTTATTTCAGTCAAAAGACCGCATCACTGCTGTGGATGGAGCAAGGGCCCATGACATGGAAGGCAAAGCTGCCATCTCTACAGCAACAACATGTGCTATTTTTGAACTCCTAAATAATGCAGGTGTGAAAACTCATTTTGTGAAGCGTCACTCAGACACTGCATTTGTAGCCCTTAGGTGTGACATGATACCAATTGAATGGGTGACAAGGAGAATTGCCACTGGATCTTTTCTTAAGCGTAATCCTGGTGTACATGAAGGCTACCGGTTTTGCCCACCCAAAAACAGTTATTGCACCTCTACAGAAGTCCTGGTCTTTGTGGGGGTGGACTTGAGGATGCTATTAACAAGATATATTTGTCCAAAGACCTGCTTGTAGAGATTGGACCAAGACTCAACTTTTCTAGACACTTTTCCACAAACTGTGTATCCATATGCAATATATGAGAAATAAAACAGTTATTGCACCTCTACAGAAGTCCTGGTCGAAGTGCAGTTTTCAAGAGTTTTCCTTAATACAGCCGGAAGTTAAAAGCACGTGGATTTGTTAGCATTTTATCTCGTACAACAAATTTTGATCTTTTAACCAGTTACAGAAATCATGCTGGGAAAAATTTTGATTGAAGGAAAGACAAAGATTGTTTACGAACTTCCAGAGTCTCCAAATGAAGTGTTATTTCAGTCAAAAGACCGCATCACTGCTGTGGATGGAGGAAGGGCCCATGACATGGAAGGCAAAGCTGCCATCTCTACAGCAACAACATGTGCTATTTTTGAACTCCTAAATAATGCAGGTGTGAAAACTCATTTTGTGAAGCGTCACTCAGACACTGCATTTGTAGCCCTTAGGTGTGACATGATACCAATTGAATGGGTGACAAGGAGAATTGCCACTGGATCTTTTCTTAAGCGTAATCCTGGTGTACATGAAGGCTACCGGTTTTGCCAACCCAAAAACTGTTATTGCACCTCTACAAAAGTCCTGGTCGAAGTGCAGTTTTCAAGAGTTTTCCTTAATACAGCCGGAAGTTAGAAGCACGTGGATTTGTTAGCATTTTATCTCGTACAACAAATTTTGATCTTTTAACCAGTTACAGAAATCATGCTGGGAAAAATTTTGATTGAAGGAAAGACAAAGATTGTTTACGAACTTCCAGAGTCTCCAAATGAAGTGTTATTTCAGTCAAAAGACCGCATCACTGCTGTGGATGGAGGAAGGGCCCATGACATGGAAGGCAAAGCTGCCATCTCTACAGCAACAACATGTGCTATTTTTGAACTCCTAAATAATGCAGGTGTGAAAACTCATTTTGTGAAGCGTCACTCAGACACTGCATTTGTAGCCCTTAGGTGTGACATGATACCAATTGAATGGGTGACAAGGAGAATTGCCACTGGATCTTTTCTTAAGCGTAATCCTGGTGTACATGAAGGCTACCGGTTTTGCCCACCCAAAAACAGTTATTGCACCTCTACAAAAGTTCTGGTCGAAGTGCAGTTTTCAAGAGTTTCCTTAATACAAAGATTGTTTACGAACTTCCAGAGTCTCCAAATAAAGTGTTATTTCAGTCAAAAGACCGCATCACTCCTGGGGATGGAGCAAGGGCCCATGACATGGAAGGCAAAGCTGCCATCTCTACAGCAACAACATGTGCTATTTTTGAACTCCTAAATAATGCAGGTGTGAAAACTCATTTTGTGAAGCGTCACTCAGACACTGCATTTGTAGCCCTTAGGTGTGACACGATACCAATTGAATGGGTGAGAAGGAGAATTGCCACTGGATCTTTTCTTAAGCGTAATCCTGGTGTACATGAAGGCTACCGGTTTTGCCCACCCAAAAACAGTTATTGCACCTCTACAGAAGTCCTGGTCGAAGTGCAGTTTTCAAGAGTTTTCCATAATACAGCCGGAAGTTAGAAGCACGTGGATTTGTTAGCATTTTATCTCGTACAACAAATTTTGATCTTTTAACCAGTTACAGAAATCATGCTGGGAAAAATTTTGATTGAAGGAAAGACAAAGATTGTTTACGAACTTCCAGAGTCTCCAAATGAAGTGTTATTTCAGTCAAAAGACCGCATCACTGCTGGGGATGGAGCAAGGGCCCATGACATGGAAGGCAAAGCTGCCATCTCTACAGCAACAACATGTGCTATTTTTGAACTCCTAAATAATGCAGGTGTGAAAACTCATTTTGTGAAGCGTCACTCAGACACTGCATTTGTAGCCCTTAGGTGTGACATGATACCAATTGAATGGGTGACAAGGAGAATTGCCACTGGATCTTTTCTTAAGCGTAATCCTGGTGTACATGAAGGCTACCGGTTTTGCCAACCCAAAAACAGTTATTGCACCTCTACAGAAGTCCTGGTCGAAGTGCAGTTTTCAAGAGTTTTCCATAATACAGCCGGAAGTTAGAAGCACGTGGATTTGTTAGCATTTTATCTCGTACAACAAATTTTGATCTTTTAACCAGTTACAGAAATCATGCTGGGCAAAATTTTGATTGAAGGAAAGACAAAGATTGTTTACGAACTTCCAGAGTCTCCAAATGAAGTGTTATTTCAGTCAAAAGACCGCATCACTGCTGTGGATGGAGCAAGGGCCCATGACATGGAAGGCAAAGCTGCCATCTCTACAGCAACAACATGTGCTATTTTTGAACTCCTAAATAATGCAGGTGTGAAAACTCATTTTGTGAAGCGTCACTCAGACACTGCATTTGTAGCCCTTAGGTGTGACATGATACCAATTGAATGGGTGACAAGGAGAATTGCCACTGGATCTTTTCTTAAGCGTAATCCTGGTGTACATGAAGGCTACCGGTTTTGCCCACCCAAAAACAGTTATTGCACCTCTACAGAAGTCCTGGTCGAAGTGCAGTTTTCAAGAGTTTTCCATAATACAGCCGGAAGTTAGAAGCACGTGGATTTGTTAGCATTTTATCTCGTACAACAAATTTTGATCTTTTAACCAGTTACAGAAATCATGCTGGGAAAAATTTTGATTGAAGGAAAGACAAAGATTGTTTACGAACTTCCAGAGTCTCCAAATGAAGTGTTTTTTCAGTCAAAAGACCGCATCACTGCTGTGGATGGAGGAAGGGCCCATGACATGGAAGGCAAAGCTGCCATCTCTACAGCAACAACATGTGCTATTTTTGAACTCCTAAATAATGCAGGTGTGAAAACTCATTTTGTGAAGCGTCACTCAGACACTGCATTTGTAGCCCTTAGGTGTGACATGATACCAATTGAATGGGTGACAAGGAGAATTGCCACTGGATCTTTTCTTAAGCGTAATCCTGGTGTACATGAAGGCTACCGGTTTTGCCCACCCAAAAACAGTTATTGCACCTCTACAAAAGTTCTGGTCGAAGTGCAGTTTTCAAGAGTTTCCTTAATACAAAGATTGTTTACGAACTTCCAGAGTCTCCAAATAAAGTGTTATTTCAGTCAAAAGACCGCATCACTCCTGGGGATGGAGCAAGGGCCCATGACATGGAAGGCAAAGCTGCCATCTCTACAGCAACAACATGTGCTATTTTTGAACTCCTAAATAATGCAGGTGTGAAAACTCATTTTGTGAAGCGTCACTCAGACACTGCATTTGTAGCCCTTAGGTGTGACACGATACCAATTGAATGGGTGAGAAGGAGAATTGCCACTGGATCTTTTCTTAAGCGTAATCCTGGTGTACATGAAGGCTACCGGTTTTGCCCACCCAAAAACTGTTATTGCACCTCTACAGAAGTCCTGGTCGAAGTGCAGTTTTCAAGAGTTTTCCATAATACAGCCGGAAGTTAGAAGCACGTGGATTTGTTAGCATTTTATCTCGTACAACAAATTTTGATCTTTTAACCAGTTACAGAAATCATGCTGGGCAAAATTTTGATTGAAGGAAAGACAAAGATTGTTTACGAACTTCCAGAGTCTCCAAATGAAGTGTTATTTCAGTCAAAAGACCGCATCACTGCTGGGGATGGAGCAAGGGCCCATGACATGGAAGGCAAAGCTGCCATCTCTACAGCAACAACATGTGCTATTTTTGAACTCCTAAATAATGCAGGTGTGAAAACTCATTTTGTGAAGCGTCACTCAGACACTGCATTTGTAGCCCTTAGGTGTGACATGATACCAATTGAATGGGTGACAAGGAGAATTGCCACTGGATCTTTTCTTAAGCGTAATCCTGGTGTACATGAAGGCTACCGGTTTTGCCAACCCAAAAACAGTTATTGCACCTCTACAGAAGTCCTGGTCGAAGTGCAGTTTTCAAGAGTTTTCCATAATACAGCCGGAAGTTAGAAGCACGTGGATTTGTTAGCATTTTATCTCGTACAACAAATTTTGATCTTTTAACCAGTTACAGAAATCATGCTGGGCAAAATTTTGATTGAAGGAAAGACAAAGATTGTTTACGAACTTCCAGTCTCCAAATGAAGTGTTACTTCAGTCAAAAGACCGCATCACTGCTGGGGATGGAGCAAGGGCCCATGACATGGAAGGCAAAGCTGCCATCTCTACAGCAACAACATGTGCTATTTTTGAACTCCTAAATAATGCAGGTGTGAAAACTCATTTTGTGAAGCGTCACTCAGACACTGCATTTGTAGCCCTTAGGTGTGACATGATACCAATTGAATGGGTGACAAGGAGAATTGCCACTGGATCTTTTCTTAAGCGTAATCCTGGTGTACATGAAGGCTACCGGTTTTGCCCACCCAAAAACTGTTATTGCACCTCTACAAAAGTCCTGGTCGAAGTGCAGTTTTCAAGAGTTTTCCTTAATACAGCCGGAAGTTAGAAGCACGTGGATTTGTTAGCATTTTATCTCGTACAACAAATTTTGATCTTTTAACCAGTTACAGAAATCATGCTGGGAAAAATTTTGATTGAAGGAAAGACAAAGATTGTTTACGAACTTCCAGAGTCTCCAAATGAAGTGTTATTTCAGTCAAAAGACCGCATCACTGCTGTGGATGGAGGAAGGGCCCATGACATGGAAGGCAAAGCTGCCATCTCTACAGCAACAACATGTGCTATTTTTGAACTCCTAAATAATGCAGGTGTGAAAACTCATTTTGTGAAGCGTCACTCAGACACTGCATTTGTAGCCCTTAGGTGTGACATGATACCAATTGAATGGGTGACAAGGAGAATTGCCACTGGATCTTTTCTTAAGCGTAATCCTGGTGTACATGAAGGCTACCGGTTTTGCCCACCCAAAAACTGTTATTGCACCTCTACAAAAGTCCTGGTCGAAGTGCAGTTTTCAAGAGTTTTCCTTAATACAGCCGGAAGTTAGAAGCACGTGGATTTGTTAGCATTTTATCTCGTACAACAAATTTTGATCTTTTAACCAGTTACAGAAATCATGCTGGGAAAAATTTTGATTGAAGGAAAGACAAAGATTGTTTACGAACTTCCAGAGTCTCCAAATGAAGTGTTATTTCAGTCAAAAGACCGCATCACTGCTGTGGATGGAGGAAGGGCCCATGACATGGAAGGCAAAGCTGCCATCTCTACAGCAACAACATGTGCTATTTTTGAACTCCTAAATAATGCAGGTGTGAAAACTCATTTTGTGAAGCGTCACTCAGACACTGCATTTGTAGCCCTTAGGTGTGACATGATACCAATTGAATGGGTGACAAGGAGAATTGCCACTGGATCTTTTCTTAAGCGTAATCCTGGTGTACATGAAGGCTACCGGTTTTGCCCACCCAAAAACAGTTATTGCACCTCTACAAAAGTTCTGGTCGAAGTGCAGTTTTCAAGAGTTTCCTTAATACAAAGATTGTTTACGAACTTCCAGAGTCTCCAAATAAAGTGTTATTTCAGTCAAAAGACCGCATCACTCCTGGGGATGGAGCAAGGGCCCATGACATGGAAGGCAAAGCTGCCATCTCTACAGCAACAACATGTGCTATTTTTGAACTCCTAAATAATGCAGGTGTGAAAACTCATTTTGTGAAGCGTCACTCAGACACTGCATTTGTAGCCCTTAGGTGTGACACGATACCAATTGAATGGGTGAGAAGGAGAATTGCCACTGGATCTTTTCTTAAGCGTAATCCTGGTGTACATGAAGGCTACCGGTTTTGCCCACCCAAAAACAGTTATTGCACCTCTACAGAAGTCCTGGTCGAAGTGCAGTTTTCAAGAGTTTTCCATAATACAGCCGGAAGTTAGAAGCACGTGGATTTGTTAGCATTTTATCTCGTACAACAAATTTTGATCTTTTAACCAGTTACAGAAATCATGCTGGGAAAAATTTTGATTGAAGGAAAGACAAAGATTGTTTACGAACTTCCAGAGTCTCCAAATGAAGTGTTATTTCAGTCAAAAGACCGCATCACTGCTGGGGATGGAGCAAGGGCCCATGACATGGAAGGCAAAGCTGCCATCTCTACAGCAACAACATGTGCTATTTTTGAACTCCTAAATAATGCAGGTGTGAAAACTCATTTTGTGAAGCGTCACTCAGACACTGCATTTGTAGCCCTTAGGTGTGACATGATACCAATTGAATGGGTGACAAGGAGAATTGCCACTGGATCTTTTCTTAAGCGTAATCCTGGTGTACATGAAGGCTACCGGTTTTGCCAACCCAAAAACAGTTATTGCACCTCTACAGAAGTCCTGGTCGAAGTGCAGTTTTCAAGAGTTTTCCATAATACAGCCGGAAGTTAGAAGCACGTGGATTTGTTAGCATTTTATCTCGTACAACAAATTTTGATCTTTTAACCAGTTACAGAAATCATGCTGGGCAAAATTTTGATTGAAGGAAAGACAAAGATTGTTTACGAACTTCCAGAGTCTCCAAATGAAGTGTTATTTCAGTCAAAAGACCGCATCACTGCTGTGGATGGAGCAAGGGCCCATGACATGGAAGGCAAAGCTGCCATCTCTACAGCAACAACATGTGCTATTTTTGAACTCCTAAATAATGCAGGTGTGAAAACTCATTTTGTGAAGCGTCACTCAGACACTGCATTTGTAGCCCTTAGGTGTGACATGATACCAATTGAATGGGTGACAAGGAGAATTGCCACTGGATCTTTTCTTAAGCGTAATCCTGGTGTACATGAAGGCTACCGGTTTTGCCCACCCAAAAACAGTTATTGCACCTCTACAGAAGTCCTGGTCGAAGTGCAGTTTTCAAGAGTTTTCCATAATACAGCCGGAAGTTAGAAGCACGTGGATTTGTTAGCATTTTATCTCGTACAACAAATTTTGATCTTTTAACCAGTTACAGAAATCATGCTGGGAAAAATTTTGATTGAAGGAAAGACAAAGATTGTTTACGAACTTCCAGAGTCTCCAAATGAAGTGTTTTTTCAGTCAAAAGACCGCATCACTGCTGTGGATGGAGGAAGGGCCCATGACATGGAAGGCAAAGCTGCCATCTCTACAGCAACAACATGTGCTATTTTTGAACTCCTAAATAATGCAGGTGTGAAAACTCATTTTGTGAAGCGTCACTCAGACACTGCATTTGTAGCCCTTAGGTGTGACATGATACCAATTGAATGGGTGACAAGGAGAATTGCCACTGGATCTTTTCTTAAGCGTAATCCTGGTGTACATGAAGGCTACCGGTTTTGCCCACCCAAAAACAGTTATTGCACCTCTACAAAAGTTCTGGTCGAAGTGCAGTTTTCAAGAGTTTCCTTAATACAAAGATTGTTTACGAACTTCCAGAGTCTCCAAATAAAGTGTTATTTCAGTCAAAAGACCGCATCACTCCTGGGGATGGAGCAAGGGCCCATGACATGGAAGGCAAAGCTGCCATCTCTACAGCAACAACATGTGCTATTTTTGAACTCCTAAATAATGCAGGTGTGAAAACTCATTTTGTGAAGCGTCACTCAGACACTGCATTTGTAGCCCTTAGGTGTGACACGATACCAATTGAATGGGTGAGAAGGAGAATTGCCACTGGATCTTTTCTTAAGCGTAATCCTGGTGTACATGAAGGCTACCGGTTTTGCCCACCCAAAAACTGTTATTGCACCTCTACAGAAGTCCTGGTCGAAGTGCAGTTTTCAAGAGTTTTCCATAATACAGCCGGAAGTTAGAAGCACGTGGATTTGTTAGCATTTTATCTCGTACAACAAATTTTGATCTTTTAACCAGTTACAGAAATCATGCTGGGCAAAATTTTGATTGAAGGAAAGACAAAGATTGTTTACGAACTTCCAGAGTCTCCAAATGAAGTGTTATTTCAGTCAAAAGACCGCATCACTGCTGGGGATGGAGCAAGGGCCCATGACATGGAAGGCAAAGCTGCCATCTCTACAGCAACAACATGTGCTATTTTTGAACTCCTAAATAATGCAGGTGTGAAAACTCATTTTGTGAAGCGTCACTCAGACACTGCATTTGTAGCCCTTAGGTGTGACATGATACCAATTGAATGGGTGACAAGGAGAATTGCCACTGGATCTTTTCTTAAGCGTAATCCTGGTGTACATGAAGGCTACCGGTTTTGCCAACCCAAAAACAGTTATTGCACCTCTACAGAAGTCCTGGTCGAAGTGCAGTTTTCAAGAGTTTTCCATAATACAGCCGGAAGTTAGAAGCACGTGGATTTGTTAGCATTTTATCTCGTACAACAAATTTTGATCTTTTAACCAGTTACAGAAATCATGCTGGGCAAAATTTTGATTGAAGGAAAGACAAAGATTGTTTACGAACTTCCAGTCTCCAAATGAAGTGTTACTTCAGTCAAAAGACCGCATCACTGCTGGGGATGGAGCAAGGGCCCATGACATGGAAGGCAAAGCTGCCATCTCTACAGCAACAACATGTGCTATTTTTGAACTCCTAAATAATGCAGGTGTGAAAACTCATTTTGTGAAGCGTCACTCAGACATTGCATTTGTAGCCCTTAGGTGTGACATGATACCAATTGAATGGGTGACAAGGAGAATTGCCACTGGATCTTTTCTTAAGCGTAATCCTGGTGTACATGAAGGCTACCGGTTTTGCCCACCCAAAAACTGTTATTGCACCTCTACAAAAGTCCTGATCGAAGTGCAGTTTTCAAGAGTTTTCCTTAATACAGCCGGAAGTTAGAAGCACGTGGATTTGTTAGCATTTTATCTCGTACAACAAATTTTGATCTTTTAACCAGTTACAGAAATCATGCTGGGAAAAATTTTGATTGAAGGAAAGACAAAGATTGTTTACGAACTTCCAGAGTCTCCAAATGAAGTGTTATTTCAGTCAAAAGACCGCATCACTGCTGTGGATGGAGCAAGGGCCCATGACATGGAAGGCAAAGCTGCCATCTCTACAGCAACAACATGTGCTATTTTTGAACTCCTAAATAATGCAGGTGTGAAAACTCATTTTGTGAAGCGTCACTCAGACACTGCATTTGTAGCCCTTAGGTGTGACATGATACCAATTGAATGGGTGACAAGGAGAATTGCCACTGGATCTTTTCTTAAGCGTAATCCTGGTGTACATGAAGGCTACCGGTTTTGCCCACCCAAAAACAGTTATTGCACCTCTACAGAAGTCCTGGTCGAAGTGCAGTTTTCAAGAGTTTTCCTTAATACAGCCGGAAGTTAGAAGCACGTGGATTTGTTAGCATTTTATCTCGTACAACAAATTTTGATCTTTTAACCAGTTACAGAAATCATGCTGGGAAAAATTTTGATTGAAGGAAAGACAAAAATTGTTTACGAACTTCCAGAGTCTCCAAATGAAGTGTTATTTCAGTCAAAAGACCACATCACTGCTGGGGATGGAGCAAGGGCCCATGACATGGAAGGCAAAGCTGCCATCTCTACAGCAACAACATGTGCTATTTTTGAACTCCTAAATAATGCAGGTGTGAAAACTCATTTTGTGAAGCGTCACTCAGACACTGCATTTGTAGCCCTTAGGTGTGACATGATACCAATTGAATGGGTGACAAGGAGAATTGCCACTGGATCTTTTCTTAAGCGTAATCCTGGTGTACATGAAGGCTACCGGTTTTGCCCACCCAAAAACAGTTATTGCACCTCTACAAAAGTTCTGGTCGAAGTGCAGTTTTCAAGAGTTTCCTTAATACAAAGATTGTTTACGAACTTCCAGAGTCTCCAAATAAAGTGTTATTTCAGTCAAAAGACCGCATCACTCCTGGGGATGGAGCAAGGGCCCATGACATGGAAGGCAAAGCTGCCATCTCTACAGCAACAACATGTGCTATTTTTGAACTCCTAAATAATGCAGGTGTGAAAACTCATTTTGTGAAGCGTCACTCAGACACTGCATTTGTAGCCCTTAGGTGTGACACGATACCAATTGAATGGGTGAGAAGGAGAATTGCCACTGGATCTTTTCTTAAGCGTAATCCTGGTGTACATGAAGGCTACCGGTTTTGCCCACCCAAAAACTGTTATTGCACCTCTACAGAAGTCCTGGTCGAAGTGCAGTTTTCAAGAGTTTTCCATAATACAGCCGGAAGTTAGAAGCACGTGGATTTGTTAGCATTTTATCTCGTACAACAAATTTTGATCTTTTAACCAGTTACAGAAATCATGCTGGGCAAAATTTTGATTGAAGGAAAGACAAAGATTGTTTACGAACTTCCAGAGTCTCCAAATGAAGTGTTATTTCAGTCAAAAGACCGCATCACTGCTGGGGATGGAGCAAGGGCCCATGACATGGAAGGCAAAGCTGCCATCTCTACAGCAACAACATGTGCTATTTTTGAACTCCTAAATAATGCAGGTGTGAAAACTCATTTTGTGAAGCGTCACTCAGACACTGCATTTGTAGCCCTTAGGTGTGACATGATACCAATTGAATGGGTGACAAGGAGAATTGCCACTGGATCTTTTCTTAAGCGTAATCCTGGTGTACATGAAGGCTACCGGTTTTGCCAACCCAAAAACAGTTATTGCACCTCTACAGAAGTCCTGGTCGAAGTGCAGTTTTCAAGAGTTTTCCATAATACAGCCGGAAGTTAGAAGCACGTGGATTTGTTAGCATTTTATCTCGTACAACAAATTTTGATCTTTTAACCAGTTACAGAAATCATGCTGGGCAAAATTTTGATTGAAGGAAAGACAAAGATTGTTTACGAACTTCCAGTCTCCAAATGAAGTGTTACTTCAGTCAAAAGACCGCATCACTGCTGGGGATGGAGCAAGGGCCCATGACATGGAAGGCAAAGCTGCCATCTCTACAGCAACAACATGTGCTATTTTTGAACTCCTAAATAATGCAGGTGTGAAAACTCATTTTGTGAAGCGTCACTCAGACATTGCATTTGTAGCCCTTAGGTGTGACATGATACCAATTGAATGGGTGACAAGGAGAATTGCCACTGGATCTTTTCTTAAGCGTAATCCTGGTGTACATGAAGGCTACCGGTTTTGCCCACCCAAAAACTGTTATTGCACCTCTACAAAAGTCCTGATCGAAGTGCAGTTTTCAAGAGTTTTCCTTAATACAGCCGGAAGTTAGAAGCACGTGGATTTGTTAGCATTTTATCTCGTACAACAAATTTTGATCTTTTAACCAGTTACAGAAATCATGCTGGGAAAAATTTTGATTGAAGGAAAGACAAAGATTGTTTACGAACTTCCAGAGTCTCCAAATGAAGTGTTATTTCAGTCAAAAGACCGCATCACTGCTGTGGATGGAGCAAGGGCCCATGACATGGAAGGCAAAGCTGCCATCTCTACAGCAACAACATGTGCTATTTTTGAACTCCTAAATAATGCAGGTGTGAAAACTCATTTTGTGAAGCGTCACTCAGACACTGCATTTGTAGCCCTTAGGTGTGACATGATACCAATTGAATGGGTGACAAGGAGAATTGCCACTGGATCTTTTCTTAAGCGTAATCCTGGTGTACATGAAGGCTACCGGTTTTGCCCACCCAAAAACAGTTATTGCACCTCTACAGAAGTCCTGGTCGAAGTGCAGTTTTCAAGAGTTTTCCTTAATACAGCCGGAAGTTAGAAGCACGTGGATTTGTTAGCATTTTATCTCGTACAACAAATTTTGATCTTTTAACCAGTTACAGAAATCATGCTGGGAAAAATTTTGATTGAAGGAAAGACAAAGATTGTTTACGAACTTCCAGAGTCTCCAAATGAAGTGTTATTTCAGTCAAAAGACCACATCACTGCTGGGGATGGAGCAAGGGCCCATGACATGGAAGGCAAAGCTGCCATCTCTACAGCAACAACATGTGCTATTTTTGAACTCCTAAATAATGCAGGTGTGAAAACTCATTTTGTGAAGCGTCACTCAGACACTGCATTTGTAGCCCTTAGGTGTGACATGATACCAATTGAATGGGTGACAAGGAGAATTGCCACTGGATCTTTTCTTAAGCGTAATCCTGGTGTACATGAAGGCTACCGGTTTTGCCCACCCAAAAACAGTTATTGCACCTCTACAAAAGTTCTGGTCGAAGTGCAGTTTTCAAGAGTTTTCCTTAATACAAAGATTGTTTACGAACTTCCAGAGTCTCCAAATGAAGTGTTATTTCAGTCAAAAGACCGCATCACTGCTGTGGATGGAGCAAGGGCCCATGACATGGAAGGCAAAGCTGCCATCTCTACAGCAACAACATGTGCTATTTTTGAACTCCTAAATAATGCAGGTGTGAAAACTCATTTTGTGAAGCGTCACTCAGACACTGCATTTGTAGCCCTTAGGTGTGACATGATACCAATTGAATGGGTGACAAGGAGAATTGCCACTGGATCTTTTCTTAAGCGTAATCCTGGTGTACATGAAGGCTACCGGTTTTGCCCACCCAAAAACAGTTATTGCACCTCTACAGAAGTCCTGGTCTTTGTGGGGGTGGACTTGAGGATGCTATTAACAAGATATATTTGTCCAAAGACCTGCTTGTAGAGATTGGACCAAGACTCAACTTTTCTAGACACTTTTCCACAAACTGTGTATCCATATGCAATATATGAGAAATAAAACAGTTATTGCACCTCTACAGAAGTCCTGGTCGAAGTGCAGTTTTCAAGAGTTTTCCATAATACAGCCGGAAGTTAGAAGCACGTGGATTTGTTAGCATTTTATCTCGTACAACAAATTTTGATCTTTTAACCAGTTACAGAAATCATGCTGGGCAAAATTTTGATTGAAGGAAAGACAAAGATTGTTTACGAACTTCCAGTCTCCAAATGAAGTGTTACTTCAGTCAAAAGACCGCATCACTGCTGGGGATGGAGCAAGGGCCCATGACATGGAAGGCAAAGCTGCCATCTCTACAGCAACAACATGTGCTATTTTTGAACTCCTAAATAATGCAGGTGTGAAAACTCATTTTGTGAAGCGTCACTCAGACACTGCATTTGTAGCCCTTAGGTGTGACATGATACCAATTGAATGGGTGACAAGGAGAATTGCCACTGGATCTTTTCTTAAGCGTAATCCTGGTGTACATGAAGGCTACCGGTTTTGCCCACCCAAAAACAGTTATTGCACCTCTACAGAAGTACTGGTCGAAGTGCAGTTTTCAAGAGTTTTCCATAATACAGCCGGAAGTTAGAAGCACGTGGATTTGTTAGCATTTTAACTAGTACAACAAATTTTGATCTTTTAACCAGTTACAGAAATCATGCTGGGCAAAATTTTGATTGAAGGAAAGACAAAGATTGTTTACGAACTTCCAGAGTCTCCAAATGAAGTGTTATTTCAGTCAAAAGACCGCATCACTGCTGGGGATGGAGCAAGGGCCCATGACATGGAAGGCAAAGCTGCCATCTCTACAGCAACAACATGTGCTATTTTTGAACTCCTAAATAATGCAGGTGTGAAAACTCATTTTGTGAAGCGTCACTCAGACATTGCATTTGTAGCCCTTAGGTGTGACATGATACCAATTGAATGGGTGACAAGGAGAATTGCCACTGGATCTTTTCTTAAGCGTAATCCTGGTGTACATGAAGGCTACCGGTTTTGCCCACCCAAAAACAGTTATTGCACCTCTACAGAAGTCCTGGTCTTAGTGGTGGTGGCCTTGAGGATGCTATTAACAAGATATATTTGTCCAAACACCTGCTTGTAGAGATTGGACCAAGACTCAAATTTTCTACACACTTTTCCACAAACTGTGTATCCATATGCCATATACACATGACCCTCGTTTAGTTTGTGATCCTAAGTTTGTAGTTGACATGAGGACATGACCGAACATAATATCGCTGTTACATTCTTGCATAAAACAGTGAGTGATGTAATAATGTTATGTAGCATAGCTGTCATATAACATTAGTATAAGCCATAAGTATATAATGTTTGTATATAGACATTTATCAGGATAGATAACTAATGTTCTACAGTAATTATTTCCCATCAACAAGAGATACATTCACGAAAGTACATAGATATATTGCATACACTAAGATAATAGATTTTGTTTGCAAAGATGAAAGCAAGTCTTTAAAGGAAATTCTGAAAACTATTATCTCACCTAATAGGCAGCGGCCGAGTTGATTAAATAAGAAGTATTCTTTAGTTAAAGCCTGCACATTTAAATATTAGAAGGTAAAAACGACTAACACATTTTACACAACGTTTCACTAAAGGAAATGCACCACTCTTACACTTAGAAAATAGCTAAAATATATAACAATGAAAAAATATATCTAGCTCAGGCCTCCAATCCCTTTTGTGAATAAGTCACTATGACGTATGATTGTGACGTGATGAGGAAAGAAGTTAAACAAACCAATAGATTAAAAGGAAATAGAAAAAAAACGAGATAAAATGTCCAGATGAATTAAAATTATATAGTGGTCATTATCATCATAAAATAGATGGGTTGCACATCCCTAATGTCCACTTACAGAAAATGCTAGAGTAGAGAGAATAATAGAACTTCTCCTTATACGCATTGCTTACAATCGTAGAGTTAAATTACATGATCTTCACTCATTTCAGACAGTTTTATTGATGGGAGAAAATGATACAGACCTTCCACACTAACTCGTTCAGAAAATTTAACTTTATGAATACAGAAATATAAACGAATGGTGAATAAATGAGCTGCAAATTAAGAAAAGATTAGTTTTAATAATTAGCTGGGGAAACCACGATACTGACCTTTGCTGACAATTACTGGGTTATAAAATCCAGACTCCCCAAAAAAGTCAAAAAGCTTATTATTTTATACAGTCAAAAATTATTTCTACAGGAGATAAATGTAGGAGATGCTAGAATGAGATGTCCAAGGCAATCTATTTTTGGTTTCTCTAAATTACGCTTGTTTGAACTTTCAGACCTTCGTTGCCCGGATTTCCCCTACCCTGAGTGACTCTTTTCATATCCGTCTCTAGAGTTCATCTGCGGAGGTCATGATCTTGTCTTGCTAACTTATACATTATTAGGTCCACTTGAAGGGGAGACAAGTTAGTTCAGAGATGACATAACCGAGAGAGTTGGAAAACCCAAGGCTGAATTTAATTAGAATGTCAGAGGTTAGAATGCTACAAGTTTAAATCACATCTCTTATAAAGTTTAAATTAATAAAGTTAGAACTATTATAAATAAATTAATATTATTAAAGCTTAAATTATTTTTATGGGTTACGATATCTCTGTCTTTAATAAGTGTAATAAAATCGTGAGAACGTGAGCCAATACACCACAATGAGTAATGAATCCATCTAAAGACTGTTTTGTACAATGACTTTACCATCACACACACACACACTGGTGTGTTCTCAGACTTTAGAAATAAAAAATAATTTGATTGAAATCTCAATTCAATGTACTAAAACTAAAATGTTTGTTTTCTCTTTCTAAATTTTCATTGATAAATATTTGGGGAAATATATAATAAATTTATAACACCTATGGGTACCTGTCTCTCGTTATGATTATTATTAATTTATTAATGCCACAGTTATATTGATATCATACACAGTTGCTATCTCCTCAGTCAGTCTCACACTCAGTTGCTGGTAATTATTCCAACTTACCGTCTTCCTTAAATGGCATCAGAGTTCCCAGGAAAAATTAACCACTGACAATTAAAGGACAAAACAATTAACAACACAATACGGGATATCTACAGTATGGCGCAGTTATCAAAGACTAATATTACATTTACTCTCGTGGTGTTACTAATAGTAGCATTTGTCTTGACCTAGTTCACTGAGAAAATTCTGCATTGGTTGAAGAGCCAATGTATCTGATCCTTTCACGACAGCAAAACACCACCAGGAAATGCTTCAACTTCGGTACTTGTCACAGCTCCCTTCTCAGTTATTTTTTAATATAGCAGTCTTCGCTGGTAGCACCCATAAACAGTAATTCAGTCTTGATATGGTCTGAATCCCCTTAACAGAAATTCAGTCTTGATGGCTTGAAGCCCTCAAACAGAAATTCATCATGATATGGTTTAAAGCCCCAAAACAGTAATTCAGTATTGATAGGGCTTGAAGCTCTCAAACAGAAATTCAATCTTGATAAACTTGAAGCCCCAAAACAGTAGTTCAGTCTGAAAGTCCCCCATATTGCAATTCATTTCCGATTTGACATTTGTCACTGGTAGACAATCACACACAAAATAGTTCAGTCTCGACTTGGTATGAAGTACCCCCCTCAAAAAAAATGGTAGTTCAGTCTTGATATAGCATTCTTTATTGGTAGCACCCAAACAGTATTTCAGTCTTGATATGACATTCTTCACTGGTAGCACCAAAACAGTATTTCAGTCTTGATGTGCTTGGTCGGGTCACTTTGACATTTAACATTTGTATAACAATTAAGTTTAGAAATAGGGATAGGCAAATTTACTCTGCCTCAGCATGGCTTGGCGCCTGACGTAGACCCGGACCAATGAAATATAGGCGTGATGATTGTGATGGGTCTTTCCTTCCGGCTTGGTCATCTACACACAATGTTTAGGTGATGGATGAGCGAGCAGCCATTCCGTTAGCTGCGTTCTGTAACTGTTTGCAGGCTGGAGATAGAACAATGATGTTCCTCCTTTTATACATTCTGTATCCTTGTGCCACTGAATAGTGTCACTCGCAGTCATTGTGCCACTAAACAGTGTCACTAGTAATCAGACGGTTTAAGAGAGACGATGAAAAGCGGGACAACACGCTTACTGTCATACAAATCTTAAGTACTATTTCTCAATACAGACAACATTTTAAGTACTATTTGAAAATACAGACAACATTTTAAGTACTATTTGAAAATACAGACAACAATGTTAAGTACTATTTGTAAATACAGACATGTTAAGTACTATTTGTAAATACAGACAACATGTTAAGTACTATTTGTAAATACAGACAGCATGTTAAGTACTATTTGTAAATAGAGACAATATGTTAAGTACTATTTGTAAATACAGACATGTTAAGTACTAAATGTAAATAGAGACAACATGTTAAGTACTGTTTGTCAATATGGACAACATGTTAAGTTCTATTTGTCAATACGGACAACATGTTAAGTACTATTTGAAAATACAGACAACAATGTTAAGTACTGTTTGTCAATACAGACAACATGTTAAGTACTAAATGTAAATAGAGACAACATGTTAAGTACTATTTGTAAATACAGACAGCATGTTAAGTACTATTTGTAAATACAGACATGTTAAGTACTAAATGTAAATAGAGACAACATGTTAAGTACTGTTTGTCAATATGGACAACATGTTAAGTTCTATTTGTCAATACGGACAACATGTTAAGTACTATTTGTAAATACAGACATGTTAAGTACTATTTGTAAATACAGACAACATGTTAAGTACTATTTGTAAATAGAGACAATATGTTAACTATAAGTATTTAAATAAGCTGTGTATAAAGATATATTAGTTTTAATAACAACAACAGGCTAGAGAAACCACGACTATGAACCTTCTGCTGGCATGAATCTGAATGATAAAACCAGTGAAAATGATCCACAAACGGGTCTTCAGACTTATAGTTATTTTGTCTGGAACGTTTTCCTATAGGCGGTAACTGTAGCCTCTCCAGGAGACGCTCAGTGTGTGTCAGAAAGCAATCTAATTTTGGTTTTCCCCAACGCACCTATTTATGCGTTATACCAGAGGTTGACAACAATTCGTTTATTCTCTTGACATGTCCAGTCTCCAGTCTGAGTGGACGCTGGTCAAGGGACAAGAATGTACTCACTCCGACAGAGACACACAGTGGTTTTCTTGAATCTTAATTTCAATTAATATTGCACACTCATGACTTGGTTTCATACCGAAATAGAATATAAAAATGTAAATCAATAGAAAACAAATAGATTGTGCATAGCTCCTCTAAGTAGGACAGTCAGACTAAGAATTGCATAACTAACAAGTTGTAGAGCTTGTAGCTACCCTTAAATAAAGTGTCGTGGTCTATAGAGTTTGGACCAAAAAAAGTTACAACTTTTATTATTAATTTAAATTATTATTATTAAATTTGAAATATTTCGAAATAAGATAATTATATCAGTTAATTAATTAATAAAAGCGTGAAAAGTGGATAGACACGTCACAATCATCTAATTATCTTTGACATTATTCAATGCCTTCATCGTTTGCCACCGCATTAATTAAATCCTCGTCTTTGTGTTTCTCGCTTGCTGCTCGTTTTCATTCAGTCTGCTGATCACCTTTCTTATTTGCCGTAAGTTAATTATCACACATTTTATCACGTATATATTTCAGGAACTCACCTCTTCCAACCTTTGATTATGATGACTTTGAATGGTTAGGTTTCATGTTGCACAGTGAAGTATTAATATTATTAGTTTTGCAATACGTAGTGATTTACGACTATTTTATGGTAACAATCATATAAGTGAATGTATGAGAATTTGGAATGTTTAAAATTTACTTACAGATACCTTCAGGGCAAACTAGTTAACAAGACGGATGACGTAACTATTGCAATGTGTCAACAAGACGGATGACTTAAATATTGCAATGTGTCAACAAGACGGATGACGTAAATATTGCAATGTGTCAACAAAGACGGATGACTTAAATATTGCAATGTGTCAACAAGACGGATGACGTAAATATTGCAATGTGTCAACAAAGACGGATGACGTAAATATTGAAATGTGTCAACAAGACGGATGACGTAAATATTGCAACGTGTCTCCAAATCGATGTATTACAAAGTATTGGCAGCTATCTAGGGTTATTATTTATTTTAGTGGGTTGTTGAACGTTTAATGTTTAGTGGGTTTTTTTGTCTTCTGGGATTTCATTAATTCGTACTCGGGTTTTTCCATTTAGTACATGATTTATTATGCTCGGTAAATATCCAAACCATGCAAATTGTGATGGTGAAAGTGTTAGGTTGATTGTTTTCAAACAGGCTGTAAAAGTGATTGTTCTTGAATATGCTACTAAGGTGACTGTAGCCATTTAGATTGCTGAGATGACTGTTCTGAAATAATACCGAAGAATTGACTATTCTCTGAATAGGTTGCTGAGTTGAATTTTCTTGGCTAGGCTGGATACAGACAGGAGCAACCAAGCCATTCAAATTCTACCTAGATTGCAAAGTCATGCCGTGATAATATGTAATATCGTTTATTTTAACCCCATTTACTCTCATTATGCTGTTATGTCGTATCAAACAGAATGGCTATCAGACTGTTCTTTTTATAGTTTGATAAAATTGAAGCTCAGCAGCGATGAGAGTATAATAATATCTTTATTGGTTTCTAAAATAACACCAAAATTATTCTAGATAAAGGAGTTACATGTAATTGTCTAGCACTAGAGAAGTTAATTTCCTAAATTTATAGAAAACATAATGAAATTAAGAAAACTGCCTTGGAGAAGAGAAAAAAATTCTCCATAAGACCTCCCACCAAACACTTTAACCTAAATAAATAAATATGGAGAAGGGAGCAGTCGAATGCATTTAATGACAAACTGACGGACTGTGAAAGAAACAAGACTTTTGCATTTCGTTTTGATAATGCATTAATTCCTATTTCTTGTCTGACAAACATTTCGAGTGCAAACTTAAACTAACTACCGAGGGAGAAAAAATGTCATGGACCAAATCTATGTGTCAGCGACACACAGTGGTTTTCTTGAATCTTAATTTAAATTAATATTGCACACTCTTGACTTGGTTTCATGGCCGAGGAAGAAAATAAAATGTAAATCAACAGCGAACAAAGTAGAGAAAAAGTTCAGTTGGTTCCAGCAGTGAACGCGGAGGACAGATTGTGTATCGCTCCACTAAGTAGGACAGATGTCGATTTCACCTGGAATATCCGGTTGATTATTGGTGTACACCTCACTAAGAATCTCGAACAGCTCCGAGTCGTGTTCTCTAAGGTGGTTGCGTACTTCCTCCTCACTGGTGCACTGGTGACCTTGACATCTGTACACAGTAACACACGTTCGGATCAAAATACAAAGGATTGTATCTCTTAACAGTTTCAGTGCTACACAATCTCGAAATGCAATAATTTTAAAATGTTCAATTGTTGTGCGAACAAGTTCTCACAAACACCTCGGTAACCTTATCACATGATCAAAGATAACAGAAAAGATCCTGTTGACCCTAAATTTGGCCTTATATAATAATAAACTATTGTGGTGGGTGATAAGCGTCTCACACACGCGCGCGCGCACACACACATACATACATACACACACACACATACACACACACAACACACACACACACACACACACACATCACCATACGTTTCACTGGGACTTGGTGGGTCAGAAATGCTGGGAGTATATATACAGGGAAAGAGCCATCTTGTAATCTACAAAGAAGCACAATGCCTTTTCACCGACGCAAAAAAATATAGACTCTGTGCACAGCAAGGGCAAGCCTTCTGTGACATGAAAAGTGTCTTTAAATCTCTATTCACTTAAAACAAATATTTCTTTGATTAATAGTATATATTATTTTTATTATTATTACATGGGGTTTAAGAAATGTGTTTGAACAAACTAGAGAAAAATAGATAGGAGGAAAGAATTGTCATCAAGTGAAGATCGTATGAATATAGATTCCGGCAGCACAAGTCACTGCTGTTCATCACTGGGGGGGGGGGGGAGGACGTTAAGTACTCGGGCTTCAAAACCACTCCTCAGTGACAATATGATTCATAAATTCATTGTTGAACTGAAATAGACTGGTTATGGGGTGGGGGTTGCGGTAGTAGTACTTGTTCAGTCGTATTATTTTGTATCTTGAAAATTATTTTTCTTTTATTTTTCCTAATATGAAATTTTGTTCTTTATCCCTTAATTCTTTGGGAAAGACTGTCAATTGGGATTGGCTGTGGGCGAGCCCTACATGGATGGATGAGTGTCAATAAATTAAGAGGGAAAGATAACGTTGCAGATCCTAAAGGGCAACGTCAGCTAATTTACTTTTTGGTGTATTGAACGTTAATTGTCCAATAAAACGTCAGCTAATTTACTTTTTGGTGTATTGAACGTTAATTGTCCAATAAAACGTCAGCTAATTTACTTTTTGGTGTATTGAACGTTAATTGTCCAATAAAACGTCAGCTAATTTACTTTTTGGTGTATTGAACGTTAATTGTCCAATAAAACGTCAGCTAATTTACTTGTTGCTGTATTAATTGTCCAATAAAACTTTAAGTGGTATGGTTCAAAATAGTGGCTGGAAAAGCAAGTTAGGCTATGGGGCTTTTATCAGTATTAAATCTAACGTTCATAATTAACACGGTCATTAAAATAACCTCACGTGTGACACTAAAGATATGTATATGTATATATATAGAGATAGAGAGAGACAGACAAAAACCAATACTAAAAATAAATAATAATTTGCCACTAATGATAACTTTAAAACTTCAGTTTTGTAAGAGAGGAGTGCTATTTATGTTCACTGAAGAAATCCTTTATATAAATCTAAATGTGCTATTTATGTCAATTTCGAAAAGACAGTTATATATTATAATTGGTATTAGTTACCTTAACTTTTAAAAACCTACACTTATGCACAGTAAACAGTGCTAGTTATTTTAACTTCACAAGACAGTTAAGTATATTAAAATAAAGTGCTATTTATGTCAGTTTAAAAAAGACAATGAAATGCAACAAGCTGTGCCATCTATGTTAACTTTAAAAAAAGACAGTTTTCTAAAGCAAACAGCACTATGTATCATCTGCTAAAATCAAATAAAGTAAACAAATTATTTATGTCAACTTCGAAATGACAGTTAAATACAGGTAATATTGCTATTTTATTTATGTCATCTTCGAAAAGATAGTTAAGTATGGTATAAATTAGATGATGATTATGTCAACTTCAAAAATGTCAATTAACTACGGTAAAACAGGGTTGTTTCAGTCTCCTTCCAAAACACAGGTAAGTACACTAAAACATTGCTATTTATGTCAACCAAAAAGGCAACAAATTCAACAAACTGTGCTATTTATGCCAATTTCAGAATGTTATGTACAGTAAACATTGCTATATATATGTCAACTTTAAAAAGATAGTTAAATACAGTAAACAGTGCTATTTATGCCAATTTCAGAAAGTTATGTACAGTAAAAATTGCTATATATGTCAACTTTAAAAAGGCAGTTAAATACAGTAAACAGTGCTATGTATGTCAACTTTAAGACAGTTAAATACAGTAAACAGTGCTATTTATGTCAACTTCATGTTACTTCATATGAGAGTTTCATCCAGTGAGTAAACCGTGCTACTTATTTCAAATTGAAAAAGGCAGTTTCGTACGGTCAACAGAGCTGTTATTTTTAAATGTGAATTTTAATTAACTTTTACCTATGAGTTACAAACAATAAACAGTATGCTAACTTGACAGTGCAAGTTATGTATAGTAAACATTGCTAGTTGTATGATCTTAATAGGAGGTCCATACATTCAAACAATAAACAGTATGCTAATTTGACAGTGCAAGTTATGTATAGTAAACATTGCTAGTTGTATGATCTTAATAGGAGGTCCATGCATTTAAAAGTGCTCGGTATGTTAACTTTAAAACGCCAGTTACTTTGAGTATAATGTGTTATTATTTAAACATTAAAATGTGAATTAAAAAGAGTAAACCGATCTATTTATCTTAACTTTGAAAAGGCAATTATGTGTAGTAAAAGAGAACCATTTATGTGTAAACTAATACAATTTATTTAACTTTTAAAGAGGGGAAAATGTATGCTGATGGTGTTAACTTAATTTCAAATGTTAACTTTAGAAAGACAATTAAGGCGGCTTAAAGCCATGATATTTGTGCCACCTTTAACAATAATGTTACAGTGATATTTCTATAGCTAGTTTTTTGAACTTGGAAAGACTTTTATTCGCAATAGATTTATTGTTATAAGTGGTAACTTCAAGACGTAACCAGTAATAGCCGTTATAACTTCGGAAAGACTTTTATTTGCAATAGATCCATTGTTATTAGTGGAAACTTCAAGTTGACAGCTATTTATAATAGCTATTATAACTTCGGAAAACATTCATACGATAGACCTTTTGCTATTTAGTTGTAACTTCAAGATGACAGTTGCATACAAGTAGACTCAGTACTATTGCTTTAACTTTAATATGACAGTTATGTACGATAGAACCTGAGTTTCATGATGCAATAATGTCGATATAATCAAGCCACTTGTGTTAATTTCAATGGACAGTACTATACGTTAGAATTAGTGCTTTTTATATTGACTATGGACAGTACTATACGTTAGAATTAGTGTTTTTTATGTTGACTATGGACAGTACTATACATTAGAATTAGTGCTTTTTATATTGACTATGGACATTACTATGCATTAGAATTAGTGCTTTTTATATTGACTATGGACAGTACTATACATTAGAATTAGTGCTTTTTATATTGACTATGGACAGTACTATGCATTAGAATTAGTGCTTTTATATTGACTATGGACAGTACTATACATTAGAATTAGTGCTTTTTATATTGACTATGGACAGTACTATACATTAGAATTAGTGCTTTTTATATTGACTATGGACAGTACTATACATTAGAATTAGTGCTTTTTATGTTGACTATCTACAAGAACACACTTACATTTTAAATAACTCGACTTTTTAATGTTAACTTCAAAAGAACACTTGCTCGTTTAAAATGAATTGTATTTTTCTGTATAATAAGCTCTACTTACCTTTACTCCAAGAAAATAGGAACTATTTCTCTTAAGATGAACTGTTAAGTAAGTAACCATTACAAATTGGGTTGTAAATTAAAGAAGCAAAACAATTCAATTCATTAGCATTTCTCAATGATAATTGTAAATTGACAAAGTAAAACACAATTGTAAATTGACAAAGTAAAACACAATTGTAAATTGACAAAGTAAAACACAATTGTAAATTGACAAAGTAAAACACAATTGTAAATTGACAAAGTAAAAAACAGTTACGTACGAAATCATTCCTCCAGTGGTGGATTGTAAATTGACAAAGAAAAATACTCCAGTGCCTTCAGCGAAGTACTCCTCTTTGCTTGCCATGGAGTATGAGTCAGCTTCCCACAATTCATTGCTCTCGGCGTTTTCGTAGGCAGCATTCAACTGATGACATAAAATTTCACCAGTAAATAACGTTTCAAAGGCCTGGAGGACCTGCACAGATAACTTTAGTACCGAAAGATTTTTTTCATTCGTTATTTTAAAACTTTAATAACAAGCCAAATAAATTGGGGTCAACTCTTGGACTTCACATGGCGTCATTGATTTTATTCAATTTACTATGCATAATACAACACGTTGTCTGAAAATTTTGTGAAACACTGCAAGTAACAATCGTGAGGAATTACTGTGTCAAATGAGGACCAGCAGGGAAGGGAACTCCCGTAGTGATAACGAACCCTAGAACATGTGGAGAGTAATATCATTAGGCTATCCAGTCCGTTTTGGCTTTAGGGATTACAAACTTTTTGCGGACATATTTGAAGAGCAATTCATAAGAAATGAAATGCGATCTTTGACACAATTTGGGAACATCGCAACAAATCACGTTATGTGAAGTGAAACTGAGGGAAATTTTGGTGACGTTCTTCTTTACGATCACTTCTTTTCCCCACAGGGATTGCGTGGACACTTTTCATTTTCTTGATGTTCTCAGTTTCTGTAGAATTCCTGTGGGGCCTTCCTCCTTACTCTGTTATTCTAGGAGGGCGGTACTGTTCTTAAAAAAAAAAAATGTTGTGGAAGATTTATGGAAGTTATGAAAGTATTTTTCCAATTGTGTCATTGTTTACAGTTTACTTAAATGTTTTATTAGTGTTTCAATGATTGTATGCATTGTTTTTCCTAGGAAATTGGTGAAGTGAATGTTGTGTAAAATCATTTCGGGGATTTCTGGGCAAAGAGTGTGAAATGATGTAAATGTCAACGCTGTTTTGATTATATTCGCATGTTGTATATTTGATTGTTGATTTAATAAATTATTGTTAAATTTATTAACCTTCTTGCACATATATTTAAACCTTATGTTAGATTAATAGCAGGGGTGGGCTCATTAAATATAAATAAATACGGATTTGTAATACTCCTTTAGTAAGACGTGTTCACCTGCAGAATAATTATATGAGTGTAAAACGTATCTCGTAAATGTATAGGGTACAGTTTTATGACACCTTTATAATCCAAGTGAGAGATATGCTGGTCTTATTAGAGAATTATTAATAACTATAAATTAAGATTCTTGATTACTTGTAATTAGTTATGTGTTATTAATTAATAAATAATAATCATAACGAGTGAAGGGTGCCCAGAGATGTCACACATTCAAACAGTCACTTATTGCAGATTATCGGCCACATCCTGAACTGAGCAGGCTGCACCTTGGGGTGCATACAGTGGTACTTTCAGATATCTGTCTTAGAACGACTGATATATAATCGAACCTTTTATAGAGTGAGTTATCAATCTGTGAGGCACTTAAAAAAAAAAATTAGATACCGTTGGAGATATAATTATATAGTGGTGATCGTTGAAACACCAAACTCTGGCAAATTTACCTCGTTTCTTTCGTTGCTGTTTAGGCCGTATCGTTGCACGCTGTGAGCGAACTCATGCACAAGAATGTTGTCGTGGTGGTAGTAAGGGTCGAACTCTGTACACATGAAGTTGTCTTGTAGTACCACGGAGCGTGTGCCCGTCACGCCGGCAATGGTCTCATACTTCCGCCCGTCAAATGTGCACGTGGCTCTGCACTCCCCGTCACATCTATCTGTGCACACATAACATTTATTTTGCGTCAACGTCACATTTATCCGCGTACACGCAACAGTTTTATGGGGTCAACGTCACATCTACTTGCGTACGCGTAACACTTTTATGAGGTTAACGTTTTATCTATATCTATCTGCGTACACGTAACAGTTTCATGTGGTCAACGCCACGTCTGTATACGTAAACGTAACAGTTTTGTGCGTCAGTTTCACATCTATCTGTGTACAGGTAACAGTCTTTTGCGTCGACGTTACATCTGTCTGCGTACACATAACAGTTATACTCGTCAACATCACGTCTATCTTGTGTACACGTAACAGTCTTTTGCGTCGACTTTGCATGAACACGAAACAACTTCATAATTATACTCCATTCAGCATGGAATAGGACACGTCTTAAAACAAACAACAACAACACAAAGTCATTATACAACGCGCACACGATTGAAACTATTTAACTGCCAGTAACAGAACACAACATGTACAAGGTATAAACAATGAAAAGAAAATAATAATAATAAAACAGCACACATTAAAGTCATTGAACAACTTGCATAAGGTATAAGCAATGAAAAGAAAATAATAGTAAAATAGCATGCGTCTTTAAACAACTTACGCAAAATTCCAGCTGTTAAAGAAATAATAAGAAAATAACAGAAGTCATGACATAAATACAATGTTAACAAATTATTTTCTACTTGGAAGTGCGGAGTTAAATACTAGAGACATTCCTACAAGCAAACTTTCAGCTCTAGTTTAGTTGTTGATTTTCTGCTTTTTTATTCATTTAAAGGGTTAAATATTCGCCGTCAACGCTTGTCATCAGTTTGTTTCAGTATAGCGACGTAGGTCACTGACTACAAGATTCACTGTGGACTTGTTTCATTGTGAAAGCGCATGACATCACTAATTTTGTTCAGTGACTTGTCCAAGAGGAAAGCTAATTTAATTTTCATATAAAATTAGCTTTCTGACGTCGCTGATCACGTGATCCTTTTTGTTTATAATTTGATCGACGCGTTACAAGCTAACGTCAAAAATCTGTATTAAGAAATTGTTCATTTTCATAAAGCCTAGCTGAAAACAAGCTATGTGCATGGACAACCACAACAATAGACTGGTGATAGTTCTTGGGAATTTACTTGTGTGTGTGTGTGTGTGTGTGTGTGTGTGTGTGTGTGTGTGTGTGTGTGTGTGTGTGTGTGTTTGTGTGTGTGTGTGTGTGTGTGTGTGTGTGTGTGTAAATAACGACCTAAATAAGAATGCAATTCACTTGTATGTGTGAATATGGACCTAAATAAGAATGCATTTCACTCGTGTATGTGAATAGGGATCTAAAATAAGAATGCAGTAAAGCGGAAACAATTGCCGTGAGTATGCAATGGATGCAAATTAGCCAGACCAAAGGTTAAAGCAAGAAGATTATCAGTAAGAAATCGGTGATTGAAGATGAGTTCTCACTTCTGCAGGCGGGTGTGTCTGCCAACTGGTGGTACTCTGGAAATACGGTAAGCGTCTCCTGGCTAGTGAAGATGCCCACGCCAGACCCTTCATGGTCGGCGATGTTCTGGAAGATGTGGTTCGGAGAATGGCGAAGCATTTTACCTACAATCTGTGCTGCCTGAGCAGAAAAAAATAAATATGATGGCTACGACTACTGTTACTACAGTTACTACTAGACCAGACGTTAGCTATAAGATAACAAAATTTAAAAGTACACGATAAATGTACCGAGATTAAAATAATTTGGATAGAATCATATATATCAGGCAATGAAAAAGCTGATAAACAAGCAAAACTGGGCTTGCTCTAGATCGCGAATAGAAATACATCTCACCAACCTCTCAGGAAAATTTAGTATCTCTAAGAAAACAAATAAATAAAATTTGGCAAAGCCAGTACTCAGAACTAGCAACATTCAGACTTATAGATCGAAAGTCTTAATTTTGTGTATGTTCTCGGCCGTAATCTGACACGAAGTAAGTATCAATATGGTTTTCAGGTTCAATCACATGTTGCGAAGTGTTTTTTACAGAGTCCGCTAGCCCACTCTCTGTCCAATATTCTCATAATATAGACATGGATCCCCTAACAGTCCTACCGTATAAGAGTTCGAAGGGCGAAAAGTGTGGTACTTCGCACAACGCAAACAAAAGTGCCGGAAAATACAAATCCCAATCACATGGTCTTTCCACACACAGTTTTCTCAAGGACTTGGTAAGAGTAACATTCACATTTTTTACTAAACCATTGCACATAGGATGGTAAGGAGTAATTTTAAACTGCTTTACTCTCAATAGGTGATTCAAGTGATTAGACAATAGAATTCTCTACAGCATGTACACTTTTGATCTCAGCCCATTGGCTGGTCTCATTCTCATAAATCTTAACCATTGGATAACAAAAACTACTCATCTTATTGGAACTGGTTTGCATTGCATTAGCAATTTCTAGCATTTCCTCAACTCGAGTGTTTATTCCAACTCTGACACAAAAATACCATCATAAAGAGTGTCCAATGTCGGGTTACTTTGACAATTTAACACTATGAATATATGCTAAATCCATTCACTAACTCCAACAGATTCATTGCTACTTTCTTTTCTAATTTCAGTTGCCCTTTTCATTCACTTTGTTGTATAAACGACCAAGACAATTCAATATTGAATTGCTGGACATCTCTTTAAAACTTGTACACAGCGCTTGTTTTGAAAGTGATACACTTTATATCGTATTATATGTGTTACACTAATATAATCAAAATGCATATTAAAAAGAAAATTTAATTACTGGGATATTTTCACAATTCTACGAGAGTTTTAGCTAGACTTAACTCGCGTTGAACACATACTGAAACATAACTAAGAGCTCATTCTAATAACATATTGTCAAGTGTTCACTCACAATATCTAAACAAGATTAAAATGTTTACTCATAGTAATAGCTAATAGTAAGAGACGCATCATATCGAACTGTATGGTTTAAATAACACGTGGTAAAAGAGCTACATCATAATAACAGAACATTATTTAAAATATTTTAAAAATAATAGAACTTACATGAAGAACTCAATCATAAAAACAGAGCTTCGTTGAAATATACTTTAAATAAATGAACATGAATACAGAACTCAATCATAATCATAACGAAAGAACATCACTGAATCCTAAGAAAAGAACATCACTGAAAAGCTCAAACAATCCTAAGAAAAGAATATAATTGAAGAGCTCAATCATAACGAAAGAACATTGACGAGTTCAATCCTAGGAACAGAACATGATGGAAGAGCTCAATTCTAACGAAAGAACATGATCGAAGAGCTCAATCCTGAAAAAAGAACATTATTGAAGAGCTCTATCCTAAGAAAAGAACATGATTGAAGAGCTCTATCCTAAGAAAAGAACATGATTGAAGAGCTCAATCCTAAGAAAAGAACATGATTGAAGAGCTCAATCCTAACAAGGTGAAAAGTTCGGTCGAGATTACAAAAATTTCTTGAAGTGATGTAAATTAACGCCAATACGTTCATTAACCCACCGTGTACATGGCACTACGACTGGTCAGTGGGCTGCCCACAATCTCTATGAAGGGTCCACTGCCTGATTTGCTGTCCGATATGACGCCATTCTGGGCCAAATACATAACTTGAAAGCCCTCTGGAAGAGAACTTCTGGGTGTGTGTAGACTTAACAAATGTTCAATATCCTCGGGACTACAATTGAATAGAAGACAAAAATGTTTCATATATCTTTGATTGTCAGGATTTGTTGAGCAGAAGAAGCTACAGGGGTTATAATTACATCAACAACGGTAATAGTAATAACATCAGCAGTAGAAGTGGTAATTGTTGCAGTAGTAGTAACAGTGGTGAACGTAGTAGTAGTAGTAGTGCTAGCAATAACAGTAATAGAAGTAGAAGTAGAAGTAGTATTGATAGCATACATAGTGATAGCTAGTAGTAATAGCAGCAGAGGTAGTAATACCAGCTGTAGTAGTAAGCAGTAATAATGGTGGTACCAGATGTAGTACTACCAGCTATAGTAATAGTAGAATAATATTTAAAACGATATCTTATGCTTCTCTGGCTCTGGCATATTTACCTTCCGATCTCACACATAAAACACTTCTGCTAGAAACTTGCGCTCATGATCAGACACATGACATTTCAGCACGCGTAACATGTTGGGTGGGCACTGCACTTAAAGTAAGTGTCTATATAGCAGACTGTATTTAAGATCACAGTAAACACTGAAAAAAAATCCTATTTAATAATAATCATATCGTGTGAATATTGTCTTTTAGTGAACGTACTTGAGTGACGTTGCACATGTACTGTGGGATTTAATTTGATTGAGTGAGTGAGTGTAGGGGGCGCTTCCGGCTTCCGCCGCTTTCGCGTGGGATTTAATTGTAATAGGTGCTTCTATTTATAATGCAGGCCGGTGGGACTACCATTGGGACGATGGCGAAGGGTTATCTCCCCTACAATAGACCTACATTCAATCAGTCGACATAGCGACACAAACGCATTCAAACATTCAATTGCACACACTCACACGAACACACTAACACGTCCATTTGCAATGCAAACAAAACACAGAAACGCAAGCAGACTTACACACAAATGTCTCCTGGCACACAAACACATATGCAACACACAAAATTCATACAAGCACAACCACTCGCACGCAATCACAATAAACTTAAACAACATACAGAGAGCATACACGAATATACTAAAGTACATGATCTTTGACTCTCTGTAAATGTACAGTTTGTATATTTCTTACAAAAGCCTATTTAAAACCATTCCCTAGACTCTAGAGTAATTATCTGATATAAATACTGCAATGACCTTAACAAATAAACAATGGAATCAAAAGAACCAATGTCGGGATTAACTGAACTAGATCTTGTGCTTTCAGGACATTCCACAAACACATCTATTTGCGACTTCTTTCCACGTTTTTGTTATCTTTCATTTCAACAGCTGGGGTGGGTGGGTGGGATGGAATGATCTCTTTTAAGATGCAACTTATCATTATATTTCTGAAGCAATATTCTTTTGAAACAGAAAAAGCACAACATTGTAGAATTATTTGTAATGTTTTATCTAATGTGATGTCATTTCTCAAGTATTTCAAATTTAAATACATCTGTTGTACTCCCTAACCTCGACGTTTCCGATAAGAGCCGCTGTCCTCCAGATGTCTATCATAAGGGCTTGGTTAGTTTATATACACTGATTCACCGTGATTACTTTTCAATTTAAAAAAAAAATAAATACAAAACAAAATCATTAACCTGAGCAAAGGACAATCAATTCCAACTTTATAAAGAAATCCTACTGCAACGGTAACGAAAGGTCTGAAATACGAGCAAGTAACTGTAGACAATGAGTTATTAATAAGCTTTTAGTGAGTGGGGTCATTTAAGGTCAAACTATTACCCGAAACAGTTGAAAAATTCCCCTCCCAATTCTATAAATAAGGGCTGTAATAACTCTGCATAAAACCCACTGGACGTTTGGAAAATTGCAAATAAGCATATTTAACACCTGTCGGGGGTGGGGATGGGTGGGGGTGTAGTGAGGAAGGAAGGAAGGAAGAAGGAAGGAAGGGGAAGGGTGGAAGGAAGGAAGGAAGGGGAAGGATGGAAGCAAGGAAGGAAGGAAAATACAACAGTAGTAACGCATAGAAGTTAGTAGCAGCAGAAGTAGTAGTTTAGTAGATATAGTGGTAGCTAAGTACTTTATGTAGTACAGCAGCAGTAGTAGTAGTTTAGTAGTTATAGTGGTATCTAAGTACTTTTTGTAGTACAGCAGCAGTAGTAGTAGTTTAGTAGTTATAGTGGTAGCTAAGTACTTTTTGTAGTACAGCAGCAGTAGTAGTTTAGTAGTTATAGTGGTAGCTAAGTACTTTTTGTAGTACAGCAGCAGTAGTAGTAGTTTAGTAGTTACAGTGGTAGCTAAGTACTTTTTGTTGTACAGCAGCAGCAGTAGTAGTTTAGTAATTATAGTGGCAGCTAAGTACTTGTAGTACAGCAGAAGTAGAATAAGTAGAGGGTCAGTAGAAGCAATAGAGTAGCTTTAAAGTAGTAGTAGTAAAAATAGAACTAGAATTAGTAGTAAAGTCTTAGTCAAAGTAGTACTAGTAGTGGGTGAAATACTTCATGTCGGTTTTTCCATAAAATCTTTAATAACGGCGACCAAAAGCCTTCGTTGGCGGTTGTACAATCAGTGGCTTTGAATGGAGGTCTTGGCAATATGGTGCAATTATTTCTCGAATCTTGCTCTCTCATTTTGTTTACTTATTATTTATTTAGAATTTTAGTTATCGATTTTCTTATTTGTTTATTTGTTTAAATAATCGACCTCAAGAGTTCTTTTGAGCTGTTTTTCAGTAAATGGCTTTAAGGTTTCTATAGAGTTGTTTGTTAAACAAATGACCTTAATAGTTCTGTGGAATTGTTTGTAAAATAACTGATCTTAAGGATTCTATACAATTGTTTGTAAAATAACTGACCCTAAGGGATCTGTGGAAGTTTTATAAAATAGCTGACTTTAATGGTTCTGTGGAATGTTTGTAAAATAACTGACGTTAAGGGCTTTGCGGAATTGTTTGTAAAATATCTGACCTTAAGGGTTCTGTGGATTTTTTGGTAAAATAACTGACCTTCACATGGTCTCTGTGGAATTGTTTGTAAAATAACTGGCCTTAATGGTTCTGTGGAATTTTTTGTAAAATAACTGACCTTCACATGGTCTCTGTGGAATTGTTTGTAAAATAACTGACCTTAAGGGTTCTGTGGAATTGTTTGTAAAATAACTGACCTTAAGGGTTCTGTGGAGAAATCTCCAGCGGTCATGAGTGGCCTCATGCACAAACAAATACCTGTCAAATATAAAACAAAATTTAAAAAATACATCAACAACAGTAAATTAAGCTGAATGGGACTGACTCATGAACTGAATTAATTGCTACCTACTGACGTCAGTTAATTAAACAATCCAGAGACATGAGTTCAGTTCCTGCCTGCTTATTTGATAGTGTTGTTAATAAAACGTTAGACAGCATCTGACCTGGAATAGTGACGGTTTTTTCTTCCAACCTTCTTTCCAACTGTGAATTCTTTACTGCATTTACTATTGCTGTTCAGTCAAACGTCTACATAAAATCTCACACGCGCGGAAAATACTACAAATAATAATTGATCTTAAAAGTGTCTACCGTTTAACTTCAGTTAGCTACAGTACAAGTCCATTACATTCATCAAAATGTTTCCGTTTTGAATTTGTAACGCTTCTCGATTAAGGGACGTAATTACAGCGTACCCAGCGTGGACACAAGGAGGACTGCCGTGGACAACATCGTCTGTAAGCGCGGCACGGCTGGAAACGGCAAAATTGTGCAGGGTGCTGCGATCCCGGTAAATAACCGGTTTTTTTTTTTCAATTGTTTTCTTTTATCTTTGCTGACCTTCCGCCCAGTTCGACGTGTCAGATATTAAGGGCTGTGTTTTAGACGCTGTACGATTGTGCACTATTAAAAGAATTGCAGGACACACCCTGTACTTATGCTGCGTCACAAGAGATGAAGAAAGAGCTTAAAGGAATCCAAACGAGTCTGACTGACATAGCAAATTACGCCCTATAATATATAGTGATGTCACAAGAGGTAAGAAATCTGTCTAATGATATCATGCATAACTTACTCTGCTTTTCTGACAGCACAGTTCGCACCATAATATATATAGTGACGTCACAAGAGGTAAGGAATCTGTCTGTAGATATCAGTATTATTTGCTCTAGTTTTTAGACAGTCACTAAATGTGAAAGTTGTTTAGGATGTTGAGCTATTAATCATTTTAGACTTAGGAAAATGTCAATTATTTCCCAAAATTAAAATGCTATTGCCCGCTCTTCTTTGAAACAGATCAAAATTATGCATGTTTATTTTCAGACATTGCAAATTACCCCCACATCTAGTTCCAAACAAAAAAAAAATTCTTAAAAATATAGATAAGTGCTACTTTAATATATATAGCTCTTCCTTTAAAAAATCGAATTTAAATTTAAATTTTTGAAAGACTGCAAATTATGTCCCAATTAGTTTCCAGCTCTCACAAACCTAAAGAGCTCCTTTAAAATAGATCGAATGTAAAATATAATTTTGAAGAGACTCCAAAATTTACACTTAAATAATTACTACCTCTCTCAAGGCTAAAGCGATTATTTAGGATTAAAAAAAAAGTACAGATTAATATTACAGTTTTTAAAGACGGAATGTATTCCAATAAATCTGTTTTGCTTAATAAATAATAATAATAATAATAATAATAATAATAAAGTGCATGTTTAAGAAATCCAAGCGAGACTATTTTTATTTGGCATATTATGCCCCCCAAAATGAGATGAATCATAAGAATTAGGCCTAAGGAATATGTAGGAAGTAGGACTAGCCATTCATTTAAGCATTTTTCTGTAAACTTAGGTAACTCACAGAAAACATGAATGTGATATAGAACTAGAAGGAACTCCATTAAGGTTTTCATTAGACTGTCACGTGATACGAAACAGAAGCACTGGAAGCAGAGTGATGTCCGATTTTTATTTTTAAAAAAGGTATCTGTAGAATGTACTCTGTAATAGTTTGCAGAGGTCGAATCTTATTAACAGGTTTTCACAGCAAAACAATAGTTTAGCAATCTCCAGCAAAGAAATGGATGATATTTCATTCAATCGAATACATTTGCAATTTCATCAGCATGCACATTCCTATGCACGCACACAACACACATAAACAGAGTGTGTGTAATAAGTGTGTGTGTGTGTGTGTGTGTGTGTGTGTGTGTGTGTCAGTGTGTGTGTGTGTGTGTGTGTGTGTGTGTGTGTGTGTGTGTGTGTGTGTGTGTGTGTGTGTGTGTGTGTGTGTTTCGATAGCAGTTTTTCGTCACCACTGGAGCTTGCGTTGATCATTTCGTCATAAGATGTTCTTCTATCTGGAGTGCCCCAGTGGTATATATGTCCATATATAGATAGATAGACAGACAGACAGACAGACAGACAGATAGATAGATAGATAGATAGATAGATAGATAGATAGATAGATAGATAGATAGATAGATAGATAGATAGATAGATAGATGTATAGATAAAGATATAGAGAGAGAGAAAGAGAGAGAGGGGGGGAGGAAGGGAGGGAGAATATACCCATAAAATGTATGCATATTATTTGTTATTTATTTGCTTGTAACTAAATACAATATACAATCTGAAAAAAAGGGTACCATCATTTTAGGCCAAAGTTCTCAGCAGAGAATTTTGAATTATCAAAGTAGCTTTTTAAAACTGTAGTGCTGTTAAAAGAAGAGATATGGGACATGGGGAAAAAGACGACAAATAAAACAGTCAAGTGAATGACTTCGGCTACAATGACATTGAAAGGAAAGGAAAGGAAAAATCTTTGTTCAAAATAAAAAATGATATCCTGTAATCAGAGAAACTGATAAAATTTGTAGTTTGTGTGAATTAGTGATGGGTATGTGCTAGATTCGTGAACAAAGCAAATAACTTCCCTGAAGTTAAATGTTTTCATCAATTATGGTATCATAAACGTACCTGAATCTTTTACCAGAATTTTTTCTATTTATATGCACCTGCATCTTCGATTAGCTAGTAATACAAGATCGGTGTTGTCGACAAATTATAAATTATAAAATTAAATTAATTATGTTATTTATTTAACCATGCGTACTTTGTTAACAGACGAAAAAGGCCGTTTGAACTGTATATCAGAGTTTTTTTAATTACTGCCAAAGGTAAGGAGGGGAGGTGTTTCTTATCTTTTGCGACATATGTTATTGATGACAAAGGTCATTGTGACCGGTTGCACTGAAACAGAAAAAGGGGAAGACCAGAAAAAAATATATGCGAAGAAAACATACTACCAACGACAAGGGAAGTAATCGTTAACAAACGAGCAAGATTGTGTATGCTAGTAGCGTCCCTTCAATATTTTTTCTGTTCAACTGGTACATGATTGCATTATATTTTCTTTTCTTTTCCGGTTTTGCTTCGTGGGTTTGTGTGTGGTTTATTTTTGCATCCTGTAATAATTATCGTGCCAAGCATATAACTGGAGTATAGATATTTTTTGTCGCAATATTATCACCTCGTTAGAAATCTACCTGTATTACGAAGTAATGCATAGAGACAATTGATGGACATAAGATTTCTATAGATGGTTAGGAATGCTGACAATTATACAGACGATTATAGGGAGAGAGTAGGGAGTTTATACTATGTGTAGTAGCAGTAATATTAATTTTGTTTATTAAATGTAAATGCATAGTTTTCTCATTAATGGCAACAGTAAGGAAAGATAAATGTTACTTTTATTCATTTTTAAAAATAAATTATTCAGTGAGTGTGTGTGTGTGTGTGTGTGTGTGTGTGTGTGTGTGTGTGTGTGTGTGTGTGTGTCTGTTTGTGTGTGTGTGCGCGCGCGCATGTGTGTGAAAGGAAAGTCTTGATATCTGAATTGCTTCAGATATTGAACGATTTTTGTTGTGAATTTTACAAAACTAACTAAATCGAATCAAATTTTAATCCATTCTTTTAGCATTTGCCATAAGACCATGTTGTAGATAAACTCCAAATCAGCTACATTACTAAGTCTGCGTTAAACAAAAATAAGTCAGAATTAACGGTAGAAGTTATCTGTCTTGTTTTCAGTTTGCTATTTCTTCTAATCAAAGAACTTTATATCATCACTCACTCTGTGTGTGTGAGAGGGGTGGGTGGGAGAGTCTATTTCCTCCACTTTCTGCCGTTTTGTCACTATCTCTTTATGTTATCTGCTTTTTTCACTCTTTTTATCTGTCTGCATCTCTCTCTCTCTCTCTCTCTCTCTCTCTCTCTCTCTCTCTCCTGCCAGTTGGTTGTCTCTGTACTCTGTCAAGTATTCAAGTGTAGTGCCTATCAGTGCGTGAGACATCACGAAGGTAGATAGTACTAAAGGCAATTTCATTTCGTGCGTGCGTGCGTGTGTGTATGTGTGTCGAGAGAGATATAATTCACGAAAGTTGACAGTACTAAAGGTAATCTGTCAGTTTGACTTCGTTATTGTGTGTACCTCGGCAATTACAATAATGGTTTTATTTACACATTAATGCTAGAATGCCACTTGCGACCTTTCATGTCCCCATCTGTTAGGTCTGTTGATTTGTCTCCCCTTTGCCGTAGCTGTAAAACGACTTTTATTTTTCTTTCAATTCTTACTTGTTTAAGTTTAAATTAATTTTCTTGAAAGTTCCCCCCAAAATAAATTAAATAAAACAATTCGTTCAGTTCTTTATTAATTTTATTTATTTTTCGGGGATGGGGAGGGAAGGAGTCCTTATTTAAAATGTATGTTGCGATGAACATAGATCTTTTCTACACGATTTATTTTTTTAGTGTAAGCCTACTCAGCTATACTGTGAATATGTGTGTGTGTGTGTGTGTGTGTGTGTGTGTGTGTGTGTGTGTATGCGTGAGAGAGAGAGAGGGGGGGGGCTAGATATCTTGTAGGCACAGTGGGCACTGAGGCGAGGATCTACAATCAATAAACGGCCAGCAAAAGAAAATATTATTAAACTTTTAACATGATTCGTTTAGAACAGGGGTGCGTAAACTGCGGCCCGAGACAGGGCTTTGTACGGCCCCCGAAGGACTTTAGGATGTTACCATTATTTCGAAAGTAGAACACATTATTTCTTTATTTGTGTTGGTGTTTTTTTCTGACTTGCGGCCCTCCACGCACTATCAGTTGGAAATTTGGCCCTCTTGCCAAAAAACTTTGTGCACCCCTAAAATAAAGAGGGGGGGGGGGAATCAAACAAAAAGGAAAAACTCCTAGTGATAGCACTCTTGGAGTGTATTTGTCTCTAAAAGGACAAGATAGACAGGAAATATTCCTAATGAAAGAGTCCCTGTAAGGGTGATTTTGTCTGCAGACAGGGAAATAACATTATTATTTAGATTTTCTTCTTTTGATTTTGTTGGTAGATAATTTGGCAAAGTAATGTCTATGGCCCGCTAGTACCTTATTAATGGTGACTGTATATGAGTGTGTGTTTCTGTGTGTGTACTAGCAAATATGCATACATGATTTTACTTCTGGATGTCTGCGGGATTTTGTGTCTTCTGTATTGTCTTTTAAATTGGAACTAAGCATGTGTATTTGTTTGAAGTGGTATGTTTATAAATTGGTGACCCGACAAATGCGCGAAAGACAATTGCGCGATAGGGTTAGGGTTAGAGTTAGAGTTAGGGACAGAATGTGTCGTCGCGCTTTTGTCCATCGCGATTTTGTCGGCGCACATTTGTCGGTGAACCTTGTAAATTTACTTGATGTATGACTCTGTGTGTGTGTGTGTGTGTGTGTGTGTGTGTGTGTGTGTGTGTGTGTGTGTGTGTGTGTGTGTGGTTATTTGCATGGGTAATCTTTCAGCACGTTATTGCTTGGAAATGCACGAGTTATTTTTGTGTTTGCGTGCTTGACTGTAAAAACTGTAAAAGGTGTAATGTCCTACTTTTTCCAGAAGATTATTACACATCTGCCACACACAGTATAAATGAATATATACACATATTTTTACACACACACCGTACCATACACACATTAAATATCAAACACACATTGTTTTCTAATCACTAGGTGATACAATATAAAAACATTATTTCTGAGGCGACACAAAACAAAACAATACTATTCTATCACACTCCTACACATATCAGTTGGCCGACCTTAGCATAAACAAAACGCATTTTTTCCTGTATAAATTAAAACCTTCTTTAATCCATGTAAACAAAGTAACTTTTGTTTAGCTTGTACTCTCTTTCTTAACATCACAACATTCTGCTCACATCAAATTCCTAGCATTCACACCAGCACTTTCCGTATCACATAAGTGTAAATACTCTTTTAGTCTTTGGACTCGTGGCACCATTCATTCTATCACAGACCAGAAGGTACAGGGTTTGTCGTGTACCCATAATAGTCTAAACAAAATTGTAATTCATTTATCAAACAATAGGTTGTTCGTCGGGAGAGTAAACATTGCAAAATGCTATATTAAAAGTCACGTGGTACATTTTGTTGTACACATTAAGTAGGAAAAGCATATATGCTTCGCTCAGAGTAAAAAGCAGGTGAGCAAACACGTGAACATATTGGCCATAACAATTACTGCTACCTTTTCTTTTTCTTTTTCAACATTATTTGCTCAATTAAATCACATTTTATTAATTTTCTTTCTTTATTTGTTTTTGGTTTTTAGTGTTTGGCTGGGAATGTGATGGATATGGGGTGTAAAATGGAAGATAATTCAATGAATCTTTTTCAAGAAGGGAAACAGATTACAGACAAGGGAAAATATGTTTTGTAAGTTGCAGTGTGAAAGGGAATATGGGTTTTTTTAAATTACAGTGTGGTTTTTTAAAGTTACAGTGTGAAACTGAAAGATCGGCGTTACTGTCTGTTACACGAAGAGAAACGGTCTGGCAGTGCTGAGATTGGTCACAATGTGCAGACCTCCCGCATGAGTTTAGTGTGTTCACGCATGCGCACTAACTCTAACATGCAATGAAAACGTTCGTGCTACACAGTGGGAACATGTTCTAGTATCATAAATACTATTTTGCCATTCATATTTGTAGGTGTCCAGTTTAATACATGCAAGCTTGCCTGCGCCCTCATTTAGTTTGTCAGCCCAAATTGTATTTTAAACCCTAAACAACGGAACGCTGCCAGAAATATTCTAAATGTCATAGTTCAGTCAAGCTTGTGGCTGATATTTTATCTCTGGATACTTAATCAGGGTTTGTTCAAAGTCCACATTCGTGGTTAATATAGAAAAATATCGCAAATAGCGACAGCGTCTTTAATATACATCATTTTTAAAAAATCTGGCATTGCTTGTTCAAAAGTGAAATTTAACAAGTTATTTTAGTGTCCAGAACCCTTCTGCCATGGTCTCCAGGCTGAAGAGCTTTCGGCCAGAGGAAAGGATTGTACATGTCCAGTCCGCGGAGTCGAGGCGGCTGTCTTATGTGAAGTCTTCATGACGCTGCCCATAATGCTGGCCACTTCAATGTCCGCGATGGACACCGACTGTCCCGAGTGGGGCCTACTGTTCTCGTCCTCAGTCAAAGATACAGGGGTGCGGAACGCCTCCCCCACGGACGATGCTGCTGAGTTGCTGCTGTCGGGAGCCAGAACCCGCGCCTTGCTTGGGAGGTCCGGTTGTCTCTCCACACAGTTGTTTCCGCTGCCGTGAGCGTGTCTCGAAAGGGGAGGGGTAAGTGCGTGGCCGCGCTGCTCTTTCTGGCTGAGGTTCAAACCCACGGCGGACTGAGCGTGGCCGTTGTTAGGGATCCGAGCAGCGGCGTCTTGCGCGTAACTGAAAGGGGAGGCAACCAGAGAAGGAGACGAATAGAAGCCACTGTCGTTGTTCGATCGGTTTCCATGGCCATACGTAGGGATTCTGTCGCGCATGCCCAGGGCCCACGTGGGGTAGGTCCTTGGGTCGTAGTACAGCGCTGAGGTGGGTGCACTGGCCACTGGTAGGTTCTGATGGAATTGCGGGGACAACGCCGCGACAGCATTTCCAAAGACAGGAGAGGCATGCTGGGGACGAAAGTGTGGAATGGGAGACAGGTTCGGCATGTAAAACCCTGCGGATGCAGTCTGCGAGACTGGCACGTGGTACCACACGTTCGTCTGGTGCTGCTGCTGCTGCAACGGGGTAGAAGTGTCACGGCCAGTGACGCCCGCTGGCGGGCTGGAATTCACCTGGTACAGAATCTCTGGTTTCGGTGTCAAAGCTGTAGAGGCAGTGGGATCTACAACGGGGCGGCGCTCTCTTCCACTGTCAGGACTGACCCCGGGCAAATCACAAGGGGAGCGACTCTCGCTGTCTTCTGCTACCAGAGCGTGGATGGAGACCTCTTCACCGTCGCTTGAACTCGTGCCGGCGTCGTTGGTGACTTTGTGAAGCAACTGCTCCAGGTGCGCCCGCAGACCTTCTTTGAGCCTGTCTGGGAGGTCAGGGACACCTTGCATGTATTTGATGGCTTCGCAAGCCGCCATGGAGAAGCCTTTCTGGTATCCTTGCTTCGTCTTGTGGCGCAGACTGCTTCTGCCGACGGCCTTGATCTCAGTGAGATAGCGGACCGTTTCCTCGAGTATCTGGGCTTTTTCCAGTTTAGAGACGTCGCCGTCGTGGTCCTGAAAATAAAGGCGTTGGCTTTAGTCACGAGAGTGTGATTAAATGCTTATCGATCAAGGAAATGTCTGTTGCGTCGGGTTTTCTTTAGTGCATGCCGGCAGTAAACAAAATGGCGGCCGACAACTTTTCCATCCACCCTGTTCTTCAGCCAACACACGCACAATTATACACATTCCCGTAAACATACTCAAACACGCACACTCACAATCACCTCTATCACAAAAACTTCTCATAACACACAAAAAAGCACACACGTACACACACACACACATACACACAGACAGGGCATGCATGATCGCCCTTAGACGAAGGAACATTGAGAATGTATTATGTGCGAATCCGATGTATACTTTAGTGTCACTAGCTACAATCCTAGTCTCGCTATATATATTTGCAAAAGTCATCAAACCTAAAACTCTGGATGGGTGGATACACACAGACAAACAGAAAGATAGACAGACAGGCGGACGGACGAATAGACAGGCAGACAGATAGACAGACACAGAGAGAGAGAGAGAGAGAGAGAGAGAGAGACAGAGACAGAGACAGCGACAGACAAAGATGTACACACCTTTTCACTAGTCTCACCACACACCATTTCTCGGATTTTCGTCAGGCTAGTGTTGATCCGCTCTCTTCGCAACCTTTCCGCTCTCAATTTTCTCCCCTGCGAAATTTAATGAAATTAATAAATATCTTAATTATAAGCACAAAAGGTTAATGTAATTCAAAATACAAATTATATTAAACTACATATTATTTATTAAATATGACATTTTCAATTGCAAGTTACATTATATTTTAATCGCTGCTACAACTAGGCACTTCTCATTGTTAACTTTCACACACCCAACATTTAAAAAAAATAAATAAATAGTAGTAACTAATGCTGCTTTACTAAAGCCCTTTAAATATACTTTAAACTTTAAAATATTTGTGAGGCTTGTACTAATTAGTTAATGTCAAAATCACACGACTGAGCTTGCAAAGGGTTTGAGTATCGCACGTTACATGCTACTGAACTCCTTATCTGTCTGTCTGTTTGCTTGCTTGCTTGTTAGCCTGTCTATTTGCTTGCTTGCTTGCTTGTTTGTTTGTAAGAATAGTTCAATTATAAATGAAGGAGAACACAGAAGAAGAGAACACGAAACACAAGCAAAATAAGAGCTATGAAAATTAAATTATAATTCGAAATTCACGTCTCCATTAGAACCTGAAGCCACTCCAGTGGGTTGCTAGTTGCGTTGGAGTAGAGTACAGAGTTATGACATTTATAATTGAACATATTTCACAAGCAGTAGTTGTGACATTTATAATTGAATGTATTTCCCAAGCAGTAGCTGTGACATTTATAATTGAATGTATTTCCCAACCAGTAGCTGTGACATTTATAACTGAAGCTGTGGCATTTATAACTGAAGCTGTGGCATTTATAACTGAACTTATTTCCCAAGCAGTAGTTGTGACATTTATAATTAAGCGTATATCACCAGAAGTAGCCTAGCTGTGACATTTATAATTAAACGTAATTTACAAGCAATAACTGACATTTATAATTAAACGTATTTCACAAGCAGTAGCTATTTGATTCACCTTTAACAACAGTTCACTTACCCCCACTACTGATATTTTGCTCTAATATTAAAATAAATAAATTGTTTCATTTAATTGTACAGCCTAGATGTGTTCAGTCTTATGACTAATCGGACACATTAAACAATAAGCAATTTTTCATTTTAAGTTCTAAAGAACGACAGTTGTTAATTTTCTTTTAAAATATATACCGAACAGTTTGATAGTCACACCAACAACAAAAATAATTAACACTTCGAGCATATAGTTATCCTACAAATAAACCATTTGTACATATAGTTATCCTACAAATTCAACCATTTATACATATAGTTATCCTACAAATTAACCATTTATACATATAGTTATCCTACAAATAAACCATTTGTACATATAGTTATCCTACAAATAAACCATTTGTACATATAGTTATCCTACAAATAAACCATTTGTACATATAGTTATCCTACAAATTAACAATCTATACATATAGTTATCCTACAAATTCAACCATTTATACATATAGTTATCCTACAAATTAACCATTTGTACATATAGTTATTCTACAAATTAACCATTTATACATATAGTTATCCTACAAATTAACCATTTATACATATAGTTATCCTACAAATAAACCATTTATACATGTAGTTATCCTACAAATAAACCATTTATACATGTAGTTATCCTACAAATTAACCATTTATACATATAGTTATCCTACAAATAAACCATTTATACATGTAGTTATCCTACAAATAAACTATTTATACATGTAGTTATCCTACAAATAAACCAATTATACATGCAGTTATCCTACAAATAAACCATTATATACATGTTCATTTATACATATAGTTATCCTACTAATAAACTACACATGGCAAGCGTTTGACTAGGCTCGCCACCTGAAATAAATTTATTTGCTTCTATACTCTTTTACCGCATAACGTTAAGAGCTTCTTCAGCGCCGTTAAGTTTTTAAGAGTCGCCTTGCTATAAAACGCGGGTAAGCTCTCCACGCGAAATTCAAATTTTCTTTGTCCTCTGTCAGCTGACCTCTATTAAAAGTTTTACAAGCGAGCAGGGCGTGAAAGAACAAATGTCTGAGAGGTGACGCAGGGGAAAGAAAGAAGAAAGAAGAAAGAAAGATAGTTTCATATTTGAAAAGAAAGACTTCTCCTGAAAAAATCTAGCTCTTAAGCCCAAGTACACCTGCCAGACTACAACTTTGCTTAATAACGAAAGTAGCCCCAGTTACGGCCGCTCTGTGAACAGGCACTGGGTCGGTTGCGAAGGCGAATTAAGTAGCAATTCGGGACTTACCTTACGTTCGGCTCGCCTTCGCTTCAAAGGATCGCTTTCGGAGTGGAGACGATGTAGAACTATATCACAGTCTGATTCCTCGCTGTGACGGGGGCTACCCGTGCTGTGTACACCATCGGCATGCATCTTCTCTGAGTACATCCACCCGTACAGTCTCCTTGTACTTTTGAATGTTTTTTGTTTTTCTCCGTGTCTCTCACTTTCTCTACACCACAAACACGCGCGCGAAACGTCAGTTAAATCTGAAAACACCACATTCCCCTACCCTGTTTTATACACAACGGAGAGAGATACAGAGAGAGAGAGGGGTCAGTGCGCGTGTGACCTCGTGGTTGACACGCTGCGTGCCGCTACAGCCAGCCAATCAACATTCGCTCAGTGCTGCGGCACGCGCACCAGATGGTCCGTTTCGCCTGTGTTGATGGTACGCTTCACTGACGGAATGTGGTGGTGGTGGTTTTGTGAATGAGGGAGGTGAGAGATAAGGGTGGTGGTGGATGGGTAGGCCATTGGGTGAGTCAACAAAGGAATAAGTTCTTGTAGTATTGGAATGTAAGCATACACTCTCAAAAATAAACAACCTTTTTAGTAGCCACGCGACAGTTAAAATGTAAACAACCCAGCTGGGATACGACCACAAACAACAGACGGTAAATTAATAAATAAACTAAAGTTACATTTTATTTTATTTTTAATTGCAAAACACTTTTGGTGTAATGCATATGCATTAATTACCGAATATACATTAATATATAGACTATACATTAACGAATACCGATATATGTATGTGGCTTCGATTAATTTGATTTTTGACAGGAGGCAAATTATTTCTGCTGTCTTATTTTATTTCTGTCTTTGTACTTGAGTGCGTTAATATAGTACAGAGAATTTCTCGTTGAAACGTACCTCCCGAATTTTGTTTTGTTTTGTTGTCGGGTATTTTTTGTTGTTTTTTTTTTTTTTTGGGGGGGGGTATTTGTTGGGGTTTTTTTTGTTTATTAGCTTGTTTTTGGAGGGCGTTGTTTTGTTTAATTATGTATATTAGCTCCCACTACATTATGAATTTATTTGCATAAATTAATATAAAGTTCAGTTTCTTTTCTAAACAAACTAGAACGCGATTGTATTTTGAATTTCAACAGACAAAAAAAAAAACATTTAAATTACAATTTACACTGTGAAGGCATTTCAAGTGTGCGAAATAGCAGCATGTTTCTTTTCTGGTGGGAGGGGCTTGTCGTGTCTGCACGTGAGTTTGTAAACGTACCAGACTCTTGGAATGCACCCGGAAGAATTCTGTTCGTACCCACAAGTGGGTCATTTTAGATGACTTTATCCGAATTATCTTTGTCGTGTGCATGGATGCAGCACATCGCACCCCGGGTACCACAGACGGATAAAATACCAACAACGCTAGCGTCTTATCTTAGATTTGTCATCTGCATCTTCTTTAACTATTTCTTTAATGCGTCATCAGTAAAGAATGTGAATAAAACGAGAGAGAGAGAGAGAGACGTAAATGATCTTACTACTAGTATGTTTTTGTCCCGACAATACAGATATATGCGGATTTTTGCAAACTTTTTTTTAATTATCATGCATTTTATGGATTATTGTTTGCTATTTATTATTAGTTTTAAAGTAGGTTGTTCGTGGATTTTAAATAAACATGTTATAGTGCGTCATCATGCTTGTATAAATAAGATATTAATACTACGGCGTTCCATCGTTGGCTTCTTTATCTATGCCATGAATAGTCACACGTACGCACGCACGCACGTGCAATGTCTTACAAAAAAGTGTGTGTGTGTGCGCGCGCGTTTTATTTGTGTATAGCTGTGTTTTGTTTGTTTGTGTGTGTAAGGGGGGGGGGGGGCGGTTCCTTGTTGCTTAATGATTTTGAATTTGTCTTCATTTTTACTTTTCAATTGTAGATCAGTTTTGGGGTGGGGGTGGGAGGAGGGGAGAACTAGTATAACGATTTGTCCTTTTATTCAGAAACCGATGAACTTCCTATATTTCGATAGTAGTGTATCTAACTAATTTACATAAATTATGCTTAAAGAAAACTGATGAACTTCCTATATTTCGATAGTAGTGTATCTAACTAATTTACATAAATTATGCTTAAAGAAAACTGATGAACTTACTATATTTCGATAGTAGTGTATCTAACTAATTTACATAAATTATGCTTAAAGAAAACTGATGAACTTACTATATTTCGATAGTAGTGTATCTAACTAATTTACATAAATTATGCTTAAAGAAAACATCATTACGCGCGCGTGATACAAGGTTTTTTGTTTGTTTGTTTGTTTGTTTGTTTGTTTTTGTTTTGTTTTCGGGAGAATTTTATATTTTTAACTGTTTGCCTATACAAATCAATTCACTTAGTCATTACAATGATTTAATTTTAATACAAATAATCACCGATGAAATAAAATAAAGATACGGATGGGGGCGGGGGTAGATTTCTTTTGGCTTCAAAAGATGTACAGAATTTTAAATCTTAACTAATTAATTAGTACTATGTCTATAATTTCAGCACACATATCTTCTCTTTTTCTTTAAAAACAAAACAAGAACACAATATTCATTCACGTTATTATCGTCGAAAGTGATTTACAAATAAAAACAACAACATATGTAAACTAAACAACAACACGTGCTGTGCGTAAATAGGTTTTATGAATGAACATTCTAGAATGATTATATTTAAATTCTTAAGGGCAATATTATGGTACAAAGAAACGAATATGAGCAACTGTTTAATAACTCTATTAGTTGATCCATCAGTCCATATCATTTCATCATCATCATCGTCGTCGTCGTCGACGTCAACATCAACATCTCTCTTCCAATTTTGTTCATAGTGTACGATGTTCCCGACCACGTGATCAATTTTAACTTTATATGGTAGACAAAGTAAATTAACACAGGGATCAATGGTAACTCTGTCTTGGCTGACAAATGTCCCTGTCGACAATAATAACATTTTCCATTTTCAAATATTCCGACTGGTTAACTGCTTTTAGACAAAAATTACCTAACGCGTGCTTGGGGTAATTTTGCGTAGTTCCAACCAATGTTCCCCTCAAGGACGCGCAGCAGTTTCAAAATTCCGCGTACAAATTTTGGTAGCAAAATAAAACAACCGCCAGTTCCGCGCACACAGGAAAAATAATAGAGAGAACGTTGGTTCCTCCAACGCCTGTCCACCAAATAGTTCATACTTTAAACACTTTCCTTCGTCTTCTTCACTCTTGGGTAAGTGATGGGGTTGCTGGGGTTGGTGGTATCACAAATGTTATTTTTGTATTAACTTCATAATTTATTTAGAGTTAATTCTTTCTTTGGGGAAATTGTGCCACTGTAGTGGCCACCGGTCGAACCTTTCGTGTTTTTTTCAACTGTCAATACAAGGGATCTCTATCTGTGGGCGGCTAATAGTGTATGGGGTCCGGTTTATCGTTCCATCCGACCCATGCCTACGACCGTCACTTGGTGGTCAGGAACTGGGGTGTGGTGGGGAGTTCAGGATCGCCTGTAAGTTCACACGGAGATCCAGTTGGAGGTGGAGAGGGGTAGTGGAAAGCTTTACTTAATTTATTGGGACCACTTCCGGCCTACGCCGATTTCGAAAGCAGGCAATTTATAGAGGCCAGTGTCCTACTTTCTGCGCTGCCGCGTGTCCTTGCAAGTGATGGTAATACGACAGAAAATGTTATCTTCAAGGGGTAATCCTCCTACCTCTAGTGCCACTTGTGTGCACTAGCGCCCATCGAGATATCGAATGACGAGTGGGGGGGAAAAACGACAAATATTTTAAACTGACTGAATGGTCTGGCCGAAACGCGCGCACATACTCTCTCGCTCTCTCTCATACTCGCTTGCTTACACATTCTCTCTCTCACACACACACACAAACACAATACTATGCTTCTCAAAGCTAACTAATTAAATTGATTAAATAACTCCACTGCACTTCATCTTCCATAGGCCAATGGCGGCGTGGCAGTCCAAGCGGGAACAGATGTGAGATGGATCGAGGTGAAGTGGTGGAATTTTTCAAATCGTCTCGTTCGCACTTCGGTTCTTTTGCGCGCCGCCGTTTTTTTTTCCCCGGTGCTGGAGCGTGGCACGGTGTCATTAGCTCGCGTCACGCACACATAACTGACAGTTTTGCTCGCTCTCTCTTTATCTCTCTCGCCTTCGCCTCCACCTCCCATAACACAGCACACTATCCACCCTTAACTTTCACCTCGGTGACCTTGAAATCGTTTGTATTGCGGGAGATAAGTTTTCGTTTGGCTCGCCGCATTTCAAACCAACTTCCTACTTTTCTTGCCTGTGAGCCTGTTTATTAAAAATTATATTTTCATTTTGCGGGGTTTGCGATTTTGTCTTGCTGAACAATATTTTCCGTTAAAATTAATTTTTATATAAGCATTAAACACACACACCAAAACCCACACATTGTCTGATGACCAGCCTTGTTTTTATTTCTTTGTTTTATTTAATCTGAGGGTTGAGTGTCTTTAACAGATTTATTTTAATCTTTGATTTATTAAGTTGCCGTTGTATTTTATGTGTGCTGTTATTTTTTTAATTTTTGTCTTATTATTTTTTTTCTCGTTGTTTTATGTGAATTTACACAGTTTTGTCGACTTTTCAAAAAATGTATTTTCTTACTTATCTTTTCTCTTTCTGGTGCTTTGTATTATTTTATGCTAGTTATTAATAAATGTGTTCCTTTTGTATTGTTGTTGTGCTGGCTGTTTTGTATTCGTTTATTTCTTTATTTTGTCTGATTCATTTGTTTCTGTTAAACATGAGTTCAGTTTTGTTTCGTTTCAATTTTAAATATCATACAACATTCACATTTTCCAGATTCATCAAATGTCATATTCTTATCTTCTCTCTTCTAAGTAGGTATATCACTGGGTACACGATGGACTTCCACCGTGCGCAAAATGTCGCCTAAGGGGAAAAAAAAGTATTGACTCTATTGCGTGGGAGGGCTAAAAACAGGGTTGCCACTGTGCACGCGCCAGCCAGCGTAAGTGTTTAACGGTATCCTTCTCCTGGTACACTGCCAGTGGCATTCCTATGGAGCAGGTCACTCTAGATAGATACCCTCTTAGCCAGATTATCGTTAGTGTCAAGCAGGGCCGTCTTAATAGCATTATAGGCCCATGGGCAAAGCAGTGCACTGGGACCCCTACCTACACAACTCCTCACAGGAATAAAATATAGTATTTATTAGCCTATGCTCCTAAGGCCCCGGGCAATTGCCCAGCGTGCTCATGCGTAAGGGCGGCACTGATGTCCAGTCTCGGTTAATAACTCAAGAAAAGTTAAAAGTGCGAGAGATGAAGAGAGCGAGAGTAAAAGTGAGAGAGAGAAAGAGAGAGAAAATCAATCTACGATGTATGTTTGCGCACGCACATACACATACATTAGCAAACACACACACATTAATATTAACGCACACACATTAGTATACACAGACATACATTAACACACATACACACATTAATTAATATACACACTTTAATACATGCACACACACACACACACACATTAATACAAGAGCGAGAGAGAAAATAAGAAATGGAAAAGATTGAGAAGACAGGCAAAAAAATATACGATGTGCCTGCATACACACACGTGCACACATTTGCGCCTTGAGAGAAAGAGAGAACTTGAGTGAGAGAGAGTGAGAAAAACACAGAGAATGAGTTAATTAACAGATCTACGGGTCGCACACCTGCACTGTTTAATTTAAAGGGAGATAACTTGAAGCTGAGTAGATTCACTGTTGGATTGACATGCACACCTATTGCATAACGCTGAGACGCAACTCTCCATCTTAAGGTGACGCGAACAGTGATAGATCCAGTTAATGGGAGGCTCACATTCAAGTGTCAGGCCTCTTGTTGTTGCTACTACGTGAAACTACTAATGATAATCTCAAATGACAGCCATACAGCCCTGATTTCCTTCGCTTGCAGTGGGGCAGGTATTTTTTTGTTGTCTGTAGGCAGCAAAGACAGGGCAGACGACTGGCTTGACCGTTACAAGCCTTTACCGTTCTTTAGACCTGTCACTCAAGTGTCATTACCCGGATCAATAGCAGTCATAACGACCTGAGGTGGTGGTAGTTGTAAGGGAGGGGATGCAACTCCCCACCCAATCTATCTCTCTGACCAACCCACAATCACTGCACCTTTACATACAGATAAATACGAATGTGTTCTAGTGTCCGTGTGTCTGTCAGTGTGTTTGATTGTCGCGCACGTTTGTGTATTAACTTAATTTATTGTTTTTTCCCTTTGATATATTAATATTTAGTGTGATATTTCTGATTGATAAAGCTGTATTTTACTGAAATATTACATTTTCTACCATTACTAATTTACCTATTAGTGTTCGTTTTTAAATTTAAATGATAAATGTAAGTTAACTGATGTATTATTATATTATTAAATATTTTTATAAATACAAATAAACATATTAAATACAGCTTCCGTTCGTCAGGACGATGCTAAATCCTGAACATGACGTAAAACTTGATAAAAGTAAGTAGATTCTATAAAAGTAGTTTGATAGGTTGTCTGTAGTTTAATGCAAACAACATTGGTTGTCTCTCAATGAACATCATTCAGTAGTTGTACAACTTGGTATGTATGTTTGACAAAACAACCTAAATATAGGCAATTCTAAAATTTAAAAGTATTTAATTATTGATATATTTATTTGTCGTATTCTTCGAACAACATAAATTCGCGCGCGTGTGTATGTATGTATGTTTGTGTGTGTGTGATGTGTGGTGTGTGTGTGTGTGTGTGTGTGTGTGTGTGTGTGTGTGTGTGTGTGTGTGTGTGTGTGACTCTGGTGCTACATTGGTGGTTTTTTGTTTTAGTGTTGTCTAAGCAAGAAAAATATTCAAATAAAATATATACACACCTAAACACACACACACACACTACAGCAAACAAACAAAAATACGACAGAACAATTAACATCAAAATATTAACAACTATGAAACAACAAAATATAAACACAACAGTAAAACATCACCAACACACCTAACCATAATAAGTGGGAGATTGGGTTTAAATGGCAGAAAGAAGAAATAACTCAACAGTTCGCATAGATAAAAGCAGCTAAAACAGCCATTAATATGTTCTTTAATATATTTTGATGTTATTAAAAATTTTATAAGTACATTACTTTCAAGTTTATTTTCAGTGACAAAGGAACGCACTCCACTCTTACTGACTTATTTGATGGGCCGAAACAAGTATTGTTAGACGAAGATACTTAAAATGTTTACAGAATCAATACACTCGCGCGCGCACAGAAACAAACACACTGCCAAACGTAAACATACATACAACACGTGCACAAATATTACGGCTTATAAAGAAAAATCACACACAAGATACCTCTGCTTTGAAAGAAATACTTTTATCAGTTATCCGACAAAAATTGTATTTATTTGTTGAGTGTTTCATACACATTTTTAAGCACACGTTTATTTACGTTTTGAACTCACACAGTTGAACGCGCACTCGTGGCGCGTGTGCAAATTGCGTCATCGGAACTCTCGACGACAATTGGCTATTGTCTCCCTGGGGGAGGATGACACTAATCGCTCTGACCTTTCTTGCTAGGGGAGACAACTGCCCAAACTGACAAGGTTCGATTTATTAGGTGCGTTAATTATACGTGCTCCAACAGACTCCCAAACTACTAGTTTCTGGACCATTAAAAGGCTAATCAGGCGTTCAGTTAGATTCAGCTTTAATGGACGCGAGTCCAAACCTGACAGAAGGCGGGGCACAGATTATCTCTCTTTAGTTTGTACTGTAGCAGAATGAGGTCATAGGTAGTAACCTTTTATTTCAGTTCGTGCAAACCAGCTAATTGAGTCTAAGTACATGAATGTCATTTCAGCAGGATTTTTTTCTGTCGCATATTTTTCTTGCATACTATATTAGAATTTTTCAACTCCAGAAAATAAGCACATTGCTCTATGTAGCTTATAACATTAAATTATACAGTGTCGATATATTTATAGCAACTTACCTTTGATCTTTTGTGTAATGAATTTTTTAAAAGTACTTTTATATTTAAAAATACATTAATTTGAGTTTCTCTCATCTCTCAACTTGCTTTACTCATCTCTCTCTCTCTCTCTCACACACACACACACACACACACACACACACACACACACACACACACACACACACACACACACACACACACACCAATATTTTCTTTCTTTTTTCCCTTTAATTTTTCTGCCACTTGTCAACATTGCTGCTTTATTATTTCAGAAGAACGTGATATTGTGTTATTTTCATTTCACTCTTTCAATCAATTTCATATCGTCTTTCTTTCTCGGCCCTCTCCTTCCCCAAACCTCGGCCCTCGCCCACCTACCCCCCTCGTTTCACGTAGGCATTCTCATCACAATTTCATTATTAAGGCTTATCGGTATCAGGTTGCAGGTGTCCTTGGTCCATTAGCGCGAGCTAAGTGTCATCTGGGTCCCGTTAAGACACATTTCTCCCAATTGTTCGGGAAAAAAGTCACAGGAAAGAAGTCACGTGAAAAAAGTCACAAGTTTTGCTAGGGAAAAAGTCAGAGGAAAGAAAGTCACAGGAGGAAAAGTCACAGAAAAAATATGTATAAATCTGACGTGTTATCACTAAACAAGTACACATTTACACATCTAAGCAAGTATGAGTATCACATAAATAAATTAAATTTAAAACATAATTTTGCGTTCTTTTCATATCACGAGAAAAATCACATAACAAACTCCTATTAGTTTAAAATGTTTACTACATGCAATAATTCTGGGAACTAAATAAACCAAACATAAAATTAGACTAATGCAATCATATGGTTATAGCAGTCAAAGTAATATAAACATGTTTAGATAGTTTGTATGGTAGGTGAGTTTTATCAATATTGCATGCCACCGTTCATATTTATAGTTTATTAGAATTTACAGATATGCTGACCGTTTTGATCAATTCATACCATATTTAAACTGTATAATCGCCGACTAGTACAAGAACTATTAGAACACTATTAATATTAAAGCTAATAAAGTTCTTGTCTCGGTCTTCACGTTATCTATCCACTGATTCATTCATTCCTTTCACTGATCACTTCCGTTGGGTTTACAAAAACTTTGTTGAACAGGGAAACTACACCAGCACTGAAACAGTCGCTCCTACCATTGGGATAGTTAGTTCTCAAACTTGTATAGTTAGCTCTCTCCCAATCCTCTGTGAGTTTTAAACGACGACACTAACCACTGCTTAAATATATATTATTAACGCTTTCAGACTCGTGACGTTTACGACTGTTACATTTAAAGATTGATTTTATTCACTTCTATGTGTGTTACATTAATCTAAATAAACGAAATACTTAAAATATTTAATCACAATAATATATAAAGCAAATTAATAAAACCGAAACTGCTTAAAACAATACAGATGACCATTGAAAATTATTCAAAGGATTGTGTACGCTGTTGTAAAATATATTCATGCGTATTTCCTTATTATTTTTGTAAAAATCAGCATAATTCTGCGAGTTTTACACTAGCCATTCATCGGAATTTGAAATCAAAACATGACGTTATCGCTGTTATTCCCCCCACCCATCCACACACACACACCATCTCTTACAACCGTCAAGCACAATGGCGTGGTACAGAATAGACTAGGAACAAAACTATAACGTTACAGAAGCACTGTAGGAACCGACGGCGCTGGCAGCAAGAATATAGATTAGCACACATGACAAACTCACATTCTCGCAGATCAAATTAACCGTAAAGCCCTGCTCTCGGAAAAGGCAGAAGACTCGCACAGATCAGACGGTTCTTCACAAACCGACCCTCCCTACCACTCCCCCGCACGCCAGTCGAGAGCAAAGTGTGGGAATTTAGAGTGAAAATCTCTATCGGAATAGCGCTGCAACACTGACTCGGTAGTACAGTCGCTGCTGGCTGGCACGCTTTACTGCGCGTTTCTTACTTCGGTGTTTGATAAAGTTTCACTTGCGATATTGCTGCCAGCGCAAGAAGCGAACGACACACGCGCACGCGAGAGGATGCACCTGCCGCCTGACACAGGCGTGATGCTGTGTGACACTTAGCGTTACGCCGCGCGCGCGCGCCCATGACAGCGCGCGGCAAGAAACAACCTCACGACGTCCGCTAAAAACCCTCTTTTCCTTTCAGCGTTATAACAGCCCATCGAATGAAAAGTATGTTGATAAGAAGAAACAATTGCGGGCAGCAAACGCAGTTGAACCTCTCGCTGTAATAATTCTGTCAAGCACATATATGTTCGGTACATTAAACCTGAGATGACAAGTGGCTTTTAAAAAACGAACATGTTAATGAAGCACCGGAGAAGCTAGCTGTTTTCCTGTGAAACCCCTTGACAACGGAATACAGGTAGATATTAGATAGTCATTTAGAAAAATTTTGTGACCTGTAACTGCAAAGTTTTCTGCGACTGTCACCTGTTAACAGGTAAGCGAGTCGTTTATATATGAAGATCAGTCTTACAAGATATTAGATGCTAAAGGTTGAAGCAGGACGATTTTGTTATAGGTGAGATGAATATTTCAATAGATAATTCTAATAGTTCAGGAGCACTCGCAAAACTCAGGTATGTTTCCACGCCTTCTGTGGTGAGACACGTTAACAACCGAACCCGTTAAATAGGTCAGCTTTAGGCCTACTTTTCTACTTCTGTTCTCTGCTCCCCAACAAAGGAGTTATCTTTTCCTTTCGTGCTGGCTGCTATCTGCTATTAGACACTTACAAAAATAATTGACAATGTTTTATTGGCGCTGCGAACACAGTGGGTTTAGAGGGATGCAAGAAACAGCCACGAGAGGGTTTGAAACTCCCCAAAACCGGTTTCTGATGGCGGCATACGTCCTAACAAAAAAGAAAAAAGACAATAACAAACTTCCAACACAGACTACAGTTCGCCAGACCGGCTACCGATGGCGGACACAATAAAATTCTGCACGCCTCAACCCAACTGTGACAAGTCGCACGGCGTGATGGTCAACCACCCCTAGGTGATTGAAAATTTGACAATCACAACACGCTAGTTGAATCTGTTGCTTCTTGTTTCATCATTACCTTCAAGACTTTGTGTTTAAATATCACTATTATTCTAGCTAATAAATAGATATTGTTCTGCTTATAATTCTGTAATAAACTGTTCTCAAGAACACCGCCTACTGATTGTTTCAGTTATGAGTAAATGATACACAACTATTCAAACGTACTAAGACACCAGTTCTTATAACGTAATACACGTCATAAAGTTTATGCGAACCCATAACAATGACGTCACTCAGTTGCACAGTAAATGAGGTTCGTCAGCAAACTGGAATTAAAATATATTTGTGTGTTTCATTAAAAGAATATATATCATCCTTTATACAAAACTGTAAACAATAACTAATTATAATATAAGTAGTTCTGTAATCGGTAACAATGTTAACACGAATTACAACTCTCTCTCTCTCTCTCTCTCTCTCTCTCTCTCTCTCTCTCTCTCTCTCTCTCTCTCTCTCTCTCTGTGTATATATATTTATGTGTTTGGTCTTAAAACGGAAATATGTTTAATGTTCATATAGAAACCTGCAAATATTTCATTATTGTAAAATAAAGTTTTGAGTAAAGTCCTTTAATTAGAAAATACAAACTTGCACTCTATATTTTAACAATATTGTATTTAATCCTAAAGCAATGTTGTAAGCACTGACTAATGCATGTGGTGCTATAATTATATGTTAATGCATATAACTTTCATATTTCTATGAAAGTAAAGTACCTATGCACGGTTCTATATAAGGTAATTCTGTACCAAAATGTAAGCTCTTATATTCATAATGGTGCACTGGGTCGTAAAATAAGATTATAAGGTAACATATGTACATGTTATAGTTCTACAATAACAAAAGTCACAAGAACTATATTTTCCCTAAAATATTATCGTTAACGTGTTCTAATATATTTGGTCTATATTAAATATAATATACTTTCTAATTCTACTAACATTAGCAATAAATTAGAGACGTACTTGCGTATAAACCTCTATTTCAATTTATTACGTAGGACGTAACTTTTATATGTGGTCTTTTGTGCAATATTATAAACATAATTGTTAGTAAATATGACCTTATAACTGTATTATAAACATGTGTTAGTAAAAATGACCTTATAACTGTATTATAAACATAAGTGTTAGTACATATGATCTTATAAAAATATTATAAACATATATGCATGCGTTTGGTCCTATACAGTATTGAAATCACATTTAACTTAAATCGTCCCGTCCAGTCATATAGCATTATTGTAAACAGTTCTTAACATAGTCGGCCAAGTAACATGATATACTTTCAACGGCATTGTGATCTTGTAACAATAAATACTACACGTAGTAATGTTTAAAATCCTATCACAACAATGTGGGTGTGCGCGCGCACACACATATACACAAATGCACGTGTTCCTTCAAAACTTTACGCGTGTGTTGCATCATTCACTACTCACGACTTCACAGTTTTCACCAGTCATTCACTAATCACGACTTGCTTCACAGTTTATATCGGTAATTCACTACTCACGACTTGCTTTACAGTTTGTATCAGTTATTCACTACTCACGACTTGCTTTACAGTTTGTATCAGTTATTCACTACTCACTACTTCAAAGTTTTCATCAGTCATTCACTACTCACGACTTCAAAGTTTTCATCAGTCATTCACTACTCACTACTTCAAAGTTTTCACCAGTCATTCACTACTCACGACTTCAAAGTTTTCACTAGTCATTCACTACTCACTTCACAGTTTTCATTAGTCATTTACTTCCCACGACTTAATCCACAGTTTACGTCAGAAGAATAATTGCAAATTTATCTTCTTCATCATTGGGATTTTGTTCAGAAGACAAGACATTTTATATATTTTATAGTACTTACCTTTCAAATCATGATATCGCACCTTGTGTTTACCTGCAGATCTACTCCTTTCTCCAATCAGACGTTGTCAATTTGTCTGTAAACTTTTTCATTTCCTAGCCAGTCACTAATAATTTACCTGTAGGCCTAATCATTTTCCCACCCATTCATCAACACCGGAAATATGATTTGCTGTGATTAAACTACCTACCCAATGTACGTCACATCTGCACATTTTCTTTCATCCTGTCTTGCCTGTATATCTACAATCCCATCTATCGTTCGTTACAGAATAACATACTGGTTAATTGCCGATGTTTTCCAACACATATTCATACACATACACACACACACAAACACACACATGCACGCACACATGCACACTAATAGTAGCACACACATACACACTAACACACACATACACACGAATACTAACACACATACACACTAATACTTACACACACATGCACAGTAATACTAACACATACATACACACTAATATTAGTACACAAATACACACTAATACTAGCACACACATACACGCTAATACTAACACACACAAACTAATACTAGAACACACGTACAAGTGAATGCAAGCGATTTTGCACACTAATACTCTTCAAATGTATTAACCAAGTGATGACGATAGTAATAATAATAGTAAATGACAATACTAGCTATTGAATACGAGGTAATATGAGCTATTGAATACGTGACAATACGAGCTATTGAATACGAGGTAATATGAGCTATTGAATACGTGACAATACGAGCTATTGAATACGTGACAATACGAGCTATTGAATACGAGGTAATGAACTCATTCCCTATAGAGTTTACGCACACTCAACCATGCCCGTCGAGCCCAACATTAAGGAGAGCAATGACCAAGACCAGTCTCTCCTGTAATGCTAGATTAACACTTTATACTACATCCAATCTGCTCCCTATGGTGGCGGAGTTTGAATAAATGTCGCAGTTCATGTTATACCAGAAAAAAAAAGCACACACAAAATTAAACTCGCATACATAAATAAGTAGGTTTGAGGTAATAAAGATAAATTAAAGTTACTAAAGTATAATCATGCCAATAAGGACTCAGTTCATGATTAATTATGTACAGCTGTTTTCACTCGATAGTTTATTTTTAAACTACTTTTTATCATATTATAAATGGAATCTGTCACTTTATAAACCACATATGTGTGTAAGCTGAGGTATGTATGCGTGCATGTAAACTGGTGTCTGTGAGAGAGTGCGTGTTAATATGTGTTTGTATGTGAGAGAGAGAGAGAAAGAGGGTTTCCCAACATCCTGTGTTTACTTAAAGACCGAGTGAAATGGAATCTAGGTCAGCCACAGATAACAAATACATCCGTATGAAATGAGTAATTCCTATTCTTAGAATCAAGACTGCAACCTTTAAACTTTCAGAGATTTGAATAAATGCATTTATTTTAGTATTGAAGGTCAATATTTCTTAAATAAATTAGAGCTCTCGTTATTTGCGAGACTTATCACCATAGCAACATAACACGTGACGTCACGATGTGGATCTATAATCCGCATACGCTGTCCGACATACTGTCTTGCGGTAAACTCGTGGTTTAAAAAATTAAAATATAATTAATCATTGCATAAACAGCGGACGAACTAAAAATATTCATTTCCCCACACACACACACACCACATTTCTCAAAGATCACAAATTACGAAAACAGTGGATTACAAAGCTGAAACGAGAAAACTTTCATCCGGAAGCACATACGATACTTGTGTAGTGAGCATTTTAAAGAAGAAGACTATGAAATGCAAAGCAGGCAGTCTTTTCGGGACAGTTTAGCAATGCCAGGCATTGAAAATACCAAAAATTGAACCTAGACCGAACAAAAGTGGGCAAAGTTGCATTTAAGCGAGAACATAAAGGGTAAGTACTAGGTCAGTGTTATTTTGGATTTGTGTGTGTGTGTGTGTGTGTGTGGATATGCAGCTATAGCCGTTTAGCCAACTCTTACTTTGAGACTTTTACAGTTTATGACTTAGTTCCCTAGCAGGTATCTCCAGCACGACTACTGCAGACGTGTATTCTATATCCTCCGTCAACAAACGGGGAACACTGAATTCTTGACTTCTATCATGTATTACCAAAACTCCATCTCAAGGAATAACTTTTTATCTCCTAGGAATTTTTCTTCTAAGAAACAAGTATTAGCTATCTCTTACTGTGAGAATTTTACAGCTAATGACTTAGTTCCCAGGCGAGTAGCACCCACGAGACTTTAAACTTAAAGGCTAGTGACGTAGTCCCAGTTTTTTTTTAAATGTATTTACTATTTACTATTTTGCGAAAGTAAACTATTCATTGCATTCTATTTTTTAATGAACTTTTTTTATAACGAACGCAAACTTATTACATGCTTTTCGTCTTAATTTTTAAAAATTTCTATTTCCTTTATTAATTTGCAGAGAGGAGAAAGGGAGGGAAATTTAGCTAGTAACAAGTTTCAGCACTTGGAACAAGAACGATAACAAAGGGAACGCAACACATTTTCCATGATTCCTTCCCTTTGCACGCCTGGAAAGCGATCATTCAATGTTGACACTCTGCAAAGCGTGCGACCACTAGGACAAGCAGATGTTCCTTAGAGTACGTTTACACACTTGTCGTCTGTCAGCCATGACGCAATGACATCGTGAAAACCGTTTGTGCACAAATCACTCAGTCTGTGATAAGATTAAAGGGATGACGTCAGGCTGAATATCTGTAATAACTTGCCAGCTGTACTGTAAAGTAAATTGTTGTTGTTGGTGGTGGTGGTGTGTGTGTTTGTGTAGTAGTAGTAGTTGTTGGTGGTGGTGGTGGTGTGTGTTTGTGTAGTAGTAGTTGTTGTTGTTGGTGGTGGTGGTGTGTGTTTGTGTAGTAGTAGTTGGTGGTGGTGGTGATGGTGTGTGTTTGTGTAGTAGTAGTAGTAGTTGGTGGTGGTGGTGGTGGTGGTGTGTTTGTGTAGTACTAGTAGTAGTTGGTGGTGGTGGTGGTGATGGTGTGTTTGTGTAGTAGTAGTTGGTGGTGGTGGTGGTGATGGTGTGTGTGTTTGTGTAGTAGCAGTTGGTGGTGGTGGTGGTGATGGTGTGTTTGTGTAGTAGTAGTGGTAGTTGTTGTTGTTGTGGGCAGGAAATTCTCCTTTTTAATTTTCACAATTACTTGCCGTAATCAGGTTCTTACAAAGTCTTTGTGTTATTGTATTGTGTATCAGTCAGTGGGTTGATTTTTTAAAAAATCTTCTTTTAATTTGCATCAGAATGTGGCCTTTAAAGCAAGTTTATCTTTCCCTGATATATACTGTGGTTTAAAGTTGCACTCGGAACCAGAAGAGTAAATGACAACGTGTTTGTCTTAGTCAAGTTTCCTTTCGCTGTAAGAAATTTTCTATCAGTCAGCCGACATAGACACTTTAAAAAATTTATTACAATGGCTTGAATTCTGTATATATTGTTACTTCAAATAAAATGAGCGTTGTTTATGAGTTAAACAGATATTATAACTGCCCTCTGCGTGGAATCTGTCTAAAAAGTAATGTGATTTATCTTTTAATAAAGCAAATACTTTCCTAAACCATGGACTAACGGTAACACTAGCTTCTCGCTTTAAAAAAAATTAAAATGAAAAACAAACCTTACGGGCGATCCTACCTCAAAGTGCTGGGCTTATGGTCTAATCCGTCTAAGAAAGAACGATAACTCAAGCCCTTTCATGCTGTAAGCCGCACACGCTAAAGATCCTTTGGCAGCTGTAAATCGGAAAGAGTAGGTCGTTACCCGGCCAAATTTGCAGCTAGAAAATACACCAAACACCCAACACACAACCGTCTTCTCTCCGTCCCAGAACATAAAGCCGTCCTTGGCGCTTGCACCCTCTTCGCAATCAGCGATAACTAGCAGCAGGCGTGCAACCTAAGTATGACAAATCAACCAAACACTGGTTGGACTATCTACTGGCCAGAGTAAGCAACAGATCGTCCGAAAGGGTGAGTGGTGAAAAGGTGATTGGCCCATTTAATCCTAAATTTAGAAAGAGTGGAACTATTGGAGTACATTTAGTGGAGCTGTAAGTCATGGTATGACAGTAGTGAAAGAATAGGGTTGTACGAGTAAATTAATTGAGTTCTACATTATGTCAAGACAATTATGAAAGAATAGTTATGTATGAATCCATTAAATGAGTTCTACATTACGTCAAAATACTTATGAACGAACAGGTCTGTATGAGTACATTCATTGAGTTCTAATTTACGTCAATATAGTTATGAAAGAACAGGGTTGTATTAAATACATTAATTGAGTTATACATTACGTCAATATAGTTATGAAAGAACAAGGCTGTATGAGTATATCGAGTTCTACATTATGTCAATATAGTTATGAAGGAATGGAACTATAAGAGTTTTGAACTCGTAAATAAGTGCAGTGGAATCTCGCATCTGAAAGATTTCAGGGTCCTATGTCTTCTAATGATTAATCTGATTAATTGTCGTATGCCATGCTACACTGATTCCAAAACTTATTGTCACTTTTTTATGAAGCTCTTATTTTGTCTTCTTGTAATTTGATCAGTTTAACCCCTCTAAATCTGCATGAGTTACCGGGTGGTAAAATCATTCAGAGCAATAACGACAACCTTTACTAAGGTAACAGTGACTATGATACACATACGCTTCACGTATTTTTCATATTTGTCAGTTATTTAGCAATCAATTTTTATCATCGTATGACAACAACTTACAAGCAATCAATTTTTATCATTGTATGACAACAACTTACAAGGAATCAGTATTAACATCTCATGACAACAACTTACAAGGAATCAGTATTAACATCTCATGACAACAACTTACAAGGAATCAGTATTAACATCTCATGACAACAACTTACAAGGAATCAGTGTTAACATCTCATGGGAACTTACAACCCTGGTATGTATAAGTTTACAAAGCCTTTGAAAACAAGCTTAATTTTTGCTCTTTTTATGGCGGGTATTATATAAAACAATTATTCATAATCAATTAAAGCTTATAAAAGAATTCTGTAATTATAACTATATAGTCTGGAATCATTACAAAACTTACAGTTAACTTCACAAAATAATCAGTCAGTTTTAAATATATTTTAAATAGATTGTACATAAATGATAAACTATGAAGAAGAAAGAAATTGCCATTTTTAAACAGTTTTGATGCAAAAGACTAATTATAATTTATGAAAACTTAAAAGATTACAATTAACATCCATGAAGTAATATATCAACTTTTTCCAAGTTTAATGATACTTAAATGATTATAGATACTAATTAAATGATTATAGATACTTAACTTTGAAAAAAATGTTTCATTGATTAATGATTACAGTTTTATGAAGTCTTGCAAAGTTCACACTTTTCGCTAAGTGTTCTTTATGTTTATCAAGTAACAAATATGATACTGTTGAGCAGTTAAAATTATTATATATAAAATAAATGATTAACATTAAACATAATTTAATAAGTTTTGATGATTATTGACAATAAATTTATAAATTCAATTCAGATAACAAAGCTGCCTAATGACAACTGTAATCAGACGAGAGTGCACTTGCTCTTGAAGAGAATTCTTCAAGAATTTCCTGAACACTGATCACACAGCCATATTTTATATGTACTTACATGTAATCCTTGTCAATTTGATATGTACTTACATGTAATGCTTGTCAATTTGATATGTACTTACCTGTATGCTTGTCAGTTTGATATGTACTTACATGTATGCTTGTCAATTTGATATGTACTTACATGTATGCTTGTCAATTTGATATGTACTTACATGTATGCTTGTCAATTTGATATGTACTTGCATGTAATGCTTGTCAATTTGATATGTACTTACATGTATGCTTGTCAATTTGATATGTACTTACATGTAATGATTGCCATTTTAAAAAATAGTAAATGCATATAAGTAGTTTATTTTTTCTTCATAATTTTGCAATATAAGCTTATTAGAGAAATAACATTTATCACCTTTAATCAGCAAAGCTATGCAAAGGAATCTGGAGATAATCAGATTAGTTCAAATATGGCCTATCTACCCAAGAGAATACAGTCCATACATACACACACATGTATATCGATATACCTGAGGTTACAAATTAGTGATTATGTTCTAGGCCAACTATTAGAGTTTTGTTTACAAAAACATTCCCAGAATGCTAGAGCTCACGCCTTTAACAAACAAAAGGTCTGAAGGATAATATTTAACAATTTAGACAATAACAGCAATCAAAACAAGATTCCATAAATCAAATATTCCACATTTCATAAAAAAGTAAAATTTATTATTCAAACAAACAACTATCTATTGGTCTCTCATGCTCTCTCTCTTTATATAATGTTTCACACAGCACAAGGATGCTCTAGCTGTTTTATTCTTTTGTCTTAAAGTAACACATGAAATAAGAAATTTTCTTACTTACTTAAGGAAATATGTAATTAAAGAAATGATTTACATTCACAATGTGTGCACTGTGCAATTAAGAGTGTGTATTTGCGAGAGTAATTTTTTACTTCTGTGTGCACTCTATGCCCTATCTATCAAGCTTCCAGAGCGACATTTCTGTGATAATGATATGATAATACAGTAATGCAGATCTTTGATCGAGTAGTTACATAATTTGCTCATCTTTGTTTTGAAATGGGTGACATTACACTTGGAGTTTGTGTTTGTGGTCATTTTCTTTATTTCCTTTTAGTTCGTTATTGTTTTCCAGTTGAAAAGTTGAAAATAAGTCATATTTCTGAATAGGAAATTCCTCATGACCGTACATCCATGAGTCTATATATAAAGTCATAATTAGGAAGACGTGTGTGATTGAGCCTTAAGCCATGTATAAAGTCATAATTAGAAAGACGTGAGTGGAAAGTCTTCATAATTTAGAAAACAGATGTTTGATTTGGCCTTAAGCCATGAGTTAAGTCCTCAAAATTAGGAAGACGTGTATGTGATTGAGCCTTAAGCCGGATATAAAGTCAATATATTTAGGAAGATGTGTGTGGTTGAGCCTTAAGCCGTGTGGAAAATGTTCGTAATTTAGAAGACAGATGTCTGATTGGACCTTTAGCCATGTGTAAAGTCATCATAGTTAGGAAGACAAGTGTGTGGTTGGACCTTAAGCCATGAGTAAAGTCATCATAGTTAAGGAGATATTTGTGTAATTGGGCCTTAAGCCATGTGTACTTATAGTCATCAAGGTTAGGAAGACGTGTGTGATTGAGCTCTAAGCCATGTGAAAAAGTCATCATAGTTATGAAGACGTGTGATTGGGCCTTAAGCCGTGTATAAAGTCATCATAGTTATGAGACGTGTGATTGGGCCTTAAGCCGTGTATAAAGTCATCATAGTTAGGAAGACGTGTAATTGGGCCTTAAGGTTGTGTAAAGTCATCATAATTAGGAAGAGAGGCGTGGATTTTGGCTTGAAACCGACAAGTGCCTGCCATCCAAATTAGTTTATGAGAAAAGATTCTATCTGTAGATGTGAAGGGACAGACGACACTTAGTAAAATGTAAAGTCTAAATGGGACATTTCTTAATAGTCTTACATCTACGTCCATATTTTTAGCTTTAGATAAATAATTGTACTTAGACTACTTTGGACAGAATGAACGTAATTTTATATTAAGCGATTAAATGTTATATTTACTTTATATGAAAAATAAAATTTCAAATGTAATTTTATTCTTTTCATTATTATTTAAAAAGATAGGTTCGAGAGATTGGGAGCGGTGTTGCTCTCTAACATAATAATGGCGCTACTGTTCTATCCTGGACGAGCAGCATCCTAAGCGGTTAAGACATTATCTGGTCTAACATTCCGTTAGATTTCAGTAATTGATGTTGACCAAATATTTTTATTCAGAAAAGTTATTTAACCAAATAATGAAGAAAGTAATTGTCTTTTTTTTTGCCCCAAAGGTGGTACCAAAATCAATTTTAGTTCCAAAGACACACTACGCAGACAACTACAGTCAACATGGGGGAGTACTCGACCAGAGAATGCTCTGAAAGTGCCGACACTGGTGAGGTATGCAGGCTTGAGGATTGTGTGCAGCCACACACATTTAATCTTTTAATAAGTCAGTCACGTATACTTCGGGGAAAGTTCATCTCAGGCTGGTAAAGGGACGTGTGGGGGGCCTGAGTGGAAATGCTGTAATACCTAGCTTAAATATTAACTTGTAGAAAAGTATTTCACTCTGGACGAGTAACACCTAGAAGAGGAAAACAATTAGTGTAACTGTTGATTCTAGGGCTTGACTTAGTCTCCCAGACTGCGAAAGACGAAGCCCCGTCGATTAGTGAATTAACTATATTAATAAAAGATAATTCATTATTAATTCAATGGGGTGAATGGTTTCATCCAATTTGTCACACAATGTTTATTAAACCGCGAAGGAATAAGTGTGGGAAATAGACCGCCAACGCTAAGTTAACACTGGCACGTCGTTGTATTAATTTATAATATTTTCTTTCCGATATACGTACTATTGTTTTAAAGTTTTTTTGGGGGGTGTAGTGTGGTAATAAGACCACGCGCTGACAACCTCTCTGGCCTACTGCTGTTATTATTATCTGAATTTGTCACTGGTTGCACAATCTTCATCTTCTAGAACTTTTCCACAATTACTTCCAGGCTAGGCGTGCGAGCTGCTTTGTTAGCGGGTTTCTTTCCACTCTTTGAGGTCCCGTTCTGCTGATTGTCGTCCGGGGGGACAGTCTTCTCAGGGGGAGTCTGGGTTTGCTCATACACCGGATGTTCGTACGCGTCATTGTAGTGGGGGTCCAGCCAGCGAGGCTGAAAGTGATATTCCGATAAGGAGCGCATTGCATGACTCTGAAGTGTCATGTGCTGGGTGCCCGTCTTGGAACTGCTCTCATTGAAGATCATAGCTATTTCGTCCTCTTGGGATTCTCTTTGGGTTTGTTCGCTTTCCGATGAACCGTTACTACCACAGGTGCAAACGGGTTTGCCTTGCTTCAGCCGACGTTTCGTACGAACGGTAAACGGGATGATGAGGGCGATGGCGCAGATGAAAGCGACGATGATGCCAACGTAGACTGCACTACTTTGGTCATCTTGTGTGGGGTGTTCCACGAGTATAACAAACGCCATTGGGTTGGACACAATCATTTCGGGGTGACCCTCAGTTCGGTTAATTAACTCCACCTGGGTGATGAGAAAAGTCGAAAGCAGACAGAAAGTGATTCAGTACACAGGATGAAACCCAATAAATTTCAATCATAATAATTATTTTTACACATGGATGCGTTCACTGGCTCCAGGTAGGTTTTGAGTGGTTGCTGGATGAAGCCTCCAAGACATCTAAAAATAACTTGGCTAAAACAGAAGAGTTTGTTTTTCGTTGTGCGTGAAGATGCGCGCGCGCGCGTGTGAGAAGGTGGATTTGAGTTCGGTGTGTAAATCAAAGTGGGGTGTGTGTGTGTGTGTGTGTGTGTGTGTGTGTGTGTGTGTGTGTGTGTTTAATTTCTAATTCGCTTCGGCGATTTCATTTTAAAAAAATAATTATCTACATTTTATTTGTTTGTTATATACTCGATTGTTTGTTATCACTCAATTATTTGTTTATTATCACTCTATTATTTGTTCATTATCACTCTATTATATGCTTGTTATCACTTTATTATTTGTTTGTTATCACTCAATTATTTGTTTGTTATCACTCTATTATCTGTTTGTTATCACTCAATTATTTGTTTGTTATCACTCTATTATTTTTTTGTTAAACACTCGATTATTTGTTTGTTATATACTCGATTGTTATACACTCAATTATTTGTTTGTTATAACTCCTTGGCAGAAATAAGTCTATACAGTCTCTAAGTATACAGTGGGTTAATTTTACTGACAAGAAATCGTCTGTAAAGGGAAAAAACACTAACCTCACATTTTTGCATTGAAGTGGTTAACAGATTTATTTCCCTTTAACTGTGCCCCAATTCTACATGAGGTTGCAGGGACCAGTTACGTGGAGCGTTTGAATGAATTTATTCCAACTGTAAACAAACATCTAACTTACTTATATTGTAAATAGAAATAAATATTCAGGCCACCAGACACTAAATTATTGGAAACGAGTACACGTACCCAGAAATGGAGGCAGCAAATCGTAGGTCAGTAAGGACAACTGTCAAAAGAAACCACTGCAAAACATCACAATTCTATGTCCCTCTCTTATATAACACACACACACACACACACACACACACACACACACACACAAGACACACAGATAACTATTGAATTAATATAACGCTCGTCATTAATTGTTAATTTTAAAGTTTTAAATTTACAATACTAAATAAATAAAATAGTACACACACAAAAAAAATAAACACACATAACATTTTACAGACATTCATGCACAAACACAAATAAATAGAGAAATAAAATAAGCTACTAGTAGGTCAGGTAATTAAAAGTTGTATGTTTATTTATATTTATAATATGAATAATAATTCATTCATTTAAAAACAAGACCCTACTGTTATTCTCTATATTGTTCATCGTAAGAAAATAAAGTAATTTAAAATTATATACAGAATGATAATCACTTATTTAAAATATAACTATACTGTTATTCTCTATATTGTTCATCGTAAGAAAATAAAGTAATTTAAAATTATATACAGAATGATAATCACTTATTTAAAATATAACTATACTGTTATTCTCTATATTGTTCATCGTTAGTAAGTAAAGTAATTTTAAATTATATACCGAATGATAATCACTTATTTAAAATATAACTATACTGCTATTCTCTAAATGTTAGTACAGATCATTAATACGATTAATAATATTAATAAATATCATTAGTAAAATGTAATATATATATATTACATTTTACTAATGATATTTATTAATTATATAAATTCATAATGACAATTAAAAAAATGTACTTAAAATGCTTTCATCAATCATATAAAACTCTTACATAACTCATTTAATAATAGAAATATGTCTACGAACATAACGATGACTACAAACGTGTGGCATGTAGTAAGGTAACTTTACATTATCAATATAATAACTTATCATACATGGTCTTCGTCAGTCATTGTTTCCTCAGTATTACCATCATTAGAAATGATGTGCGAAATGCTATCAGATGAACTTTCACTGTCATCAGCACGAATTGGATCAAAGTCGTACGGTATACCAGAGAAAATTACATTGGCGGCCATTTGACCCCCATTCTTGACGTCACTTCTGCTTGCTTTTACCCCAAGGGCTCGTGTGTCTTAGTAATGGGGCAAATCTCGTTCACAAACTATGTTTGACCTAGATTTCATTTCACTTGGTCTAATATTGACTATTACAGTGGATCTTACCCATAATGCATACATGTCACGCTGCCGGAAGCTAGATGGGTCGATGACGACGATGTAACGGTCAAGGTTGATGGAGAAGTACAAGCCATCTGACTCGGCTCCACTCTGAAGGCTGCTCACCCCAAACAGAATATTGGGTGGCATTTGGGTAAGCTTGCGCCGAAATTGGGGTGAAGTGGTGCTTGAATTCAGGGGAGGTAACTGTAGACAAGTGGGCAAAGCTGTTATACTATATATATTACTTTTCATATCTCAACTGTTTTACATTTCTCATTTCAGTAGTTGTACATGTTATTACATTTATCCCATCAGCCCAACTGGTGTACAATTTATTGCCTTATTCATCCCGGCATTTATTTATTATTATTTATTATCTTTCTCACCTCAACTGTTATGCAGTTTATTACATTTTTCACACCGCTGGGGTTTTTTCCAACTAAGCACCCTCTTTTCATTTTCGTCCTCTTTCCTCTTCCCCTTTAGTTATATTCCAAAACTCTTCATATATCTATCTATCTGTCTGTCTATCCATCCATCCATCTATTTATCTATCTTTCTATCTATCTATCTAACTAACTTTCTTTCTCTGTCTATCTATCTAAGTATGTACCTGAATGGTATTTGGGTTCTGGATAATTGCTAAATACATTGCCAATATTAACTGTTTTAAATGTACCTTAGTGTCATTAAGAATAAATTTTATACCTGAAAATTTAAGTTACTGTGTGTGTGTGTGTGTGTGTGTGTGTGTGTGTGCGTGCGTGCGTGCATGTGCGTGTGTGCATATTAATAAATGTTTGATATGTGTTATTGTCATTTGAAACACCTAAAGAGTTAGTAAGTGAACAGATGGAGAATAGTCACAAGTGACTGATTATGGAATATCTCTTCAACAGCTATGACGAACCTTAATCAATCGTACATTCATAGAAGCGAAGGGATTTAAGTATTTGTTTGGTCGCGTCGGTCAGCTGGCTGGCATTTTGCGATGCAAATTATTTTACATAAAGCAGTAATAACAGTAAGATAAGAACACTTTAATTTACAATAAATTGCTTTACAATAAACTGTTGTAATTAGCCGAGCTATAGAGAGGAACTGTTGAATATAGAGCAATCTCCCCTGCCTCATTAGACGCACGATAAATACATTTCTTGAAGAACTGAAACTAGTGTAATACTGTGCGAAGACGATAGAATTCAGTTGTCTCCTCTTGTTTTTATTTCATAAGATTTTGTAAAATCATTGTCCTTGCTACCTGCTAATAATCGTTTCCCAGCTACCACAGTCATAATATATAAATAGTACAAACTTAACATTTACATTATACAGTGTTTGTGTTTTATCCCACCGATATTGAAGTCTGGATCTCCAGAACCAGAGGCCAGAGTGTGGATTCCATAACTTCACTTGTCCTCTTGACCTTATTTAGATTCTCACCTATTCTATATTTGTGAAAAGATTGTAATATATACCCGTAGAACACACACGCGCGCACACACACACGCGGATAGAGGCTTGTTATGTACTGCACCTTCACCAAAAACTACAACACTTGGCTCTTTAACTCACTGAATTTCTGGGAACATTTTCCCACACCTCCAGTCGCAGGTATTTGGAATCGGTCCCTGGGTCAGCGACGAGGTACGGTAAAGAAGGATGCACGGGTATCTCAGAGCCTTGCAAAGCTGAATCCAGAATCTGGCCAAACATGGACTTGCTTTCCAAGCGGTATTGGTACCAAGTGTTCAAATCTTCGTGTACTGTGTGTGCAAATCAAACCAACATAATCTGTTAGTCTGTGTGGTGTGCAAATTGTACAATTTATCAGTTTATGTTTTGTGCAAATCAAACAACACAGTTTATCAGTCTGTGTTGTTTGCTTATCCAACCAGCATAATTTTATCAGTCTGTGTTGTGTACAAAACATACAAACATAATCTATCAATATGTGTTCTGTGCAAATCAAACAACACGGTTTATCAGTGTATGTTGTGTCAAACTGCACAATTTATCAGTTTATGTTTTGTGCAAATCAAACAACACAATCTTTCAGTCTATGGTTGCATGCAAATCAAACCAGCATAATCTATCAGTCTATGTTGTGTGCATATCAACCAACACAATATTGTGTGCAATTCAAAAGCACAATTTATCAGTCTGTGATGTGTGCAAATCAAAAATACAATTTATCAGTCTACGTTGTGTGAAAATTAAACAGCACAGTTTATCAGTCTATGTTGTGTGAAAATCAAACAGGACGGTTTATCAGTCTATGTTATGTGCAAATCCAAAGCACAATATAAATTTAACATTCAGGTGCTTACGTCTGTATTTAGCGCCCAGACCATCTCAGTATAACGAGCGCAAATAATCGAAGTGACCTGATTATCTTTAATGGATCGATACATTAATTGTGTGGTTGTTACTACCTTGCAGCGGTTTCGATGGTGTGACCTATTTATGGACAAAATTTATTGTCTTCGTATCAGCAATATCATTCAGTGCACGAGAGTTATTGATTACGAACTGATACTAATGTGAAGGCGGACTTTTTGTAGTAGTAGTAGTAGTACCGTTTACTTCTTTTGCTCCACAGGAATTGCGTGAATACTTTTCATCTTCTTTAGATGTTCTCGGTTTTTGGAAGATTCCGATGGAGCTTTCCTATTCTCACTTTATTCTGACGATGATGGTTGGCATTGTGTTCTGTAGTTGCTGCGTTTCTTTTTTCTGATGCTTGCTTCGCTGCGACTGTTGTGGGTCCTCTTGCCTGGGTTTTTCCCCCTAATTTTTCAAATTTTTCCTGTAATTCGTTGAGTTAGTTTTTGGAGTATAAAATTAAATTCCTAGTCGTTTCAGAGCCACCTTGTGTGTTTCGTTGATTGTACCATGTGCACTAGAGCATCAGGTTTGAAACTTAACATCGAATATATAGGTTTTAAATTTTAAAATAATAAAATTTTGATAGTTAATTTCAACGAACGGAGAAAATAGAACAAGAAATATTAATACTAGGTCAATCTGTTTACAGATAACCTCCGTCACATCTTTCGAATGTATCACTAAGAAGCACAAGAATTATGACTTAGGTTGCTAGATAGTTTAGTACACCTTCATTTATCCGGTACTAAAGTTTGATTTATCCGACAATGATGTTTAATACATTTTCATTTATCCGACACTGACGTTTAATGCATTTTCATTTATCCGGTGCTGAAATTTAATATATTTTCATTTATCCGGCACTGAAGTATGATGCAGTCACTTATCCGGCACTGAAGTTTGATACTTTCCATTTATCAGGCATTGAAATTTAATACATTTTTATTTGTCCTGAGCTGAAGTTTAGTATATTTTCATTTATGTCGGATAGTGTTGTTAAAGGACCTCAAGCTGTCGGGTAGTGTTGTTAAAGAACCACAAGCTGTCGGGTAGTGTTGTTAAAGAACCACAAATGTAAGCGAAGCATTTAGAAAAACACATGACTAGAGCAAAGCACACACACATATATATATATTGACACGCCCATAGTGAAACACAGTATGCCAAGATGTATTGTCATTCGATTTCTTTTCACGAAATAATGAAACGGGACAGGAATAATTTTAGATAAACATATATCAAAAATAACTAAGACTAAACTAACCTTCACAAACAAACGGTCATGTCAAAACAAAACATAAAATAAAATACCTGTTTCCTTGAAACTTTCCTGACAGACGCATGACGTCACGGCCAGCAAACCCAGCTGAAAGACTAATGTCGTGTCCATGCTTATGCCGGTAAAGCTTCCTACGGTTGACTGAGTATGGGCTTAGTATGACCAGATTGAAGTCACTCGAGTGAGTGGACGCTGTGCTCCAATCACCAAGGGGTACTGAGTACCTTAAGATAGCGCCGTCCGTTCGAAATAAATGCGCCTTGTTGCGGAGACAAGCGTCCAGTCGGTTAAATTTCTCACTCGGCCAAATTTCTCACTCGCGATATTTCCCTTGACTGACGTCTGACCTGCAAAAAATAATGTCATCTCAGAACTGATCGACCTGGCAAACTAGAATCTGTTTATCGTCGTTTTCCTCTCTCTTTCTCCCTCTCCCCTACCCTGCTTTCTTAAAAAAAAGGACTAAATAAGTGAAACTGATACCCAATATAGTTACACTAGTGTGTACCAATGATATCTGAGGTGAACGCGAAGCAGCTCCGGTCGAGTAGTGTTGTTAAAGGACCACAAGCTGTCGGGTAGTGTTGTTAAAGAACCACAAGCTGCAGTATTTACGCAGTGCTAAACAAAAGACCACACCAAAATCTTAAACATTAATTTCCCCCTAAATTCTGATAAAAGACTACATTGCTTACAAATGATTACTTCAAAAGATTATATATATCAAATACCGAAAACTTTCCTTAAATTGCCTAAAATAAATAAAATTCCCGCGCCCCGAAAGCCCCCATAGTTTTAAAGAGAGCAACGGACATGATGTACCTGTATTGTTTTCAACGGATATTAACAAAGCCGAAATGCTTTACTATACAAGCCCACGTGCCTTACAAAAAGAGAATATGGCGCATTATGCACATATTGTTTACCGGATGACTTTAATCCAAAATCTGTATAAACAAAAATGTCTCATAAATAACTTCAATGCTTAAAACATCATAATGACAATCGTAAAAGACATTGCATCTACAAGACTCATAACAGATAAAAGATTATATATATTGCTTACTAAGGCTTATAAAACTTTTAGTCATGCAACTTACTAAAGAATGAAGGACTGTTAAAATTTGCACTGCATACAAATAATGATAAAATCCGTTCAAGGTTGTAATTGCATACGAATAATGATAAGGTATGTTCAAGGTTATAATGGCATACAAATAATGATAAAATCTTATCAAGGTTCTAATTGCACAGAAATGATAACATCTGTGACACAATGCCACCCTAGTTATTGGTATTATTATTATTACTACCACTACTACCACTACTACTACTCCATAGCTAATTACAAGTGATGAGAATCTTAATTTATGTTATTAACAATTCTCCAGAAGACATCACTTGTCTCTCACACTCAACGGATATGTGGGTGCTTTAAACGTGCTTTTCCACAGCATTAAAGACAAATATTCTGTCACACAATATTTCCATAGGTGGAACACTTTTTACCAAAGGAGAAGATAAACCCGTCATTAATCTATATTTAGCGAGCCCCCATCCACCCACTATCTGTCCAACATATGGTTATTAATGTGTGTAAGAAGGTCAATAAATTTATTAAATCAACAATTAAATATACATATAACAAATTCAATGAAAAAAGATTACTTGACATCAATATTTCCATGAAACCATGTTCGAATAGTTCAATGTTTATACAGCCTTATATCCTAAAACATAATTCAACAGATAAGTGTCAATATAAATCATAGGGTAGTTCTTATCAGAGAGCAGAAACGGAGTTATAGGGAGGTGAGAAATAACAGTTGTATGTAACCTTGTCTGTGCACTGCTGCAATAGTCTTTCACATGCTTTCGTAACAAAATCACAAGCTTATAATATTAATAGAATTACAATAATAGAATATAATAGAATTGTCAGTTCTTCACACGTTTCTCTCCTCTGCTGTAGAATACTGATGATGAGCCATTATTCTCTTGAGACTAGTCTGGGCACTCCGTCGTTGCATTAGTTCCCTCAAGCAGAACAACAATGTAGCAATTTCCAGTAACTTAATTGTATGAGAAATTCTATGTTGCAGTTGAACATTTTTGCCACTGTACAATGAACAGAGTGCAGTGTATCTTTAAACTTACACACAGGTGGTAGAGACTTCTCAAAACTACCTCGGTCATAGCAAGTTATAAATCAGTAAACCAGGAGAACTGGTAAAACCAAAAAGACTGCTTCTTTCCTGTAAAATATAATCTGGGAAGAAATGCTAAGTTTCCAGTTTATTCATCTCTAACTACATTTTTCTTACATTCAAGTCTCAACTTACAGTTTCCTGCAGCAGTATTTATTAGCCCGATACATGCATACAGCATAACAATTTTATGAATGGGTTCACTAGAAACAATGTCAAGTGTTTAGCATTCTACATACAAACATCATAGTTCACAATTTGTAGAAATAATAGTCCACTCACATAATATATCACTTAGTAAAACACAGGTGTAACGTATCAAGAGCAAAATACATGAAATATTTCTAAGTTCATTCTCTCTCAATTAGTTAATTCGCCTTTAAGCTAAGAGCTGCCTTTCATGACCGGACTTTTTGCACACCATATTCAAATTGATTAGAAAATAATTCTATGCTTTTGAAGACTTCACTATTTACAAAGGATTTTAAAATCTTTTCAAGCAAAAATGTATTGTTTAATAAAGACTGTAACGTCTGTGATAGAGGCTTATTACATTTAGGGGAACAGAAGGCCTGTGTAAGAAATATTTGAAAAGATCATAAACTGTATAATAATTCAAATTTCGTATGACACTAATGACTATTACAATCTTATTGCATTCCTGTCATAGTCATGGTACTTATGAAGAATTCTCATGTCTGTTACAATCACACTGCATTCCTATTATAGTCATATTATTCATGAAGAATAATCATGTCTGTTACAATCACACTTCTCTCCCATTTATGTCATATTATTTATGATAATTCTTATATCTGTTACTATCACACTGCACTCCTATTGTAGTTATATCATTGATGAAGCATACCCATGTGTGGCAGAGTAAATTTGCCACTCCCTATTTTAAAAATTAATGAGTATATAAATTGTTAAATTGTCAGAGTAACCCGACCTTGGGCACTCCTTATGATGGTATTTTGAAAGTGTCGGAGTTGGAAGTAAACAACATGAATTGAGAATATGCTAGAAATTGCTGATGTAATGCAAACCAGTGAGTAGTTTTATTATCCAATGATTATGATTTACGAGACCAAGACCAGCCAATGGGCTGAGATTAAAAAGTTCACCTGTTGTAGAAAATTCTATTCTCTGATCACTTTGAATTTGGAGTGGCAAGAAAGAAGTCCAGTCTTGAAAGGCAGCCATTAGCTTGATGGTGAGTTAGCTGACTGATTGAGAGAGAATGGATTAAAAATATTTCATGCAATTTTGCTATTGTAATTGATATGATATACTCATGTTTTGAGTAGAGATGTACTATGTGAGTTGACTTTTATTTCTACAAATGTTTGAACTAATCTGCTAGTATATTGTGTACTAATCACTTGACATTGTTTTGATATGCTGTATTTATTATGTGTGTGTGTGTGTGTGTGTGTGTGTGTGTGTGTGTGTGTGTGTGTGTGTGTGTGTGTATCAGGCTAATATATACTGTTGCAGGAAACTGTAACTTGAGACTGGAATATAAGAAAGAATGGAGTTATAAAGTAATTAGCTCAAAGCTTAGTGTTTGTTTTCTGATTGTATTTTGCAGCAACAAGTAGCCTTTTCTGCTTTCATTTAATGTTTGATTTGAACCTCCTGGTTTAGTGTTTGTAAACTGCTATAACCAACCATGGTAAACATGGGAAGCAGCATGTCAGTGTAAGAAACACATTACACTCTTCTGATGTATGGCAGCAAGATATGCTGGCTACTGAGCAATTTATGGTGTAGAGAAGTTGTTGGACATCGCTATAGTTATTGTTCTGTTTGAAGGAGTTGACATGGTGAAAAGGAAAGCCCAGGTTAACTCTAAGTAGCAGATCAGTGTTTTTCAATATGTGAGTGGAGCAAGTGGAGCTGATGTAGTATAGCTGACAATATCTTATATCTTTGTTACAAAAACACAAGAAGGACTATTGAGACAACAATTGAACAAGGTTATGATTATAAAAACTATTATCACTTATCTCTAATAACTTACTAAAGAAGATTTTTACATACGGAAATATTGTGTGAACTGTAAATGTTTGTCTTTAATGTTATGGAAAAAAGAAAACGTTTACAGCGCCCGTATATCCACCAAGTGTCTTCTGGAGAATTATTAATTACATAAATTCTCATCACTTGTAATTAGTTATGTGTGATTAATTAACAATAATAATCATAACCAATAACTAGTGTGCCATTGGAGTTACAGGTCCTTTATTTATAAATGAGTATTATACACTTGATAAAAATTAATTTAATATATTAAAAATATTTTAATTACTATATATATTTATAATGTGAAGACCGGTAATAATGTTATAATTTTAATTGTTTGCTTTAATTTGCCATTCACTTCTCCAACACTACCACAACCATTTTACAAACTACAAAATCATTAACAACAATCGTGTTCTTGTGGACTTATTTTTTCAAACTTAATAATTCCTTTAGGTAACAGAGAAAGGTATCAGGTGATCTAGATAGCAGCGTTGGTGGCATTTCTACTGCTGCGACAGGTCAAATTATTTTTATGCGAAAGTAGATCATTTGAACGCGCCCTTACCTCACCCCCAAAACATAAACATGGAGAGAGGGAAATTCTTTAGTTTTCTTCTAGTGTTAAATAGTTTGGGTTCGTGGTAATGTTGGAATGCATGGTTAGTATTTAAAAATCCGGTCATATGAAGATTTTTGCCAGTGACTCTACAAAACACCGTCTTTTAATATTTATTATGACTTCAGTAACGTATTACAGTCGTTACATAAGTGACCATTGTCCAGTTTAATGCAATACTGCTGTAGTATTGTAGGATTACAGTCATGTTATTACCATTGTCCAGTTTAATGCAATATTGCTGTAGTAGGGTAGGAATATAGTCATGTTATTACCATTGTCCAGTTTAATGCAATACTCCTGTAGTAGGGTAGGAATACAGTCATGTTATTACCATTGTCCAAAGATAAATTATACACATGTGTACGTACAAGTGGTGTCAGATCTGCATACACAGGTATATAATTCATCTTTTGACAATGGTAATGTTTTGTCTGCACTCTGGAAGTGAGAGATTTGAACATGCAGTTAAGACCGTTCGCTTGCCATGTGTGTGGGTGTGCGCGCGTGTGAATTCGCAGAACATGCGCGTCGAATTTATCGGACTAAGAAAATTATCTCACTTCAGCTCTCCCTACAAAGTCCCTTGGATTGCGTCCCTTTTCGTAGCTACAGTGCTGTACTAATAGCATGGGTGTACGCATGCACCCGACGTTGTCCTTTTAAATTTAAATTTTAATTTGATTGTCTTTCAGTTTTTAAAGTTGTGATGTACTGGCCTTTATTTTTGAACGCTCAACAGCCTTCCTGCTGATATGCTAGATTTGATGTGTGTTAGAACAAGACTTAAAGTAAGGAACTAGAGTAGAAGATTTAACACGCACACACACACACACAGAGAAAGCGGAAACTTAATCTGCGACTCGGAAGAAACTGTTTAAACTTTACGACCCTGGTAAAACTGACTCTAACTGGTTTCTAGTACACCATTACATCGACTTGAAGACGTACTCATGTCGCGCATGCTAGACCCATCTGAGTACTTGTTCTCATCTTAAGAACTTCTTAACAAAATGCTCACTCTAGTGATCAAAATACTCTATGACTATTTGCTCCACATATCTCACTCACCTGTGACACTGTCTCTAGGCATCTGTCTTTGCGCCTGCTTTTGCTTCTGGGACAACAAACTGTTGGTGTGGTTTTTTTCCCCCACCCTGTGTTGAACTTTTTTCTTCACAAATATTCTGCTCCTTTACGGGCGAAGTTCCAATGAACTTGACCTAATTCTCTGACCGGAGCAAACTTGAGACCCCCCGGCCTACTTTGAATAGCAATTCTTGTCTAACGAAAGAAATTTTTCCTTTAACTACCAGTTATTTCCTGTGCTGGCTCTTGAACCGTGCGGCCATTGTACCTGCCCAGTAGTGTTTCCTTTCTCTTATTCTTGTCGCCGACGGGAACATTCTGATGTACTTCATTTAACGTCTATTCATCAGTAACAAAGATCTTAAACAGTCATGAATGGTACGTACTTATTCTTCTAGCCGACGGGAGCATTATGATCTACTTCATTTAACGTCTATTCATCAGTAACAAAGATCTTAAATAGTCTTGTATGGTACCTACTTTGCTGGTCTATCCTTCAGCGGTTTGAAGCGGGATGTAACTGTCCCTGACCCTCAGTCCTAAGGGACATAACTCACTGACCGTCAGCCCTTAGTTTCTTTACCAGCCTTTCTCAACCATTTTACCCTAGAGAAACCCTTGAAATAATTTTCGGATTTCAGGGAAGTCTGCATAAACATTGTCATATCTACGATGTTTACTTTTTCAATCATGTTCTCTCGGAGAACCCCTTAGTGACCTCTCGCGGAACCCAAGTGGAGAAACCTTGCGATGTACAATCATGAATGTCGATAAGGTTGTACATACTTGGATTCTTTTGTAACATTTAAAAGAATTAATTTAATAATTTAAAATTCAGAAAACCAATTCCATATTTCTCACTCAAATAATAATATTTAATTCTACAACCTTATAATGCAAACAGCTCAGACGTTATATCAACATTTTTATTACTACTTAATCTTCGTTCAATAAATATAAGAATAATAATTAAAATATAGTCAGAAGAAATGGCGGTCCTGATTGTTATTTTATCAATACAATACAATGTGTGTGCGTGCGTGCGTGCGCGCGCGCGCGCGTGTGTGTTTGTGGGTGGGTGGTACTATTTCTGGTAAGTACTCAGGGATCATGGAGATTGCAGACAGTATTCACATATATCAAATAGGACGTCATTCATTGATTGCAGGCAATGTTCACAGTTATCCTTGATCAAATAGGATATCATTTATTTGATTATAATTATAGGCAGAGTTCATAGTTATCTCTGATTGTCATTCATTTGATTGCCGGCTGTGTTCACAGTCATCTCTGATCAAATAGGACGTCATCTATAACATCGAGTTTCTAGGGCAACATTAAATGTGGCAATGAGGTTATAAAATATAATAAATAAGATCCTTTGATCGTTTATTTATGTTATTATTTATTTATATTATGTTTATTTATGTTATTATTTATTTATATTATGTTTATTTATGTTATTATTTATTTATATTATGTTTATTTATGTTATTATTTATTTATATTATGTTTATTTACATGATTTGCTCATCTTTGTTTAGCAATGGATGACATTGCACTTTGAGTTTGTGTATGTATGTCTAGCTTTCTTTCTTTATTGGTGTGTATGTTTGTCTAGTTTTTAGTTTGTTGTACTTTTTTTTCTTTGTTGGTATGTATATTTTTTAGTTTGTTGTACTTTTCTTTATTTGTTGGTGTGTATGTTTGTCTATTTTTTTAGTTTGTTGCTGTTTTCCAGTTGAAGAATTTAATTGAAATACGTGAAATTTCTGAAACGGAAATCACAACCGCTTGGCTCACAAAAATAAACCAAAGGATTTCCTCGTGACCGCAGTTCCATGAGTCCGTTTGTAAAGTCATCATAGTTAGGAAGACAAGTGTTTGACTGGACCTTAAGCCATGTGTAAAGCTAAGTCATGTGTAAAGTCATCAGAATTAAGAAGACAAATGTGTGATTGGTCCTGAAGCCGTGTAAAGTCATCATAATTTACGAAGAAAAATATGCTTTGATTGGTCCTTAATGTGTAAAGTCATCCAAATTAGGAAGGTAGGTGTGGGATTGAGCGTTAAAGCTGAAGAAGTACCTGCCACCCGAAGTAAATTAAGAGAAAGATTTCTACCTGTAGATGTGAAGGGACGGGCGACCATCAGCTAAATTAGAGGACTGAGCGTGAAATTTCTTAGTAATCTAATATTAGTAACCACATTTTTAGTTTTGAGTAAATAATTTCACTTGGCTACTTTTTAATAAGATAACGAAGAATGTAATTTATGCTAAACGATTAGATTTAACGTTCATTTCATACTAAAAATTAAACAGAAATATAACATGCAATAATGTTTATTGGAAACAACATTCAACATTTACTTTTTTTTTTAACTGTTAGACGCAAGAAATTGGGAGCGGTTTTGCTCCTCAACATAATTCAAGATGTTGCTGCTCATTCGAGAACATATCGCTCAATAGACTTCGGACTGTAGTGGTTGTTTTCGCTCCTTGGACAGTACCGAAATTGGCTCACTTTGAGTTCCAGCGACATGCGACAGAAACACACAGTCAGCAAGGGCGAGCATCTTTGCCGGGAAATGCCGACACTGGCCTGGAGCTGTTTCAGCGAAATAATAACCAAGCAGCCAGGAAAGTGTGAAGGGAGGCAAGTCCTACCAGAACTCCCCAGGGAAAAGAACGTCAAAAACGAAAGTCCCCACCAACATTCTGGAAGGAAAAGGCCAACATAACTACCATCACAGCGAACCTGGACGCACTTCTGAAGCTCAAGAGTGCAGTGTAATGATTTTAACAGAATTCAATAGAGGTCTGGAACCTGACTAGATTCTGCCATTCTCGCATTTAGTTTTATCAAACAACTTTGCCTAAGGTCTGTAAGTTCTAGCAATCCAAAAGTGTGGTTCGTCCTCCGCACTGAACTCTCAAAATAAAACTGATTAATTAAGTCAAGAAGTGTAAAAGTGTAGTTCGTCTGCCTCACTGAACTCTCAAAATAAAACTGATTAATTAAGTCAAGAAGTGTAAAAGTGTAGTTTGTCAGCCGCACTGAACTCTCAAAATAAAACTGATTAATTAAGTCAAGAAGTGTAAAAGTGGAGTTTGTCAGCCGCACTGAACTCTCAAAATAAAACTGATTAATTAAGTTAAGAAGTGTAAAAGTGTAGTTCGTCTGCCTCACTGAACTATCAAAATAAAACTGATTAATTAAGATAAGAAGTGTAAAAGTGTAGTTCGTCTGCCTCACTGAACTCTCAAAATAAAACTGATTAATTAAGTCAAGAAGTGTAAACAGGTAGTTCGTCTGCTGCACTAAACTTTGGAAATAACTAATTAACTAAGCCGAGAAGTGTAAACAGGACATAATACATGAACAAATAAAACAATTGAACACCTACCGATATACTGAGTGACCGACTAACCCAATGATTGACTGCTGCCAGCTTTTGTTGATTTTTCAAGAGGGCACTTCAAACCAAAATTTAGGAGGAGTGGAAAAGCAAAGGAATGGAGAGAAAGAGAATGGTGGATATTTTTTTTTCTTGGGGGTGGGTGGGATTCAGAGGTAGTTTTCGTTCTTATGAGACTGTTCTTGCCTAAGTGAGTGCTAATATTTGTCCGCCTGTTAATATATATTTTTAGTCTGTCCTTAAGACAGACAAGAATGCATATATTAATAGAGAGCGATCACTTCTCGTCAGCACAGTCAACTCGACACCATTTTTTTTCTTTAACGTTTGTTAATATTAGTTCTTCAAAGGGGTTTGTATATCGTTCAAGCTTTATTCATACAACTGTTCAACGGGAGTGGTGTGTGCATGCGTGCGTGCGTGCGTGCGTGCGTGCGTGCGTGCGTGCGTGTGTGTGTGTGTGTGTGTGTGTGTGTGTGTGTGTGTGTGTGTGTGTGTGTGTGTAGAATGCGTGAAGGGCAAGAACGAACCTAATTCCCTAATTTCAATAAATCGAGCACACACACAAAATATAATGGTCGCAGAATAAAACAGCAAGAAGACATCCACCCCAAAGTCTCCCGTGGATATGAAAGATTTTCTTGGCACGTTCATACCCAAACACTCACAGCAGCGAAGTAGATTTCTCTATACGGATACATGTCATCTGCTCCTTGACTGAAACTGATCATTCCCATGGCAACGTTTGTTAAAACCACGAAGTTGTATAACGGCATGAAATACCGTCGTCTAAACTATCAGTGTTGGTTTAACACCGGTTGTATTAGTTTATAATGTTTTTACCCGATTTTTTTTAGATTTAAAAGAGTTTTTATTGTGAGGGGGCCTGGAAGCAAGAACTCGCGCCGACTTATTGTTATCTTAATTTATCACTGGTTTCACAAGATTCACCTAGGAGTTTTCATTTGTTATCTTAATTTATCACTGGTTTCACAAGATTCACCTAGGAGTTTTCATTTGTTATCTTAATTTATCACTGGTTTCACAAGATTCACCTAGGAGTTTTCATTTGTTATCTTAATTTATCACTGGTTTCACAAGATTCACCTAGGAGTTTTCATTTGTTATCTTAATTTATCACTGGTTCCACAAGATTCACCTAGGAGTTTTAATTTGTTATCTTAATTTATCACTGGTTTCACAAGCTTCATCTTCTAGTTTTCCACAATCACTTCCAGGCTAGGCGTGAGAGTTGTTTTGTTTACGGGTTTCTTTCCACTCTTGGAGCTCCCGTTCTGTTGATTGTCGTCCGCGGGGACAGTCTTTTCAGGGGGAGTCTGGATTTGCTCATACACCGGATGTTCGTACGCGTCATTGTAGTGGGGGTCCAGCCAGCGAGGCTGAAAGTGATATTCCGATACGGAGCCCACTGCCTGACTCTGAAGCGTCATGGGTTGGGCGCCCGTCTTGGAACCGCTCTCATTGAAGATCGCAGCTATTTGTTCTTCTTTGGATTCACTCAGGGTTTCTTCGCTTTCCGAGGAACCGTTACTGCCACAGGTGCAGACGGGTTTGCCTTGCTTCAGTCGACGTTTCGTTCGAACGGTAAACGGGATGATGAGGGCGATGGCGCAGATGAAAGCGACGATGATGCCAACGTAGACTGCACTACTTTGGTCTGTACTGTTGGTGTGCTCCACTAGTATGACGAAAGCCATTGGATTGGACACAATCATGTCGGGTTGACCCGCAGTTCGGTTAATTAACATCACCTGAAAGTATTTGAGTAAACTAGATGAAACCCAATAGTAATAATTTATAATAATTAATTTTCATAAGTGTAAATTCCAGGTATATTTTGACTGGTTAGCTGGATGAAGAAATTTCACAAACAATTTGGCTAAAACAGGTTTGTCGGGTTCTCATGTGTTTGTTTTACGTTGTATGTGTATGAACATGTAATGTTATGTTTGTGCTTGAGTGTGTGTGAATGAGAGAGGGGGGAGAATGTGTGTGGTGTGTAAACTGAATGTTTGTGTGTGTCTATACATGTGTATATATGTGTGTTCGTGGTTAGATGCTACAGATTGGCATTTATCTAATTACAAATATTGGAACAACACATACAAAATACAGTCTTCCATCCACCACTAACAGGAAAAGGTTATCATTTTTCCCATTTAGCAATAATTGGCTCACAATCAAAACCATTGACACACACCCATATTCTGAAACTGTCTGACAAATCTTATCCATTAATTTTTCATTTTTAAAGTCAATCTGTCTATCTCACACGTATGTTGTTAAACTACCTTTCTTAAATTTCTATCGATCTGCAATTAGTCATTCTTATACATATATAGTTGTTATCAATCTGCCTTATTTACATAATTACAGTTGCTGTCAATCAGCCTTTTTTACACAGTTATAGTTGCTGTCAATCAGCCTTTTTTACACAGTTATAGTTGCTGTCAATCAGCCTTTTTTATACACTATTATAGTTGCTGTCAATCAGCCTTTCATTCAAATACGTAGTTGCTTTTAATCAGCCTTTCTTACACAATTGTAGTTGCTTTCAATATGCCTTTCTTATACAGCTGCATTTTCTTTCAATCTGTCTTTCATACAAATATATAGTTGTTGTCAATCTACTTTTTTTAAAGAAGTTTAGTTGCTGTTAATCAGCCTTTCTTACACAATTGTCGTTGCTTTCAATTTTCCTTCCTTACACAATTGTAGTTGCTTTCAATCTGCCTTTCTTACATAATTGTCGTTGCTGTCAATCAGCCTTTCTTACACAATTGTCGTTGCTGTCAATCAGCCTTTCTTACACAATTGTAGTTGCTGTCAGCCTTTTGAACACATATGTAGATGCTCTCAGTCTACCTATGTAATTGCTGTAATCTGCCTAGCAATTTATAAGTGCAGTCGATATTCTGATGTCATCCTTACCATAGTTACAGCAAGTGACAGTAACGTGCGAAGCAACGAGGACAAAACAACGCTTACTTGAAGAACAAGCATGTGAACACGGACGCAAACTAGTAATAAATTACTGTCAATATTGAGAGGCTCATAAATAAAAGTAATTTGCTCAGGCAATAATAGATTAATCAATGAGAAAAGAAATTAATGAGTCTCGTCAATACTTAAATAATAAATTAAATTTTATAGAGTGAGGGTGTCTGTGTCTTCAAGCTTTCGTTCACTAAAGGCTGAGGTCACTTTTCAAAAACTACCGCAGTCTGAATTAGGAAGAGTTAATTCCCTTCGTTTCCAACTTACCTAAATACGACTGATGCGCAGGATATGTATGCGAAAGAGCCATTTCGTGGGCAATCGATATCATATGTATCAGAATTGTGAGAATAAGTTTAAAATTACACCATGAACGGACATTTACAGCACTCGGTATTCAGAACGTCCAGTGTGGAAGAAATGTCTCGGCTAAAAAACTTGACCGCATGATAATCGCATGCTCCTGTACTCCATTACTCCATTAATATCCCACATACTCTATTTCCTCATTAGTATCCCTCGTACTCCATTACCCCATTAGTACTACACGTACCCCATTAGTATCCCACGTACTCCATTACCCTTTAGTACTACACGTACCCCATTAGTACTACACGTATTCCATTACTCTATTAGTACTACACGTACCTCATTATTACTACACGTACCCCATTAGTACTACACGTATTCTATTACCCCATTAGTACTACACGTACCCCATTAGTATTACACGTACCCCATTAGTACTACACTTACTCCATTACCCAATTAGTACTACTCGTATTCCATTACCCTATTAGTACTACACGTACCCCATTAGTACTACACGTATTCCATTAGTACTACGCGTACCCCATTAGTAGTACACGTATTCCATTACCCCATTAGTACTACACGTACCCCATTAGTACTACACTTACTCCATTACCCAATTAGTACTACACGTATTCAATTACCCTATTAGTACTACACGTACCCCATTAGTACTACACTTACTCCATTACCCAATTAGTACTAGACATACCCCATTAGTACTACACATACCCCATTAGTATTCCACGTACTCCATTACCCCATTAGTATCCCATGTACTACATTACCCCATCAGAAAGTTTTTATTGCGATCACGTACCTGTATTAAAAATAGATAGGACAAGGTCTGTTAGAATCACTTTAGTAATCAGTAAACCTTAAGACAAAAGAGAGTAAATGAATGTGTAAAAAACCCAAACTGTACAACTCTATGGAAAATAAATTGTAAAATTAAAAAATAAATCAGATTAGTTTTATTATGCATTTCAGATAAGAGAATACATTGCTTGTAAACCCGTTTAATTTTCTGACATGGAAGTCTGCATTGGCAAAGGCATCCTTAATGAGAGTTATATTTACAGCAATATTTGTCGCCCTTTACATCGGTTACCCGCAGGCAATAACGAGCGATCCCTTCACCGTGACTGTCCGTCAACCAGGAAGATGATTCCGAATGACCGTGAAAGTAATGACGTAAATCCAGTTTGCCCATCCTCCTACAAATTAGGAAAGTTAAGGCGTCATTGTCAGCTCAGAAAACAGTTTGTAAACAAATCTGATTTCACCATCAACTTAATGCATTTTAAAATTGCCATATCACACTAGAAATACATTTTCAGATTCACTTCAACGATTTATTTTTTAATTACTTATTATTTATTATCTGTTTTCTATCCACTCAGCTATCTGTTTATTAACACTCCTTGGAAAAAAACAAGCCCAGTCTCCGAATAAGAATGTAAGAATATTTAGTAGTAGTAGTTTTAATTTTTATTGAAAGTATCTTGAAAGGGAAAGAACTCTTCCTTTGCAATCGGCATTGAAGATGTTAACAAGCTTATTTCTCTTTATGTTCTCTTACTGTGAGATAATATACATGTGATTAGACATTTCATACGAATTTATGCCACAGGAAAAAAAATAACTTCTTCGTTTCATACTTCTATTGTAGACATAAATAAATACTCACAGTATAAAACAATAGAGTATTGAAAACAAGCAGGCCTACAACAGTAAAACATGCCTGTAAACATACATCATAGTGAGTAATCATACGGAAATAAACATAAGGAAAACTGTCATACCAAATCACCCCCAAACATCTCAATTTCAGGTCCCACTAACAAATAACACAACGCACACGCTCACACAGAGATAATAATTGCATCTTCATATCTAAATCACCATCGCCAGTCAGCTTATTATCGGTCGCGGTCCGGCAAGTCGAAAGAGACAATATATACACAAACTCCTTTACAGCCAATGTGAGCACACACCCAATGTGAACACACAGCCAATGTGAGCACACACCTAATGTGAACACAGCCAATGTGAGCAAACACCCAATGTGAACACACAGCCAATGTGAGCAAACACCCAATGTGAACACACACCCAATGTGAACACACAGCCAATGTGAGCAAACAGCCTAATAGTGAACACACAGCCAATGTTAGCACACACCCTAATAGTGAACACTATGTCACGCTCGCGTCTTTGTGATTAATTTCATTATAAATTCTTTCCGTCATCATTACTTTTACCTTACAAACTTTTTCTATTTTATCCCTAAGTTCACGTGTATTTGTTTCCTGTTATATAGTATCTTTCTTTTCGTATCTTGAGGTTGAGATTGGGGATCTCGTCGTGGCCGTTTGTAATTGTAATGTTTTAAATGTTTAAACGTAAATACTCGTGACATCTGACACTGCTGAAGTGTGGGTGGACGTGTGGGTGTCCACTTTAGGGTTTTAATTATTTTTACACCACCTTTCTAAAACTCCCACGCCACACGTTCGTGTTTCGATTTCCAAAGTGACTATCGATCTCTGTAAGGTGTGATCAAGTTATCCGTTTCGTCTCTAGAAATCCCCAAAGCAGGCATGGAGTAGTTGACGAAAGCTGCTATCCTGAAATGATGACTGATCACACTAAACTAAAA